>JAOUWY010000011.1:7009713-7020269 GCA_025728095.1 Prietella phreatophila
AGACTGATCATTTCTTTGTTAGTGGGCAAACGTACAAAATCAGCAGGGGATCAAATACTTTTTTCCCCCACTGTACACATACAGGTAGAGATAATGACATTGCATTACGTCCCTAATATACAGTGCTGTGAAAAAGTATTTTCAGATTTCTTCTATTTCTGTGTATATATCATATTAAATTTCTTCAGAAATGAAAACAAAATCTAATATAAAAAAGGCAACCTGAATAAACACAAATACAGATTTTTAAATGATAATGTTATTTATTGAAGCAAAAAAGGTATCCAATACCAGCTGGGCCTGTGTGAAAATGTATTTGCCCCCATAGTTACAATCTATGAAACAGCTGAACCCTCAGCTGGACTAGGCACAACCAGGCCTGATTACTGCAAACCCTGTTCAATAAAATCAACACTTAAATAGATATTTTTCAACAGCGTGAAGTTGGTTAAAAGGTCTTATCCAGTAACACACTATTATATTCAAGAAATTCCAGAAATTATGAGGTATAAGGTGATTGAAATTCATTAGTCTGGGAAGGGTTAGAAAGGTATTGCAAAGGCTCTGGGACTCCAAAGAACCACAGTGAGCACTATTATCTCCAAGTGGAAAAATCTGGCACAGTAACGAACCTTCCCAGAAGTGGCTGACCTTCCAAAATTCCTCCAAGAGCACAGCAATGACTCATCCAAGAAGTCACAAAAGAGCCAAGGACAACATCAAAGGACCTATAGGACTCTCTTGAATCAAAAGGTGGTCACTGTTCATGACCACTATCAGAAAGACACTTGGCAAAAATGGCATCATGGAAGAGTGGCGAGGTGAAAACCACTGCTAACCCAAAAGAACATTAAGGCCCATTTGAATATTTCCAAAACACACCTTGATGATCCTCAAACCTTTTGGGAGAATGTTCTGTCGACTGATAAGTTGAAAGTGGAACTGTTTGGAAGACAGGTGTACCATTACATCTGTTGTTCAGCAGTGCTCATAATGCTTAAATTGGCTGTAATACAAGGTGTCCCAAATGACTCCATTCATAGGGGACTATGTACGCCAGGACCACGTCAGTTGTGCCTTTGTCAAGTGGATGGATGATTTTATTAATAAATTTAACTGTGTGATGTGCTTGCCATGTTCCCTGTTAAAGTCCATCTGGGCCTTACAACAGTGTCCTCATTCAGCCAGTAAAATGATTTCAATGCATACTTTTTTGTTAAAGGCATCCTTAAAGGCTATCTGAAAAATATATAATATAAACCAATAAATATTTTGGAACTTATTTTGCTAAAAAAAATAATAATAATTTCCACTGTGTATGTAGACCTTTGGGACATCCTGTAGTAAAAGCTACACTGTGTTTGATTCTTCTTGACTTGTGGTTTATAATCTTTTCTTTGTGTGAAGGAGCATGAAATCAGTATTGATCTGAACTTGATCCAATCATCCACAGACTGTAGACATCACATCAGTTTGAGCCTGGTTTTATACACACTGACGTTTGGTTGAGTACACTCAGAATGGAACCTGGGCTTTCCTTTTCAGCTTTTGTTTTCACATTTTTTGCAATGCAGTGTTATGATGTATCCCAAGACATGCTTAAAAACACTGGTCTGGCAGAAGCAGAGAATATAAAGCATTTGAATGCTGCATTGTAGTGCTTTGCTAAATCCAAATCATGAATTGTCACACCTGTAAGACCCACTCTTTGATATGATCCTGGATGGCAACCATGAAGTATTTAGAATGGAAATAAATAGTCTCGTTTCAACAATCACTCCTGTGTGATTGAAGAGACTCTCTGATGCACCTGCTGCCAATGCTCCATATTTATCTTGTGTTTGACAGCATATTGGATGTCCATGATACATTCTCCATGAAAGCTCCCTTAATTTACTGTGCCACAACAGCGATATGTGTTTTGTTGAGATAGATCGATAGATAGATAGATAGATAGATAGACAGACAGACAGACAGACAGATAGACAACTAATGTCAGAATATAAGCTGCTGTTGTAAATACTTAACTGTAAAAAAAATGTCTATCTTTTTAAATGGAGAGAAAATAAACATTTATTTCAGGCAAAAATAAATTATATTCAAATTTATAAGTCAAGCCTATGACTATTTCAATATGTAACTTGTTTAATGTAAATAGCAAACATGGATAAAATAATACAATAGAAAATAAAAACAAGTCATATGACCTAATAATAAAACTTATTTGTGGGGTCAATTGAAACTGAATGTAAAGCTAGCCACCGTAGCTAAGCTCACCAATAGTGCAGTTTATTGTGTTTAAGTAATTAAGGAATCCAAAAATCATGACTGCAATTAAAATCTGTTTACAGCCCTATCTGAAACTAAGCTATCTCTTTTGCTTCAATTAGCTGTCCATAGTACCTTTGACAGTGTTGAGATGTTGCAGTGAATAACGAATAATATATCTGTCTGAGTTCCCAAAAATTCTTGATTCTGGGCCCCTTATATGTATTAAAATATGTTCTTCTATTACAGGCAGTTTACTGTTGTTGTTTTTTTTATTTATTTTATTTTTTATTTTATTTTTTTGAAGATACACAAAGATTTTATAGTTAAGCATCTAATCTCTGAAAGGCAACACTTGTATCAGAAATAAGAGGAGTCAGCTTTGACAGTGATCTTAGTTTTAAGAACCAAGCCTGTAAAGTCTGCAACATAACATACTGTCACCTCACTGAGGCTCTTGACATTTTTCCTCTGCTGACAGTAAGGAAAGTTTACATGCTTTTTGTGTCACCTAGACTGGATTACTATAACACTCTCTTATCCGGCCAGAATGCTACTGCCAAAATCCTGACGTGTACCAGAATGAGAGATCATATTTCACAGGCTCTTAATCTTTTTATTGGGTACCTGTATTGATTTAAAGATTTGTTGTATTACATTTTACACACTTTAATGGTCTTCTCCCTCACTTATGAAAAGAATGTTTGATATTTTCCTACTATATCATTTAAATTATTAAACAGTATGATCCTAGATATAAATGTAAACCTGACTGAAGAACTTACTTATTTTTATTTGTTTTAGATAAAATACAAATCTAGAAATGTTTGCACTTTTCTATGGTAGATAAGTTCCATCATTCAGTAATGGTGGCCTGAGATCACAAATCATAAGTTTATATTAATGCATTTGTTCTAATACATCTCCCAACAGAATCTTAGTGTGATAATAAATGGATTTGCTATTTAACATATTATTACTTAACTAAAAAACAGGATAACTAATATGCCGAAGCATTATGTAAGGCAATGTTTTATTTTTTATTAAAGGAGTCTCCAGTGTCAGCACTTTGTAACTTAAATTTTTCGTCCATGGAAAAGTCTTGAGTGGTAAGGCCTGGTGGGTTAGCAGCACATAGCATTGGCATAGATTGCGCTAACTATGATCATGCTTCCGAGGATTACTCAAAAGCAGTCTAGATATATTCAGAGCCACTTGAAACCCTGTTATGATTTGTCAGACCCTCTAAAACCTAGCAATTTTTGTCTGAGTTGGCTCTGCCACCACTCAACTGCCAGGAATAGGGTGGGGACAATATCCATCATCAGTGACCTCTTCCCACAGCTAGGAACCAGCATGCTGGTCTAAAATTGATGAACAGATGTGGGCATGCTGGGCTAAAATATGCTTGTAATTGTGTAGGAACAAAGATGTGAACATTGAAGCATTGGAAAGATAACACCAGAAGTGATAGTGTGGGTTGCATTACACATGTCACTCCTCCCTGTGTGTAACTCAACCCCAGGCTCCAGGATGTGACAATGGGTAATTTATTATGCCTATCAGTTATAATGGAAGCATAATGCAAGCATGCAATAAACAGGTTAACACTTTGGTTATGGGGATGCAGTGGGCTGCACACACCCTCAGTTTTGTATGTGTGGGGATTCACTGAAAACAGCCTAATGTAAGGTTGATGCTAAATTACACTAGGATGCTGGAATCACTGTGAGCCTAAACAGAATATACCTACTCGTGATGAAGCCAGGGTGTTAAACCAAAAATTGGTGAGCTACAAAACACATTTCTGTGTAACTTGTGGAATAACATGGTGTTGCAATTTCAGAAAACAAATGCTGCTCTTCAGGCAGTTGATTTAGACTTATGCACTGTTGCAGATTTGGTTGGCTCATTGAGGGCATATGTGGCAGGATAACTCAGAATTCTTGGTGAAAAACATGTCTCAAACAGTGCCTCATCAGAACAATGTGGATACATAGCAGCAAACGTAAAGGGGTAAAAAATCAGCACTTGAACATACGGGCCAAAAGAAGGTCAGGACATATGTTTTGATTGCTGTCATAGACAGACACTGAGAAAATGTGTCAGACGTATTTCTTTGGTCATACGAAGAGATTCATCAGATGTTGTTTTTAAACAATATTCAAGCCATCTCATCATATGATCTGTGCATTTCAGCAAATAAAGTACAAAATAAATATGCAGTCAGGTTGGTGAAATAATTTTTGGATGAAATAGCCTAATTTTCTAGGAAAAATTAACAAAGCAAAAATAGCACTTATACAACTTATTTTAAAAAACAAAATGGCAGGCAATATTTCCAGACATTGATACTGTGCTTCCTAACATTACCAGTAACAAACACAAGTGGGGACTAATTTTTTATAATGGCACAGTTAAAAAATAAATCCATATTTACAACAGATCAGAGCAGATTGGATCATCTGGCTCTGATGTCAGTAAATTGATGTTCTTTGCGGATTGGCTTCTAGTAGTCTAGTGAATGGCTTGAAGGTAAGATATTGTATTTTTTTCCTTGTTGTTTGTTAGTTTTTTGTTGTTTTTTTGCATGTATCTTTTATGGTGATCTCTACTCTCAGCCTCAGTGATGTCACATGCATGCCCTACCACAATGTCAAAAATGTCCCTGCAGTTGGTCACTCGGTGGTAATAAGAAACTCAATTTATAATTTTAAGAGATCATTTGAATCTAGGACTTTTATGAGGGTTGTCTCAGACTCAGGTCCCTTGTGGATAGCCAGACATGGCCATAGTTGTGAATGGGATCTGCACTGTACATTGTAGCCAGACATGTGCTGCTTCCCATGTTTGTTCTTAGTGTGGGGAATAGTGTGGGATTGATAACCTAACACATATTGAAATGGATCAAGGCCCATGGAGGAGGGAGTGATTTCCCATGTGAACATGGAAGGTAACAACTCCATGCCTGCTGGTTGTTCTTACAGGAATGGAGAAAAGTCCAGTCTCTTAGTTCAGACATCCCACATGGCCCCCATCATATCGCCATAAAAAAAAAGAAGCATGTTGCTGCAGGAAAAGTAGAGGGGCAAATCTAATCCAATACTAATGCCTCCTTTATGTATTCTTCCATCACAGAAGTTTCTGGGATCAACAGTGGGTCAGTAGCACAGAGCCATGTTGGGGTTGTTCAGATGCCTTGGCTTTACCTTTGAGATTTATGTCAGAATCAGGGATCTGCATCTTTTTTCTGTCTCAGGGGTGTCAGTCTGACTGGCAAGAAATGGTAGGGATCTGCAAAAGCTTTTACAAGTTCCAAGAACTATGTTTTCCACACCTCCAGGATATGGATGGATTATTATAAGATTTCCAGTGGATATACAGCACAATGCTGATAAGAGTGCACTTGGTGATGTGAAATGAGATTTCGCTATGTATGGTCAGGGGTATGGTGATCTTATTTATTTCTCCATTGGACTTTGCTCCAATATATGAGTACTTAAAAGGTTCTTTACAGGAACCAATGAGATTCTTAACTTCCATGCTACGTCTTCATCTAAGTAGTTGCCAGCTGCCTAGGAGTCAACATATTCATATTGGTAGCACATATCCATATTGTTAACCCTTGGATAAGCATGTTATTTGGGTGCACCTTTTGTTTTCTAGTAATTTTTTGATGGGAGAACTCATCTGGATAGTGGATATTGCTCCATTAATAGTAGATGCAAAGGCCCTCCCTCCTTTTGTACAACATTTCCCCCATGGACAACTTAGCATTGCCCTACATTGCATCACTGTCTGATTTGCATTGATCATGGATAGTCATGGTTTGATACTGGGCAGGAGACACTTGGCTCTCAACAGATTATTGGTATGAATAGTGAGAAGAATGAACTACTGAAAGGTGAGCTGTTTGTTCTTGCAGATGATCTCAGTTTGGAGAGGATCATTCAGGTTTCAACTAAATGCACTTTTCAAAGCAAGTATGCTCCAGCTGCTCCCAACTATATGTTATGAGGATTCAGAAGCTGAATGCATATTCAGCTGCTGAAACTGTATGATCAAATACTTCCCAGAATGCCTGAGCTAAAGAGTTTGCTGTAGGGCTGTTGTAGGACTGTACAGCACAAAGGGTGATAAAGGCCAGTACTCCAGTGCAGTCCAGTGCTCTTCTGGAAAGCAGAGATATAGTCAAGGGTATTTTGTTGATATCTTTGGAATAGCTAGAGAAAAGCAGAAAGCATTGTGTGTTGAAGTCCTTACATTTTCAAATAAATCTGCTGAACATCTCAGTCAGGGCTATTCAGGGTCATTGCATACTTGTATGGCTGTAGGGGCAGTGGCATGACAATGTGTTCCTATATGGCCTGGAATTGCTGACCATGTTTTCCAAGAAGATGGCCCAAGAGAATGACAGACAATTGCAAATCGCCAAATTCCATTAGTCTTATGTAATATTCCAGATTCAAGAGAGTTAGGATCCATATATCCATCCATCCATCTTCAACCGCTTATTCCTTGTTCAGGGTCGCGGAGGATCCATATACAGAAGTTTTATTTAGGCACAAAGCAGACAACATATTAATTGCAATCCAGTACTCAGCATGATAAGGGAGAGAATGGCTGGTAAACAATTAGGCATGCATAACAATCTAGAAAAAAGGGTCATGCAAAACAGGTTGATGTACACAGGATCTGCACACACATAATATACAATAATTTATTAGGAACATCTGTATACCTGCTGATTTATTTGATCTCAGTCACTTTGGAATCTTAGGTTACAGTGGGCACAAGCTCACCAAAACCGGACAGTTAAAAATTGGAAAAAGACCAGTATTTTTAATATTCAACTGTCCATTTTCGGTGAGCTTGTGCCCAGTGTGGGCTAAAATACCTGTTTTTGGTTGACTGTAGTGGAAACCAATGTGGTGTTCTACTGTTATCAATAATAGACATGATATGAATTCTGAGATGCTTTTCTGTTCAGCATGGTTGTAAATAATAATTATTTGAATTACTGTAACCAATCTTACCATTCTGCTCTGTCCTCTCTCATCAACAAGCCATTTCCACCTGCAGAACTGCCACTCACTGAATGTTTTTTTGTTTTTTATTATTTTGAATTTCTCGCCACTCTGTGTGAACTGTAGAGATTGTTGTGTATGAAAATCCCAGGAGATAAACTGTATCTGAGATACTCAAACCAGCCCGTCTGACAACATCAACCATGCAGCAGACAAAGTCACTGAGAACACATTCTTTGTTTGATCTGAAAATAACCTGAAGCTCTTCATCTGTATATGCGTTATTGATAATTGCATGAATGGGCAGGTGTACAGGTGTTCTGAATAAAATGGAGATGGCCCTTTGCAGGTGACAACTCAATATACAGTATCATAGCAGTGTAAAGATTATTGTGTATTGATACAAACAGTACTTATTGTGTAGGTTCTGTGACTATTCTTTTTGAGATGCTGCTCTTTTGACACTTGTCATCAGATGTGTCTCTCCCAGGTGTGAGACACTGTCTTTCACACTGCAGAACATTGAATCTAGCAGGCTTCATTACTGTCACACACAGCACTAGGGATTTTGTGATATTTTTGTTTGTCAGTGTTGCGCCGCTTCTTAGCGTTTGACAAAGAAAGATATGTGTGCTGTATTGAGTCCGTATCTTCATTTGTGAGTGTGTGTGTGTGTATGTGTTTAAATACACTATGCTCAAGAATAGTCAAGCCATGACACACATTTTAGTTTAATATATCCTACCTTTGCTCTGTAAAAACATGCAATAATAATCAGTTATAGCACAAAGAAAACTAAATTTCAGCTGATATTACTGTCTACTCAAGTACTGTATTATATATTGTTAGACTCAGTGCAGCATACATGAGAGTATGGTGAAATTTAACATAAAATGCTTTCATGCATTTACTTATTGATTGATTGATAGATTTTTTTTTTAAATTAATGCATATGGTTAGGGCCTCTGCATTTTTAATCTCATATCCTTTTAGAGGTAAAGACTGATCATTCTGTTTATCTGTCATGTCTTTTAAAGCAAACGAAGACATTGATTCAGAAGATGAATTTTTTGAGATCCCCTCCATCAGCAGACACAGGGCCGGAGTGTATGAGTGCACAGCAGCCAACGACATCGCCATAGACACCAAGACGGTGAAGCTGCTGGTCAACTGTGAGTTCTTTCTCTCTATTCACACAGGTTGACCTTTTTCAAATATTTGGTAAAAGCAGAACAATAGTAACAATAATGTGAAATTATTATCTGAAATTATCTGCTTGCCTCCAGTACTATAATGAACTTTTATTCAAAGAAGTATTTTGACCTGAGTGGAACCAAGTGATAAAAATAACCATGTTAAAAATAAATCTATAAAATGTTCTATATAGTCATGAAGCAAAAAAAAATAAAAAATGAAAAGGTGTTATATGACTGTCATATTTTATTCCCACATACTTCTTTCATTAGGAGAATCCTCAAGTGTGAGAGAGAGGATTTATGAGTCGATTTCCTTAAATATTGTTTATAGTGTTAATAATTGAGATACAGTAGATTACTAAAAATTGCACTGAGGGCCTGACATGGGATATACACTGATAAATAATTCATAAACGATGACATGGATTAAAAGAAACATTATAGTGCATTCAGAAAGTATTCACAGCGCTTCACTTTTCCCACATTTTATTATGTTACAGTTTTATTCCAAAAATCAATTAAATTGATTATTTTCCTCAAAATTCTACAAACAATACCCCATAATGACATCATGTTAGAACTTTATTTGAACTCTTTGCAAATTTATTAAAAAATTATAATAAAAAAAAGCACATGTACTTAAGTATTCACAGCCTTTGCTCAATGCTTTGTTGAAGCACCTTTGACACCAATTACAGCCTCAAGTCTTTCTGAGAATGATGCTACAAGATTGGCACACCTATTTTTGGGCAGTTTCTCCCATTCTTCTTTTCAGGACCTCTCAAGCTCCATCAGGTTGGATGAGGCGAATCGGTGTACAGCCACTTTCAGATTTCTCCAGAGATGTTCAGTTGGGTTCAAGTCTGGGCTCTGGCTGGGCCTCTCAAGGACATTCACAGAGTTGTCCTGTAGCCACTCCTTTGTTATCTTGGCTGTGTGCTCGTTGTCCTGTTGGAAGATGAACTTTTGCCCCAGTCTTAAGTCCAGAGTGCTCTGGAGCAGGTTTTCATCAATGATGTGTATGTACATTGCCGCATTCATCTTTCCCTCGATCCTGACTAGTCTCCCAGTTGCTGCCACTGAAAAACATCCCCACAGCATGATGCTGCCCCACAGCATGATGCTTTAGTGTTGGATAGTATTGGCCAGGTGATGAGTAGTGCCTGGTTTCCTCCAGACAAGACGGTTGCCATTCAGGCCAAAGAGTTCAATCTTTTTTTCATCATGGTCTGAGAGTCTTTCAGGTGCCTTTTGGCAAACTCCAGGTAGGGCTGTCATGTGCCTTTTACTGAGGAGTGGCTTCCGTCTGGCCACTCAACCATACAGGATTGATTGCTGGAGTGCTGCAGAGATGGTTGTTCTTCTTTAAGGTTCTCCTCTCTTCACAGACACACGCTGGAGCTCTGTCAGAGTGGTCATCGGGTTTTGGTCACCTCCCTGACTAAGGCCCTTCTCCCCCGATCGCTCAGTTTGGCTGGGCGGCCTACTCTAAGAAGAGTCCTGGTGGTTCCAAACTTCTTCCATTTACAGATGATGGAGGCCACTGTGCTCATTGGGCATTCAATGCTGCAGAAATGTTTCTGTACCCTTCCCCCGATTTGTGTCTTGATACAATCCTGTCTCGGAGGTCTCCAGAAAATTCCTTGGACTTCATGGCTTGATTTGTGCTCTGACATGCATTGTTTGACCTTATATAAACAGGTGTATCTTTCCAAATCATGTACAATCAACTGAATTTACCACGTGTTGACTCCAATCGAGTTGTAGAAACATCTCAAGGATGATCAGTGAAAACAGGATGCACCTGTTTTTATACAGCACATTTACATACATATGAAAATGTGGTTTTTTTTTGTTTTTTTTTAAATAAATTTCCAAAGATTTCAAATAAACGTCTTTCATGTCATCATTATGGGGTATTGATTGTAGAATTTTGAGAAAAATAATTAATTTAATCCATACTGGAATAAGGCTGTAACATAACAAAATGTGTTAAAAGTGAAGCGCTGTGAATACTTTCCGGATGCACTGTATAATATATCGGAGTTCCCTTCCTAAACTCATA
>JAOUWY010000011.1:7128091-7138779 GCA_025728095.1 Prietella phreatophila
ACTCCGGCGAACTCGAGCGCGAGCAAGACAGGGAAGTGTAGTCATTCTCCGCCATGTCCCTAGGTGGGACTACACGTGGTGCGTTGCCATGCTGATCTCGCCGTGTCGTAACAACTTCATTATTTTTTTCATTGATAAAGTTGAAAAAATTACATTATTAATGTAATTAATGACTATTAATTTAAAACCAAGCCTTCTTTAAAACTAGGGTTTATATCAAACCCTGTAGATGATAATATAGCAATATCAGATCAATGACTAGAATGTTTTACTCTCCTTAAACAGACTGAACTAACTTCATTAATCTCTTCAGCAAAATCATGAATTTGTATACTATATTCCCCTTAAATACATGTTTCTTCAAACAGATTATTCCGGGAGTAATCGAACTAGTTCTAAAAAAATAAATGATTCCCTTAGCACTGGCTATATAACTAAATCATTTAAACTAGCAGATATCGAGTTTATAAAAAACATGACCTTGACCTCTGTCAACTGTCCAGCTATAGGCCAATAGCAAATCTTCCCTTTATCTCCAAGATCTTAGAAGAGGTTTAGCACAGCAGCTATGCTTGTAGCTACATAACAATAACATTCATGAAACGTACCAGTCAGGATTTTTGATATCATTGGTCATACTATTCTCCTTGATAGACTACAAAACGTTAGCATTAAGGGAACAGCCCTCTCCTCGCTCAAATCTTATTTGACTGATCACTATCAGTTCGTAGATATAAATGGTGACTTCTCCATGCATATCGAGGTAAAGTTTGGTGTTCCACAAGGTTCTGTTTTAGGCCCACTGCTTTTTTTCATTATATATGCTGCCTCTGGGCCAAATTATTCCTAAATATAGAAATAGCTTCCACTTTTATGCTGATGACACACAGCTTTATGTTGCAGCAAAGCTAAACCACAGATAGCAGCTTAATAAAGTTGAGAAATGTGTAAAGGACATTAGACATTGAATGCTTATTAACTTCCTTCTACTTAATTCTGACAAGACAGAAGTACTTGTACTAGGACTATGTGCAGCTAGAAGTAAGCTTACTGATTACATAGTAACTCTGGATGGCCTTTCTGTTTCATCATGAGCAGCATGCAAAGACCTTGGTGTGATTATTGGCCCCAGACTTTCATTTGATGCTCATGTAGATAATATTACTAGGATAGCCTTCTTTCATCTTAGAAATATTGCTAAGATAAGAACTATAATGTCACTACATGATGCAGAAATATTAGTTCATGTATTCGTCACCTCTAGGCTGGATTATCGTAATGCCTTACTGTCTGGATGTTCCAGTAGGTGCATAAACAAACACTAGTTATTCCAATGACCACATCACACCTATCTTATCCACACTGAACTGGCTCCCAGTAAAATTTCGTATGGATTATTAAATACTACTATTGACCTATAGAGCACTAAACGGTCTCCCGCCACAGTACCTGAGTGAACCTTTGGTCTTTTATTATCTAACACACCTACTTAGATCAAAAGGTGCAGGCTATTTATTGGTACAACGAATAGTGGAGGCTACAGCAGAGGGAAGAGCTTTCGCTTACAAAACCCCACAGTTATGGAACAGCCTTCCAATTAGGGTTCGGGACTCAGACACAGTCTTTTTGTTTTAGGTCCAGGTGGAAAACATTTGTGTAATCAAGATTACCATGAATACACTTTCTTTTACACAAAGTACACAGTCATATCCATTACAGGATAGTAAGCATACTTAACAATCTCTCCCTCTCTTTACCTCCCTCTCCCTCTCCCCTTCTGTTGAGCCACAGATGATATTATGGAGATGCCAGTGATCCTGACCCTTTCTGCTCTCCGGACCTGCCAGATCCATCCTGATGCCCTACATCCAGATGGAGATCAACTGGACACTACATTCTGGCACAGAGGATGACCCCAAGCAGTGCAGCCTGGAGATTGCTGAGGATGGTGCCACTTGAAGTACTAAGGAAATGGTTTTGGATCTCAATTTCATATGGACATTTTCGTTGTGTTTGCTGGGACTATGGTTGCTGCTATGGCCATAGGACTGCAATTACCACATAAAATTTTGCACTCAAGTCTCCTTTAGTGAACAGTGGATTAGGTCAACAAAACAGACTTCATAAAAAAAAAACATAATGGACTTTCCTTTACTTTCAAACTATACACTGTTACCCAGATGAGGATGGGTTCTCTTCTGAGTCTGGTTTTTCTCAATGTTTTTTCCTCATACCATCTTAGGGAGTTTTTCCTTGTCACCGTCACCACCGGCTTGCTCAACAGGGATAAATTCACACACTCAAAATATGTATCCTGTGTTTATTTGTTTCTGTAAAGCTGCTTTGAGACAATGTCCATTTTTAAAAGCACTATACAAATAAAACTGAATTGAACTTAATTGATAACAGGCTACTTACATTTGTAGGCAAAGTTGGCTGAGAGCTAATCCTTAATTTTTTTTCAAGTTGAGAAGCTTCAGAAAATATGAAGTAATTTCCAGTAAGGGAACATAGTGAGCATCAATGGCTTTGGCAATGCTTTTTGATTTATTTATTTATTTATTTGAGAGAAAAATTTTGCAATTGATCAGTGATTACTGAACTAGGCAGCTGATTGAAACACACGGATATACTAGTGCTCATTAAACATAAATGTGATTTGTGATTTTTCAAGGAAAATCTAACAGGGTGAATTGTTTTGAATTTGAAACAAGAAACAGGTTTGAATTGCTCCACCCATTTACAATCCTCACTAAGAAACCCTTAACATGATTCCTACTGTAGGATCCATCCACGTAATTGCAGACAGAACGAGAGGGGGGATGGGTGATTATTACCAGGGGAATTTCATCGTGTATACAGACGTAAACTTGGAGGATCAACAGTGAGAAGCCTCGCTGCAGGCCCCAGCTCTCAGCTCCACAGAGAGCATCTGCATTATTAATGAGGCCATGATAACCACAGATGTTTCCACGTCTGTGCTCTATTTCAGCAATATTTGAAAGCAGCGCCTTCTGTTCTTCTTGAATCACCTTTCTCAAATCTACAACTATGGATTTCTACATACTTGCCCCAAAAACCTAATAAATTATTCATTATCAGTGTTACTGGTTATTTTTTTGAGAGCAGCACAAATAAAGGACAAGATATATTTCGTAATGAATAAAATCGTAGTTCACATGCACCAAAGCAGATCTCACAACAAAACAGCTCTTACAACAAAACACTATTACCATAAGAAGCACAAAGTCAAAAGAGACTAAAAATACAATATGGCAGCATTTGTTATCCATTTTGATGCACTCTGCATTTATTTCCCATGTAAATGCTGGTAACACTGCCCTCAGAGGAAGCAGGGGTTGAATCATAAGCAGTGTTGGGTAAGTTACTCAAAAAAAAAAGTAATCCACTAAAGATTGCTAATTACTACTTTAAAATTGAAATTTGATTATAATACTGATTAATGCATGTAAAAAGTAATCAGATTACTAATTACTTCACTTTCATTTTCAAAACCTATCAAACCTAAAAAAAAAAATTATAGTTCTTTCAGTAATTCTAGTACATGTCAATGTATGACATGATCAGAAAACATTGGATTTATCATAAAACATGCCCCGGGAGTTGTCACTGTTTATAAGACTACCAGACAGGTAAAACTTTACTAACTAGGTTAGTTTGGTGTTGCTAGCCAAGGAGAGGCACAGCTAAACTATCACTGTATGGGTTTGGCTGTTACAGTGCCATGCAAAGTACATTATCTTTCCTTATGCTCTGCTCATATCATGCTCACGTGGAACTCATAGACATTTACACACCTTGTTTTCCAGATCAACATGAGAGGATGTAAGTGTTGCAGTTTCACCTTTACTGGTTTAAAAAAAAATTGTTTATATCCATTTTGCCTCACATTGACTATGAGCTAGCGTTTGGCAGAATTGAGAGCTGTTAGCCAATAAGACACAAGTATTTCCATGTATTTTCCTGTGAACCCTGTCTGATTGATCTCGCCCCTGTTCACTGAAGATATAAAATTACAGGCTGTCTTTTTTTACTGACGTTCGGTTACGTAGTGACAAACCGCTCCAAGTGGAGAATTATTTGGGGCTAAAGAAAAAATCTTCAGGGCAAAACGTGATTTATTTTAAAATTGTTTTCTTAACAGTCAATTTCTAATGCAATTTAATTTACATCAGTAACTGTAATCAAATTAGATACATTTGAAATATATTGCATTACATTACTGCATTATCAGAAAAAGTAACTGGATTATAGTAACACCCAACTCTGATCATATGCATTCAGTCAGATGTACTGTCTACTAAGGGGCTGTGCTTTATTAAAGGAAACAGTGTCTCGTTCATCTCTCGTTCTTCTTATAATGATGCCAGACAACTGTGGTAAATGTACAAATAATGAGAATAGGTCTGAATTGCCTAAAGCACTTGAAAGAGTTTTTCAGCTTGATACAATGGAACAAATTACATTTCAGAATATTAGGAATGAGAGGTAAGATGCCCAAACACAGTGCACATTCTGCAGGATGAAATTCATCATGTTACATTTGCTATTATCCTAAGCAAGAATTTTAATATAAGTGAAAAGCTGCAATGATTATTTTAAATTCACATTACAAGAGGATGATGAATTAGGCCTGTTTAAGGATTAGTCAGAGCCGGACGTGGAGGAGTAGCTCTTGATGACGTGATTAAGTTGTAATGAAGTCTCTTGAAGTGGTGCGTCAAGCAGCTCCAGGCTGAGGCCTTTTCCACCAGCGTCATGGGGGGCTGCCAAAGAGACAAGCCCTCAGAGAGCTAATCATGTCAGCCAAAATGAGGTTTAACCATGGTGCCACAACTCTGCTACAAACCCTCTGCCGCAGCCTCTCTGCTATTCTGTTGCTAATGATATCGGAGTTGTGCCTGATTTGCAAGCGTTTGCTGGTGATTTATGATGTCTGAGAACAAAACTGCATCAGGCAGGATGCTTGAGTACACATTGGCCTCTCTGAGGAGAAAGACTGGGCCCTGACACCACACTGAAGAACACTGGGATAGCGTGTAAGTTAATCTTTCCCCTTGACCTCTATTTCTTCTCTGGCAGTCTTCTTATTTTTCTTACCATCATTGTGTGGATATGAGGAAGCATGGCTGAGACCACAGTGTAACCCCCACAAACCCATCTTCTTTCAGCACGGATTATTTGACATGGCCACTGAGGCATTGCCTTTTTTCTTATTTATACACAATATGATTGGTGCCTGTGGAAAAAAAAACCCAACACATTTGACCTGAAACTATAACAGTGTATTACAGGGAAGACAGCCAAATTGTTCTAGCATAGTACATATTAAATTTCTGGATTGCAAGAGTATATACACCGGCCATAACTTTAAAACCACTGACAGGTGAAGTGAATAATATTGATTATCTCATTACAATGGCACCTAACAAGTGGTGGGATATAGGCAGCAATTGAACAGCCAGTTCTTGAAGTTGATGGGTTGTAAGCAGGAAAAATGGGCAAGTGTAATGATCTGAGGTACTTTGACAAGGTCCAAGTTGTGATAGCTAGATGACTGGGTCAGAGCATCTCCAAAATGACAGATCTTGTGGGGTTTTCCTGGTATGCAGTGGTTAGTTCAAGCTTAAATCACATCTGGGTAGATAGGCAAAATAGTTTGTAGCGAGTTAGCTCTGTTGCTGGATGGTAGGAGAAGTGTCAGAAGACTCAGAAAATTTGTAAATGAGTAGCTTCAAAGCTGTTCCTTTACTTTCTAGATAAGATGTAGAATTTTAGATATTGCTGTTTTGTCAACTAGTTTTTAAACACACTGTTAAACAAAATGCTAGCTAGCTGGGTAATTTAGTTAACTAATGCAAAGACTTTCAGTAACACAGAGATGCGCTAATTTGGCTATTTAACTACAAGATAAAAATATTCTGCCAATGAGACATGTCTACATTTTATTTTTGATTTTTTGGGAAACTGATATAAATTCTAATAAGTCACATTCAGCAACTGCTAAGCATTGACAAGATTGATAAATGGTTCTTTAGAAACACTATTTGAAAATTTCAACAATTATCTACCCATGTCTCATTTCTACTGCTACACTACAAACCTACAATGTAGAACTGAAAACAAAATGGTGGTATTAGTCAATCATTTTCTAAAAAAAACCAAAACATTTATTCGTATTGGATCCCATAATAAGCACTGCTGTGGTTTCTGTGAGAAGCTCAAGCAATAAGCACAGATCTCATCATAAAAACAAACACACATCATACGCTTCCAGCAGTGTACAATATCATAAAAGCCACTTTCAAAGAGCGCTTCATTCACTGTGCTTAGAAATTGATATATCCTAATCCTATTAAAACTTTCCAGCTCTTGTAGCCTCCCAGGCTATTAAGGTGGTGCACTAAATCATCTCACTCTAATGTATCTCTTAAACAAAGAAATAAATGAGCATTTTTCCAAGGTCATTTCACCACTAAAAACCATGAAATCGTTCTATTTAATTGACTGCTGAAAAATATATTGATTGAATAAAGACCTAAGACCTTTTGCCAGGTTGAAAATTAATGTCATTCAGTGAACGGTTTTATCTCACCTGTATGATGCTAAATGAAATGAATGAATGAACATAAGCGAAGCAAAGGAGATTTTAAAGGGAAAAACATCCACCTTGATTGACTTGCATATCAGTCTTTATAATTAATATGTGATCTTCAGTGGTATCTAAGATTTAATTTATATGAAATTCTGAGTTGAATTTTCCTACAACTACCCGCAGTAGGAATTACTCCTAATCTCTGTGTAAAGAGTGATGCAGCAGTGCTTTACTCCTTTAGTCTGTCCAGCTCTCACACTTCTTTATCTGTGTACTTTATCTGTGTGCTTGAACAGATCAGCTTGCAACGCTTCAGGTGTCATGTTAATAAAGGGTTTCCCAAACTTTCTGGGCAATGGCCATTCTCTGTGACAAATGAAAAATGTTTAATGTATGATTTATGCATTATTGAGTCAGTACAAAACCAGTTTATAATTCCAAACATTACTTTTTAAAACAAAATTTTACGTTACAGAAAATTATGTCAGTACATATTATGTAGCAGAGTAATTTTTAGACAACAACAACAACAATAATAATAATAATAATAATAATCGACCCATCCATCCATTTTTTGTAGCGCTTATCCTTACTGGGTCGCAAGGAACCTGGATACTATCACAGAGGGCATGGGGCACAAGGTGGGGGACACTCTGGATGGGGTGTGAATCCATCGCAGGGCACAATCATACACACATTCACACACCCATTCATACACTATGGACAATTTTTGCACATGCCAATCAACCTACAGTGCATGTCTTTGGATAGGGGAAGGAAACCGGAGAACCCGGAGGAAACCCCCGAAGAATGGGGAGAACGGATGTTTTCAACATCTGTTATTTTAAATGCGCTTTATAAATCAATAAACTAAATGAACTAAACATAAAATAATAATAATAATAATAATAATAATAATAATAATAAGTAATGCTGCTGGGTTTTGTAGGCAAAAAAGAATCAAGTGTGACAATCAAAGTCTCCAAAACATTTTTAAAAATTGTGGCATATTGTCTAAGATGCTTCGTAAAATGTTAATTCCCTTATAAAACTACTATTTTTGCCAGACTGACTAGGTGGCCAGCCTATACGAGTCATTTTCGCTCACTGACTGACTCAGTGACTGAGTCCCAATGTTGAATGAGCATGTGCGAGGAGTCTAGCTAACTGAATTTCAATCTCGTAAGTGCGATCAGAGATATTCTGTGATATATGAGCACCTCCATGTCATTCTGGGATAGTTGGAAAAAGCTGTAAATTAGCCCACCTCCGCATCATTTAGGGATAGATGCAGAGAGAGAGGCAGGTTAGCTAAAGTTGTGTCATTTCATGTACAGTCCCCTCCGAAACTATTGGAACAACAAGGCCAATTGATTGCTTTTGCTGTAGACTGTAGACATTTGGGGTTCAGATCAAAAAAATGAATATGAGAAGAAAGTTTAGAATATCCTGGTATTTATATGTGGGAGTGTTACACAACGTAGAAGAGGCTTTGCACAAACATTGATCATAGCCAGCAAAACAATTTGGAATGTCTTGAAAAAGAAAGAAACCACTGGTACACTGAGCAACAGACACTGAATGGATCAGCCAAGGAAAACAGCTGATCGCAGAAACACTGTGAGAACCGTGAAGAAAAACCCAGAGCAGAAATTTAGAGGCCATACCACAAGATACAAACCACTCATCAGCAGTAAGAATCGGAAAGCCAGAATTGAATTCATAAAAGAATTACAGATCCAAAAAAGTTCTGGAACCAAGATTAACATCTACCAAAGTGATAGGAAGGCCAAAGTGTAACGAAAGAAAGGATCTGCTCATGAACTAAAATATATAAGCGCTTTAGTATTTGGCTAAGAAAAAGAGCTGAAAAACCGTAAGAAATTATACCCCCTATCTGTGCAAATTAATATCAGCTGGGTTAGTAAATTGATGGTCTATAAAAAGACCTTCCAGCAGGACAATGATCCAAAGCATACAGCAAAGGAAACTCTCAATTGGATCCAGAAAAAAAAAATCAAGGCGTTAGAATGGCCCAGTCAATCACATGACTTGAATCCAATTGAAGGGCATAAATCACACCTGAATACTGTGGCCAATTAATTTCTGCATACAGGAAGCGTCTTGAAGCTGTCATTACAACAAAGTCTTCTCCATTAAGTATTAAATACATTTCAGTTAGCATGCTCAACGCTTATTTCCTGTCATTCCACTTTATTACACATAACTTTAAATGTAATTTTAATGTTATGAAATCTTTATATTTCTGGTTTTCTTGAGTTAATACTGATGTCTTGTGAAAATTTCATGTGAATAGCCTCACTGGAAATATATTAACTAGATACCAATAACCGATTATTCAGAGTGATATTGGCCGATACCGATAGTTAACTCCTTCTTTTAAATTAATAATAATTAATTCCACAATTCTGAAAAAATGCAAAAAAAAATTCTCTCTATTTCAATAAGTGGTTTCACAGTAACTGGTCTCATAAACAGAACACACATTACTCTAATTAACATTAACACATTAACTAAATTCGGAATATTAAAGTAAGATTTCTTATAATTCATATTAACATTGACTGAGTTCTAAAAAAAACATCCTGTTAGGTTCACATTCACTCACCACAAACAAAAGCATTTTTAATTCATCATTGAACATCAAAGTGGTAATATATAATATACAAATTTTTATATATTAACATTAACTGGATATGATAATATATTATTCTACAAATATATTTTTCTGTGCAATATATATACTTTTTTGTCAAACCATCTTCCTTTAAATCTTTCAGCCGTGTACTTGTGCTTTAATTGAGTGAGGGAGCAGCGCGGGAAAAAAATTAGACTCGACGCAGAAACTCCTGTTTCACTGCTGCTTAATTCCGGTGTAAAATTTTAGAGGTGCAGAGCTTACAAACTACAGTTTTGTTGTCATTCCACACAAGAGACATCTTCTTTATACACAGCATGAAATTTATGTTTTCCCACCCTCTTTTGATTGACATGATATAATCGGCCCTGATCATTGGATGTTTTTAAAAAATAACCTTTCATCTCTAATATTTACTGAAAAAATTTTGATGCATTCAATACTTATTTCCCCCACTGTATAAAAGCTGAGATCCTGAACTCTTGTCTCATATCCATTATTTGATCTCATGCCCAAATTTCTTTGGTGTATAGCACAAACAAATGAATCTGCCTTGCTGTTCCAATAATTTCAGAGGGGACTGTAAGTGTGTGTCCTTGCTTCAAATATTATTAAAGCTAATAACTTATGTTAAATGATGGGACGTGAGGATGTACTGTGTCATGAATCCGTTTGTAGCTACAAACTGGCTGCATTTATCTTGAACGTTATGTTGTTTACTTACATAAATGCATTTTGAGCTAAATTATGTCTCAAGGACTTCTAATAAGAAGGCTATATCTTTTAGATCCTACATAAATGGCTGCCACACCGTTGTTGAAATGCTTTTGACACTTGTGGGTCAACTACGCAGCCAATGATGGTCTGGAAATACTAGGCTTGCCTAGTGGGTTTTTTTTTTTTTTGCATTTTTTTTTTTTTTTTTTGCATTTTTGAGGGCATCTTTGCTATATAACATTTCTTTACATATGCATAAGACTTTTGCACATTGCTGTATGTGTTACATAAGTGACTAAAAACCAAACGAATATTCCATGAAAACCATGAGAGGTTCTTTAAAATTCAAACACTAACTGTAACAGGAAAACAGGTTAAGGTTTTTATTTACCGTAATTTCCAGACTATAAGCCGCTACTTTTTTCACATGCTTTAAACACTGCGGCTTAAACAATGATGCGGCTAATTTATGGATTTTTACGGGATAACGAGCTTCATGCTGCCTGTTACACCACAGCCAGCAGAGGGCACTGTGGCACGGCTCTGACTGGTCACGTGACTTTATTTTGGTTCCTGCTTGACCATTTAGTTTAGTTTAAGTGTCTATAATTTGCCCCAAGTGTCCATGGTTTGGTTTATGTTTACTATTTAAACCCCTCGGTTACTGAGCACTTCGCTCAGTATTATAGTTTGTAA
>JAOUWY010000011.1:7160422-7170734 GCA_025728095.1 Prietella phreatophila
GTGTGTGTGTGTGTGTGTGTGTGAGTTAAAGGTACACTAGCAGTCTGGCTGTGCAGGTCCCCATTACCATGGTCCCCTTTCCCATACAGCTCTCTAGTGCCTATTTAATAATTTCATTTCTGAAAGAGAAGGGTTTGTCTGAAGCCCATACTTATGGACTCAATGTCTGCATATTTATAGTCAAGTGGTTTATATTGTCATTCCTCTATATAACTTGTATGCCACACAGAATAGTACGCAAGACTACAAACAATGCACTACACAACAGTGTGAGACAAAAGAAGGACAATAAATACACAAAACAGAACAATATATACATTGGACAGTAGATGCACAGGACAATACATACACTGAACCTGGGCTGTTAACTGTAAACTATTTTATAGTGTAACAGCAATAAGTACAACAGCAGTACTGGCAACAAAAACTGGGTTCCATAATAAAAGTGAAGTTTGACTACCCCAGATGAGCATTGGGATGCAACAGGGAGTTGAGTAATCTGACTGCCTTAGGGAAGTAACTGTTGCAGAGTCTGCTGGTGGTGACAGGGATGCTCCTGTACCTTTTGCCAGATGGCAAGAGGGTGAACAGTTCAAGAAAAGGGTGAGAGGGGTCATCCGCATTACTGGTGGCTTTGTGGATGCAGCGGTTGTTGTATGAGATGTCAATTGTAGATACAAAGACTCTGATGATCTTTTCAGCTGTTCTCACAACTCATTGTAGGGACTTGCAGTCAGAGGCTGAGCAGTTTCTGTACCACATGGTGAGACATCTGGTCAGGATGCTCTCTATGTCCCTCTGTAAAAGGTGGTGAGGATGGGAGCTTGGAGTTCTCTGTAGGAAGTGGAGTTGTTGCTAGGCCTTCTTCGCTGGGTAATGCAAGAGAGGTCCTCCATCATGTGCACACCAAGAAACCTGGAGCTTTTGACTTTCTCCACAGTTGTTCCGTTGATATGTAGGGGTGAGTGGCCTACTCAGGTCCTCCTGAAGTCAACAATCATCTCTTTAGTCTTATCAACATTAAGAGACAGATTGTTGTCTCTACACCATTCTGCGAGCTGGTTCACCTCCTCTCTGTATGCTGACTCATAATTGTTGCTGATGAGGCCCACAACTCAGTGCAACTTATTGTAATTTGAACTGTACTTCAGTCATGAGTCAGTAGTGGACTGAGCACACAACCCTGGGGAGCACAGTGTGGTTGTTCTGGAGGTGAAGTTGCCAATCCTGATGGACTGCGCTTTATGTGTTTCAAGGGAAATATTGAACATCTCACAGGCAGCAAGAGCATTCCTGAGGCATCCTGGCCAGATATTTTGTCAGGATCTGCAGCTTTAACCCTTGACAGAGTTTTCCTGATGTCTACCGCAGGCAGACAAAGTACTTGGTCGGTGGAAGTTGGGGTGGTCTTTCCCACTGTCGTGTTGTTCTGTGTTTCAACTGTGCATAGAAATCGTTCAGTGCATCACACAGACAAGTGCTTAATCACATCACAGACAAGTGGTTTTATTTTGTAGTCTGTGTTGGCTTGACTACCTTGCCACATGTGCTTTGTGTCCTTGGTATTTACGAAATGACTGTGGAATCTTTCTACCTAATTCACCTCTTTGTTAGCCTGGGACAGATTGGCCCTGGCTTCCTGCCGTCAGACCTGAAGGCACTGTCTCGGGTTTTCAGCAACGAGTGCACTTTAGCAATAATTCACAGTTACTGTTTGCACATGTAGGGATGGTCTTGAAAAAAGTCACATCATCTATGCACTTGCTGATGTAGCCAGTTTCTGATGCTGTATATTCCTGCAAGTCTGGTGTTGTGGTATGTAGCAGCCTCTATGCAAATATTCCAATCTGTGTGGTCAACACTGTCCAGAAGTGCTGAGGTGGCACCCTCAGACCAGGCTCTCACCTGTTTCATCTAAATTTGGCACATTTCAGAGATGTGGTCCAAGCAGCTGAGGTGGGAGGGGGGTGCAGCCTTGTAAGCACTGTGAACGTGAATGTAAACAAGGTCTTAAGTGATTGTACCATAGGTTGTGAAATTAACATGCTGGTGGAATCAGCACTGATTTCAGATGTGCATGGTTAAAGTCCCTGACAACAATTAAATATACATTGGGTGCACTGTCTGTAAGTTACTGATAACCCGAAGAGTTCACTATGCACTTCCCTAGCATAATTGCCAGGTGGAATGTACACCATGACAATCAGCACAGTGGTAAACTCTCTGGACAGGTAGTATGGATTGCACTCCACAGTCACTCCCACAGCAGTCCTGAAGCATTTGTTTTTTGTGTAAACACACAGACCACCGCCACAAATCTTACCAGACAGTGCTGCAACCTGGCTACTATCATGTGTGGTTAGCCCAGTTCACTGAATGCCTGTGTCCAGGGTGCTGTCCTTGACCCGTGCTTCTGTAAAAATGAAATCACAACAGTCCCTTACATCATGCTGGGTAGTTAGCTGTAGTATGAGTAAGTCCAGTTAACTGCTGAAGGAGCAAACATTGGAGATGAGAATGGTCAGGTGACTAAGGTTTGCCTTTAGCCTAGTGTGGACACTGGCTCACTTACTGTGCTTCCACTGCCTCGCAATCTCTATTCTGGCCAGTGGCATCATGCAGTACTGTGGTCCCAATGCCTGGTTCAAGCAGCAGCCCAAGTTCATGTAGCTCTTCACACAGTCCATTTCAGTTTATTCATCCTGAGCTTTGTTTTCCAATGTTCGGCAAATTTTGGTGATGACAGACATGTTCACCAGTCCTTCCAGTACACATCTCTGGTAAAATTTTCCCAATTGGTGTAAACGACACGTAACATGTACCATATTTGTGGACCATTTTGGTGTCCAAAAATGTATAAATATGGCTTACAAATCTTCACAATCACCTCAGAGGTCATGTTGCATATGTTGGTTAACTAGCATTAGCATTCAAATCTTCACTTAAAAAAACCTTCTCAGGTTAGCTCATGTTATTTAGCCGGATAGCTTAATGAGTGAAGATTATTACCATCTATAAATATGATGTAAACATTGTCTCAGAATCCAAGTTACCTATTGTTAGCCACTTGGATAGCATTAATTGTAAGGAATACTGAATAAAAATCCTCTTATTAACGTTAGAAACCGTTAATACATTGCAAACATCAAACATATAGACAATACAATAATAAAATAAACATTAAGCTGACCAATAGCTTTAACTTAACACATGAAGACAGTGATGATCATGGGTGTCAAAACGCATAGATAGTCTTGATCTCTTGTCTGTGCTTGACTGAAATGTTCAGCATATTCCCAACCAAGCATATGCAGACTTTTTTAGAGCCTCCAATCTCAGTTCTATTATGCTGACATGCAAGGGGGATGGGGGTGGGGGGGTTAAAGGAATTGGCAAAGCCGGCAGGGTACCCGAAGAATTGTGTCAGTGAAAAATGGACTGCACACTGCCTGTGCTGAACTAGCTGCCACTAATGTGTTACACAGGCAAATTGCTGAGGACTCTTTTCCCATTTATATTCTCATAACACAGCTGAATCCTTCCAACGGCTCATTACTGCTGTTTAAAATGAGGAAAAAGGCAGCTTCTCAATCCAATAAACGAGAATTGAGGCTTATTACACAAATGTGCAGTTAGCTGAGAGGCCGTCAGATATATTCCCCTAAGGAGAAGAGGGTTTCAGCACTAATCTAAAACAAAGACACATCATTTCACTTGAGCAGAGGAGAGCGAATAACCCCGTCTGCTGTCTGTAGTAGTGTCTAACTGAATTGAATGGCTCTTGCACTTTGACCTATAATGTCAGATATCTCAAAGGACATACTGGTCATAAACTATTTTAAGATGTTTAAACAGAGAAACAGGCTCTCATTAGTCATTCAGATACAGATTCCTTGAAATACATGAAATGTGCATCTTTGTTGATAGGTACATATTTTTTTTCTCAAAACTGACTTTCTTCTGAATTAATTCTGCTACCATTATGAGTCCCATCATCAATAAAGATTGTTGAGTCCATTCCAGGAGCAGGCATGCAAGCCATGACATTACCTCCTCACGCTTGACTGGTGAGCTCGTATGTTTTGGCCTTTCCATGACTTTGGTAGAGGTTCCAGAACATCTTTGTTTTTCACTGCAAATTCCAATCTGGCCTTTTGATTCTTACTGCTAATGAGTGGTTTGCATCTTGTGGTATTACCTCTATATTTCTGCCTTTAAAGTCTTCTTCAAATGGTGGATTGTGATACCTTCACCCCTGCCCTGTTGGTGATGTCAATGAATTTTGTTTTTGGGTTTTTCTTCACAGCTCACACAATGTTACCTTTCAAAGGGAACTCAATGTTACGTGAGTTTCGTGCTTTGGGAAGCGCCCTTGCGTGTGACTGGTATCTGAAGTCTGTGTGAAATCATGCCTATTTATAGGCCTGCCATGAACAGGTGATGTGGCAATTTCATGTGACTATAAAACGGCACCTGTGAACCGCGTCATCAGTCTTCTGATCTTCAGTGAAAGACTGCATGTCAGTCGTTTGTTTGAATGATTGCAAAAAAAGAGACATTCATTACATACCTATTAAAAAAATCTCTTTACATATCTGCTGCTTTAAAAAATAGGAAAATTAGGAATCACAGAGAGTTAACTAAGTGTGTTACACCATGCTCCCGTTTCATTACATGGGGACGGACACAGTTTCTGAGGGTGGAGCATGCCACAGCAGACCTTGAGGGGGCTGACTGCACACATTGTGAACACTTCACAATCAGACAGCTCTGCTCACGGCTAGCTCAGGTCCTAGGGATACCATATGGATCTTGAAGGTGAGCCGGAGACGAGCGTGGCTCTATATCTTGCTTTGTCTTCCGAGTCCGGCCTCCACCAGATTTTGGAGCTCACGTCGCAAATCCTTCTGGAATGGAAATTCAACCCACCCTATCCGATTCCAAGGAGCCAGAGGGGGGAGCCATTACACTAAAATGGAGAGCAGCTTTCAAGCATATAAAGAGCTGCTTGAAGTGATTACTAGGGCTATAGAGAAACTTAATCTAGACTGGCTTAGAGAAGAGGGAGTGGCTCGTAGCAGGCTTGACGAGCGATAGTAATTATAAATATCCCTCACACAGCAGAAAACCACCCCTTTTCCCAAAAGTTCATGATGAAATATTGCGTAAGCAAAGCCATGTTTATAACCCCACAACGTCTGATTATTCGGCCTTTGTGGGGAATGAACATCACAGCTATTTAGCAATGCCAAAGATGGAGGAGGCTCTTGTGAGCTACCTCTCTCATCGATGGCAGGAAATTTAGTCCGACCAGTACGGTGGAGAGGTTAGGAGACTATGACTCTACCTCTCAGGGATGAGGGATAAAGATAAGATCTCCCTGCTGTAAGCCCCTGTTGAACTTTCCAGCCTGTTTGACAGTGCAGTTAACGCCATCACAGACAGGTTTGCGAGGTGAAACAGCAAACGGTGGCATTAGGGGGGGTCGCCTCCTCGAAGGCTTTATCCAAAGGGGCACCCTTACAGGATGTGTGTGCTGTGGTGGGGTGATCTGTGCCGCATATATTCATTCGATATTACAGTTTGGATATGTATTCCACCCCAGGGCCTGGATCTTTTTGAACAGGCCATACCCTCAGTATGATGGAGTGGGTATTCTCATTCCCACAGTCTGATGCTCACGCAATGTTGAGTTCTCTTTGAAAGGGAACATCTGGGTTACACATGTAACCCTGTTCCCTGAGAAGGGAACAAGACCATGCATGGCTTTGTCATACTGGTGCATGCTTGTGAATTACGTCCTTGCTTCAGATAATAGAGGCTGATGACATGGTTCACAGGTGCCATTTTATAGTCACGCAACGTGCAAAACTGTCACTTCACCTGACCACAGCAGGCCTATAAATTGATTCTTTTGTTCAGAGCACTGTCAAAGCATCCCTTTTTCGCCTCAGAAATATAGCAAGACTGCACCCTATGCTAAACTTCTCTGTAGCTGAAACACTGATTAACTCATTCGTTGTCACTTGGTTAGTTTACTGTAACGCCGTTTTAGCCAGAGTTTCTAAATCCACAATCAATAAACTCCAATATGTAGAAAACTCTGCTGCCAGAATCCTGACTGGGAAATACAATCATATTACTCCTGTGGAGTCCATGCAGTGGCTCCCCATCAGTTTCTGTGTCAATTTTAAAATTATGATGCTGACATACAAAGCATTACATGGCTTGGCTCTGCACGACTTTTGTGCTTTATTAATTCCTTACACCCCAAATCGCAGACTGCGGTCTGCACAGTGCATTTGTTAACTGTTCCACAAACCCGCTTAAAATCTATGGGTGACAGGGCTTTTTCTGTCTATGCTCCTTACCTTTGGAATTCTCTTCCTCTTGAACTTAGGGAAGCTCAGAACTTTGGCAGAGATCTGTAAGACTTACTTTTTTAAACTTGCATTTGACTGCTGATGTCTACTTTTATTATTATTATTATTATTATTATTATTATTATTGTGGTTGTTGTTATTCTTATGAACTTTTATCTATTTTTTTCTGTGTACTGCTTATTTTGTGTACAGCGCTTTGAGAAGCTGCTTTTAAAGGCGTTCTATAAAATAAAGTTTATTATTATTATAAATAGGCGTGATTTCACACAGACTTAGATTCCAGTCACGCACGAGGGCACTTCCCACAGAGTGAAGTTCACCCAACATCTCGTTCCACTCTCAGGGATCAGGGTTACATGCGTAACCCAGACATTTCTGTCATGAACTGCTGTTGAATTTACTGGCAAAACCCGGGGCTCAAACCAAGAGTAGACATTCAGAGATATTAATTGTTTAAACAACCAATCTAACAGGGGACACCAGGGCAACAAGGAACACCTGTCAGTCACATGTTCCAACATTTTTGATTACTTGAAAAATGGGTAGGTTCAAGCAAATGGTGCCATGTTCTAAGTTCTTTAACACAGTTACATCTAAATATCAGGAAATGAAAGCTGAAATACTTGTCTATCATCTCATATTCAGATCTCAAACCAAAATGTCTTTAGTGTATAAGAAAAAAAAGGCCTTGCCATTCCAATAATAAAAGTTCGGAGGGGACTGTAAATATAAACATTTTTTTTTCATATTTTTTTCAATATATAAACATCATATTTAGACCCAATGTGTTCTGTCAGGGGAATGTTCAGGAATAGAAAGCTCTATGGGTCTAATAAACAGACAAATTATTATTTTTAGTCACAAAAGTGATAACCCATATTTTACGTTTTCACTTAGGGGTGTACTCATTTTTGTTGCCAGCAGTGTAGACATTAATCGCTGTGTGTTGAGTTATTTTGAGGTGACAGCAACTTTACACTGATATACAAGCGGTACACTCACTACTTTACATTGTAGCAAAGTGTCATTTCTTCAGTGTTGTCAATATGAAAAGATATAATCAAATATTTACAAAAATGTGAGGGGTGTACTCACTTTTATGAGACACTATTTCAATTTCTATAAGCATTAAAACAACTACTGTCAGTTCTGAATGATCCATTCTTGAAAAAAAGTATCAACTAAATAACATTTAGTATAGTCTTTAATTAATGTTTAGTAAAAGCACTTAGTGGACCCTCTGTGTGGAATGCAAAAGAAAAAATATAAATAAATAATTACATAAATGACTAGTGAGTCACTCCATGTACAAATGAATCAGTGTACAAAGTCCTTGGGCATCACTGAGGAATAAAACTTTAATTAGAGGAATAGATATAGCTTGAAATGTGCATGTGCTTTTTGTTCTGCTTTTACTAACCTAGATTTACCAAATAATTTGTACTCTGACTGTGCGCACTGAGAGGTGGAATCTGTGGAACATATGGTGTGTTATCATCACCTCCAACACCCTACATGCACAGGGACAGACACCTGCACTGCTCTCACTCGTCACTCGGTTCCGATCAACTTTCAGCTTAAAAAGCTGTCTATTCGTCTCTGCTCTCACCTGACTCACTACAAACTCCAACTCATTCACTGCATATGGACTGAGGGGGCTCTTAACTGCTAGACACCAAACTCAAACTCCAAACCAAACTTTTTTAAAGATCCTTATAAATAAAATGTCTTCATGTGAATCCTCCTGATAGCAGAGTGATATTACTTTGCTCCACATTAACAAATATCTTTAGGGGAAAAAGACAAAAAAAATGCATTCAACCAGTAGACCTATGGTACATATTATAAAAATGCACAATACTTTAAAAACCCAGCAGCACTGCTTCCCTTATTTATAATAGTATGTGCATATGATCTGGGCTTCATGTCAACAATAAAATTAAAGTAAAAATATGTGAGTCACGTAAATAATAAAATTGTATACTATGACCAGCATATCCTGGGGTGTTTTATTCCTCTTATACCAAAGCAGTTTGACAAGGATTGCACTTTTTTTTATAACTTATTAATGAACAACACATCAGTGTAGCTACATTTAATGGTGTGGAACGTCCACAAAAAAGTTAGCTCCTGTTATCACTTACATTATAGTAGCTTTAAACAGCTTTAAAAGTCCTCTGCCCTGAAGACTCACTGTGGAAAACTTACTGTTACAAAGCACTGTCACTGGAGACTCCTTCCATAAATGTTAAATAAAAACATCCTTACAAAATGCTTAAGCAACACAATTATAACAACACAATTTTGTATATTATTGGACTTAGACTATGTCGATAGTCCATTAGATCGCAAGAGTATTAATAGAATCCTGTGACTTGCTGCTTGGTCAGAGCCATGCCATACAGAAAAGAACTTCTGACTAATAGGAATCAAGAATTCACCATTACTATGGTATATTTGTTCCTTTATTAATTTAGGCTAAACAGCCCATCCAAATAGCGAATGGGCGAGAATATGTAACACCTTGACCATGACACTCTGAGGAATACAGACTATAATCTGAGCTCAGGATCAAAACAGGGGCCCTGGTGCTGTAAGGCAGCACCAGTTGCACCACCATGCCATACCACTATAGTATACTATTTAGCACATAATTAAGAGTACTACCTACAGAATAGGTACGTAGTACCTGGTCTTAATCGTTTTAGTCTATTCTAACTGAGGTATTCACATGAACAGATAATGAGGCTGCAGGTAGTCACAGCTAACTTCAGTGTTACTGCTTAGGTAACAAAATTATCCATCACCCAAATCATATCTATCCAGCTGTGGTCCTTTGGTGGCTGCCTTGGACAGAGCAGAGGACAGATGACATTTTGTGCATAATTACATTTATTCATTTAGCAAACACTTTTATTCAAAGCGACTTACAAATGAGGATTTTTTTTAAGAGGGGGACCGGGGAGATATTAGGGGTTAGATAAGTGTTCACGGAATAGGTAGGTCTTTAACCATTTTTAGAAGATAGTGACAGATACTGCTGTCCGGATTGAGGTTAGAAGTTCATTAGACCACTGACCATTAGACCATTAGACTTCATGCCTCGCTGAGTAGGCACTAACATTAGTCATTAACTGATTCAGTTGAGGTAGGAGGTGCATCTCCAGACAAGGTCTTGCATGTGAGCATCAAGGCCTGGGAGTATGATGTGGGTGGCTACAGGAAGCCAGTGGAGGGAAACAAAGAGGGTTGCGACATGGTTCCTTTAGGGCAGGTTGAAAACAAGGCTTGCTGCTGCATTCTGAAGCATCTGAAGGGGTTTGATGGAGTTGGCTGGGAGGACCGGGAGAAGTGTTTTGAAGAACCTGGCCTAGTAGCTGTGTGACCTGATCAGTGAGAGGGTCTGATTTTCTTGATGTTATACAGAATCAACCTATAGGATTCTGCAGTTGTGTAAATGGGGTCTGTAAAGTTCAAGTGGTCATAGAAAGTCACCAGAAGGTTTCTGGCTGTCCTGGTTAGTTTGAGTGTGGTTGAGCTTAGCTTTACGGTGAAGTTGATTGAGGGGAAGGCAGGGATAAGGAGAATCTCAGTTTTTTGCCAAGTTGCCATGTAATGCATTACAATGAGTAATCTACAAAATGACCTATATGGTAGCTTTACCAATAAACCACAACATACCTAATGAACTGGAAAATGAGTGTAATACTGTAACTAAATATTCTATTCAGGATATGCACTTCACACTGAATTCCAGCCTCATGTCTGGTGAATTCAGGATCAACCATACAGTGAGGGAAAAAGTATTTGATCCCCTGCTGAATTTGAATGTTTGCTCACTAACAAAGAAAAGATCAGTCTATAATTTTAATGGTAGATTTATTTGAACAGTGAGAGACAGAATAACAACAAAAAAATCCAGAAAAACG
>JAOUWY010000011.1:7184652-7194882 GCA_025728095.1 Prietella phreatophila
AGAGAGAGAGAGAGAGAGAGAGAGAGAGAGAGAGAGAGAGAGAGAGAGAGAGTCAAACCTTGGATTGCCAGTAACTTGGTTTGCAAGCGCTTTGCAAGACAAGCAAAAATTTTGAATACATTTTAACTTGATATACGAGGGAGGTCTTGCACCTGTACCTGTAGTACGTATACGCTGTTTTGTCTGCCGAGCGTCACATGACCACTACTGAGCCGATGGTCCTTCTCTCACATGCTCGGTCTCAGTCAGCGTGCCTCACTTGTATAGTCAACATCCGTGTCAGAGTATACTGTTTACTATAGTTTTGTAACTGTTGTGACTGTGTAGTAACTGTACTGCGACAATGGCCCCATGAAGAAAAAATCTGAAAAGGAAGGCGATAAGAAAAAGGAGATGATTAAGAAGTTAAGAAGGAAATCATCGAGAAGCACAACTGAGGTATGCGAGTAGCTGAGTTGCGACTAGTCAGTTGTCGATGAAATTGTGTCCTTGGGGAAGACCATGGGACTGGAAATGAATGAAGATGACATTCAAGAGCTTGTGGAGGAACATGGCCAGGAGCTGACCACTGACAAACTGATGGATCTGCATCACGTGCAACAGCAAGAGGTTATGGAGGAAGTCTCGTCTGAGGAGGAGGTGGAGGAGAAATAGACGGAGAAATCCCTCACTTCAAATGAGGTTTGTAAGGTGTGTAAAATGTGGGAAACAGTGCAAAATTTTGTAGAAAAGCACCACCAGATTAAGACTGTAGCAGTCTTACTGAATCTGTTTAACGACAAGGCAATGTCACATTTCCGTGAAATCCTTAAAAGGAGGCAAAAGCAAGTGTCACTGGATAGGTTCCTTGTTAACGTCATACAAAAAGAAAAAGATTAGGGGTGTACTCACTTTTGTTGCTGGCAGTTTAGACATTAATGGCTGTGTGTTGAGTTATTTTGAGGTGACATCAAATTTACACTGTTACACAAGATGTACACTCACTACTTTACATTGTAGCAAAGTGTCATTACTTCAGTGTTGTCACATGAAAAGACTACAACACAAATCTCCCAAACCACCTGACAGAAGATTGCCTTTGAAAAGTGTGTTACCTTGAACGATGAGATGAACTTTAGTGGACTCAGGTTTCTTGTTTGTGAGGATGGAGCAAACGTATGGCCCTTCATCATGCAAGTTCACATCCAGGATCTTTATACTGTACTCTGTCACTGCTGTGTTATTCAGCAAGACCACTCGTGGGTCCAGAGACCATTTCTCACTCCCCGTGAAGAGAATAGTGGTGCGATTCAGCCAAGCTACCCTCGATACCTTGCTGTCCACATTGCATCTGTTGAAACACAAGAGGAAAAAGGATTTAATCATTAAAAAATGCATCTACTTGTTAGGAATAGTGGTAATATTTCCCCATCATTTGGTAAAAGAGTGATTTTCCTTTTTTCTAGAAAACATCTTCCCAGCATCCACCAATGACCGTATCATTTTATATTCTAGGATCAATATGATTAAGATACATTGTAGACTTCAGTAGAGTAAGCATATAAGTGAAATATTGCAAACCTTCTTCACTTGACAGAATGACTTTCTTAAGAATAAGTGACAAACAGTATAGTATAAACAAGAAAACAGTTAAACCATATGAGATTTTCATTTTTATTGGCAAAAATAAAAGAGCTTGCTTTATTTTGTTAGAATATAATTAATGTAATATAATAAAATCTCTGTTTAATCAAGCAATATTCATATTTCAAGTCAAAAGTTATATTCCTAAAAAGCATTGTTTGCCATGTCCGATGATGATGTCAACACTACTGTAGTGACCATTTCGAACGAGCAAGTGTAATCGTATGTGGTAAACACAGACAATAGGAGTGCTGCACATAGGCCAATCAAATTAGTGAACCGGAACTAACACAAATCACAGTTAAATGTCAATTTAACCCTATTTAATTCAATCCTAACCCTTGGTCAGGAATAGACAAAAAATCCACAGATTTGTAACCTCACATCATGAGCAAAAGATTTTAAAAATGCAAGATATCTAAAGTGTCACATAACTGACATAAGTCAGTGTTGCATTTAAAAATGCAAGATATCTAAAGTGTCACATAACTGACATAAGTCAGTATTGTTTTTATACTTATGTAAGAATACTTAGGGTCATGAGGTGCATTTATATCTGAGTGAAAATGTACTCAAGTAGAGTAAGTGTGCAGAACTAGTGCAGAAGAATATCATTAAAGTACATATTTGTACGTTAAGGACTATTATTGTACCTTTGAGGGTATATTTATATTGCGTTGTGTGGTTAAAAAAAATAAAAAATAAAAAATACCTACACTTATTTTCCCCAAAATGGTAATCAAGGCACTATAAAGGGACAAAGAAATAAGAGACAGTGATATACACAACCAATTTTTTTTTTTGCTGTAATTAAGATGGAATATAAAGAATATAAAGTGTGTATTCTAACCAGGCAGTCAACCAGACCTATTCCATCTAAATGTACAGCTTAAGTATGTGAAAAATACATAATGCAAATTTTAGCATTAGTTTATTAGTTTAGTTTAGTTAATTTAGTTAAACTTTAGGGGTGTAATGACCTAATGATCAAATGAAACATAATGAACTCTGTAGCAGCGCATGAGGTGTCATTTTAACTGGAAGTAGAGCTTCAGAGTCAGCTAAAATGGCCCCTTTCTCAGGCACTGTAAATCAAAGCAACACAGGGCTAGTGTTGTTTGAAAATTAATGAAGAGCTATTTTAACTGTTATAACATGGTTGTGTATAACCTATAATTCGTGTCGGTCTTTGTCATATGGCGCTATATATATATTTAAACTGTATGAGTCGTGGAGAATGGGAAAGTGCAGTTGCATTAAATTTATATGCATGATATGAATTGCACAGTTGTACAATGCTTTTGCATCATGATGCATCATGTCATAACAATAATACAATTATTACTGTTTTAACAATAACTAACACATTTAATACATAATGTAATAATAATGATAATAATGATAATAATAATTTATATAGTTACAGTTATGTATAAAGTGTTTCTCAAATCCATAACTCAGAAATAAATAGAACAAACCAAACATGACAAACATGAATCAGAATTAATGTGTGACGAAAAAATTACAAACAATTTTGTATACGTATTCTTTATTACATATGGCCACAATCTGCTCTCTCTCTCTCTCTTTCTCTCTCTTTCTCACTCTCATATATATGCATACATACATGTCTATATATATATGCTATGTTTGTTATGGCAAATACATATGTTATGCTCTGTGAGCCTATCATATGGATTGAGAAGAGCAGAAAAAAACCTAGCAGAATCCGCTGACGACCAGAGATAAACTTTTTTCCATTCAGTGGAAGAATGAAAAGATTGGAAGAGGCGACTGGGAAATCGATTACTTTTGCAATTGCTAAAGAAATTTGATTAAAAAAAGTGCTACTTTTACAGAAAATAATCCTGTAACACCATAGCACATTTCCTGTTACAAAATTTTGCCAGGAATGATCCGGATGCAGATGATGTTAATAAATTTTGGAAATGCGAATGGAAGGGAAATTGCACTGTCAATGATGACAAAGGTTTACAGGCCACCATGAGGCAATAGAAGCTTCCATAATGCTACAACTTCAGCAGTGTAGCTTGTCCACTCCACCCCCTCCACCCCAGGGAAACCCTGAAATAGTCTTATGTCTGCCAAGCATATAGGAGAGAAGCATCCTTAGAGCACTACACTGTCCTTGCTTATCAGTAAAGAGCAGAGCATGCACAAGGTAGCAGGCCAGCAGAACTTGGCCAGGTAGCTGGTGACACTTACAATGTGGTGGAAAGCTCAATGACGCTTACAACATGCTGCAAAGATTTCCATCCAAGCACTGCCAGGTCGTTTACACGTGCATGCCTATAATACCCATCAGGCATGTTATATTTTCCTCTCAAGGACAAATAAAAAAAAAAAGGTCAAAAGCATTAAGTGGATTATCTAATAGCATTTATTACCCCTATCCTCTACCCCCTCAAAAAAAGAAAACATAAAAAAAGTAATGAAAGCCCTGCAGAAAGAGTCTGTGAATCTTCAGGGCAAGAATGCATCGTGTGAAATGGATGCTTTTTCAGGATATTCTTCAAAGGGGTGAGCTCATCCAGAGAGTGCTAATCTGTAAGACTGAAAGAGAACTTGGAGGACTGGAGGAATACAAAAACAACAGATTGAGCTATATTTAGTATCTTTGTGCACGCTCTGCACTTTTTTGTGTCACAATTGTATATCTGCAGAAAACTAAATTTAGTCCTGGCTATGCACTAACCTTAAATATTGAATATTTATACAGCTATACATATTGTATTGCACACTGTTGTGAAGGTTCTAGGTTACTTTTCACTGTTATGTTCCTCTATTTTTTTGCTAACATCTTTTTTTTTCTAAGCATACTAAATCATGCTAACTAGAAAGGACATTCTCCAGATTTACTAGGTCATTAATTCAGTATGCAGAAGCCTCCTTCATCAGATCAACGCTGTTCATCCAGGCATGTCTTAATGTGTCCCATGATGATAAATAATTCTACCACCTGCTGCCTGTAATTCTAGAACCTCTTCTAACATGCTGGCTAGGATATAACCCACCAGCACCAATCTAGTATTAGCCAGGAAAGAGGGTTTTCTTTTTTCTATTTTCATGCTAGAGAAAACACAATCAAGGTCATACTGCAATTTCATCAAGTAAACTTCAGTCATCATCCTTGTGTTCTTCAAACAAGGTTCTACTATTTAAAGTGGAAAAAATGGGGGAAAAGTCAATTTAATCCACCAATATCGAAAAGTAACAGCAGTTTCCTTGAAAGCAGTGTCTCCATTATCGAGCACTGACAAGATGAGATCAAGCCTCATTCACTAGACTAATGGCTCTGTCACACTACTACCATGCAGTCATGTCTAATGGATTGTCAGGCACCTTGGTGTAGCATCGTTAATATAAAGAAATATCCCCACTGCTCAAGTACATCCCAAAAAACATAGATGGATTACCAATACATTCTAAACTGTCTTTATGCACAGACAATGCAAAGGTTTTTTTCAAAGAACCTAAACTCATCATGGATAGCATTGTCAGTACCCTTAAGATAACCACAAATGTAAAAAAGTATTTGACCATGCTTATAAACGCTTATAAAAGCTTAGAAAATATTTCCTACCATTCTGATGTATAGGCTGCTTATTGTATTTGTATTGTATTGTAAATTATTTCATTTAGTGTAATATGTCAATAAGCGCATTTCCATAGTGTGACTGTATGAACCAGATTCATTTCCACAATACTTCCTTGTGCACTGCATCTAATATTATAATACCATTTTTTCCCCATATTCTTGGGAAAATATGTGATTCTAACATGGCATCATATAACACAGTGTTTTCCACACATATGTGATACTTAGAGTAAGGGGCTTCAGAGTTTCACAACAGAAAAGCTTTTGCCCATTCGAGTGATCATGAGTTTGAATCGATGACACCACAGCTATCCATGGATGGTTATCCAAGAGAGCAAAATTGACTGTTCTCTCTGGGTAGGAAGGGTAGCATACTCTATCTTCCCTTTACATCACAGTTACACTAGCCAAACGTAAGTATTTGTGAACTCATGTATGTGGAAGATGGTGGATACTGCTTTCCTCCAAGTGTGACTTCACATGTCTCAGAGGATACACGTTGGCTATCACCCTCCCTGGTTGGTAGGTGGTGTATGACAGGGGATATCTGCCTGGTGGGAGGAAACTACAGTATATGATACTTTGGTGAGGCATTCAGGTATGTTGATGTGTGCCCAAGTGACTTTTGTCACATAAGAAAAAGCATTTTTATAGCATTTTACTTGTGAATCCATTCCCTGATTGGTTGGCATGTTTCTAATATATAGATGACATTAATGCAGCACAGGGTCGGGGAAGGGAGAATAGAAAACACAAAAGAGAGCAGACAAAGGCAACATAAAGTTTTAAGAGAGAGGAAGTGTTAAAATATAGAGACAGACATGGTGTAATATTCTCCTTTCCAATTAATGCTTTCATGTTATTTACCCTACAGGTTTGGTTTCTAACTAGTAAATTGCAATTGTAAAGAAGCAGGCAAACTGTGCTGCATTACGTGTCATCTTGTGTAAATTTATGGTACAGCTACAGTCTGTCAGAGGAGCTTCTTTTTTCATGCATTCACATTTTCCACACATTTTGTGCCTATAGTGGATCACATGACCATGACCAACCAATACCAATAAAGAGCAAAGTCCACTGGAATACAGCAACATATAGTACTTAACTGAACTTGTCTATCAACCTACATAAGAACAACATATTTATTTGCATATCTTTCTGGTTCAGCTGCTTACTAAAATATGCATGTAATATACAAAGAAATTTAAACAGGAAATATTATGAACACAACGTGCACATTTAAAAAAAACCTACAGCATTGCAAATTTATTTATTTACACACATACTTTATTTATTTTTTCTTAAAGTAAATTGAAAATGTTTGCAGCATTTTTCCCTTTGAGGTTGACTGACATGACATGATATGACTGCTTTACATTTATTGTGTGTAATAATTTCTGTTCCGCAGTATTCTATCATGTTGCGAGATCTAAGGGAGTAGAGTACGGAAGCAGTATTTATTTAAGGGCAGGCAGACAAATCCAAATTGTAATCCAAAAACTTAGTCAAGAGAGGCAAAGGGTTGGGCGATCGGCAAACAGGCATAAACAGGGCAAAGCAGCAAAGTCACAGTCACAGAGAATAGGGTCACAACACAAAACAAGAAACATGAACTTGTACTATGGACTGAGAGCAGAAAAACCAGCGGGGACTAAATGAACTAATCTATAGTTTAATCTAACTAAATCTATCAAGGAACATTACTTTAACAACGTATCTAACTATACTATATCCACTAATAATACTCTGCGAAGTGTACAGTATGTATCCCCAATATAATCAGCCATATATAACCGAATAGAACCATCTTTTGCACTCTTAACAATGCACTTTTTAATTTTTGGTGTAAGCTACAGAGTGTTACATTCTTTCAGCAGTCAGTTATAGGCCTAACACAGGCTATTCAAGGGGGGCTCAAAGATGACCACATGAAAAATATTTTTATTTTACTAATTTACTTATTTAAAGTTATATTGTGCCTTGTTGGTAGCCTATGCCTGCTGGAATGAAAAAAATGTTCAGTGTAAAATAAATATTTTGAAATTGTAGATTTTGTAATTTTTTTTTTTTGAAAAGCAAGACAAAATAGTAAAAAGCACATTTTGACTATATAATTTATGCAGTGGTGAAAAAAATGATAAATAAATGGAAAAAACACAAAAAAAAACCATTCAGTATTCAGTAGAATATAGTTTTTCATTATATTCGGTTTCATCTTCAGCCAAGAATTTTCATTTCTGTCCATCCCTAATAATATTGTAATAATCTTATGCAATGCTATGTTGTGATATAAACAAATTATTCTACTCAATACAAAATTCTAAAAAATGACTGATATTAGTAGTCTTGCATCTATCAGCCTTTATGGGTATATTGATAAGTTAACCCAGATTTTATTATGGTTACCAAGGATTGTATGATTTTGCACCCACAGAAAGGTACTGCCTCAGTCTGCCAATTAAATGTCTCTCTAAACAAACAATAAGAGGGAAGACTTATTTGTTGGAGACAGATCTTGTTCTCTACCATATTCTGTATATGAGTCATAGGAGTTGTATGGAGCATTGCAGATTTAAAGAATGAAAATAACACAGTGATGAACCATGTAAATTTACATAAAGCTAAATAAATGTCCTTATAGAAAGTACATAAAATAATTTTGATGTCAGTATTAATTTTATGGTAAATTACAATTGCAGTCAACATTTCAAATAAAGGGGACATAATAATAAACATTTTTAACTGGTAGTGACAGTTTCAGGAGTCTAACTGTCAGGGCGATTGACAGGTGAGAGGTGAGGAAGCAAAGCCCATTACAGTCAAGCTGGTGATGACAGATAACATGTGACTGTAAATAATTATTAATGTAAATTAATGTAAATGTTATTTTTAAGATCTGGGAAATATATTGGTCATACACAGTACATCTGACCCAAAATATCTATAAAACATAAATACTATACTAGCATATACCCACCCCACCCCACAAACTTGCAGGTGCAAACAAAACCAATCAAAAGGCCATGCAACGTACAAACAAGTTATCAAGGAATGAGGTGCCATAGTGCTGAGAGCTGTGATTCACGCTGAGAGCCACATCATGCAGAACTCAGTGAAAGGGGGAATACATTATGCACACACACACACACATTATACACACACACACACACACACTCACACACAAACTCACACACACAAACACATCCATTATCTTCACTGCTTAACCTACACAGGGTTGTGGGGGAACCTGGAGCCTATCCAAGGGGAGCAGGGGACACCCTGGATGGGGTACCAACCCATCGCAGGGCACAATCACACAACCAATCACACATAATGAACAATTTGGAAATGCCAATCAGCCTACAAAATATGTCTTTGGACTGGGGGAGGAAACCGGAGTACCCAGAGGAAGCCCCCAAAGCACGGGGAGAACATGCAAACTCTGCGCACACAGGGCTGATTCAAAACTTCTACCCTGTGAGGCAAACATTTAATTTTATGTTAACTATTTTTTATTTATTGTCTGGACTGACTTTTCAACAAAGATTTTCCCTAAATTACCATACTTAGTTAATTATTTATTTGTTTGATTGTTTGTATACTGACTGACTGACTGACTGACTGAATCACTACATAATATGTATGAACAGACAGCATTTGGACAATATCACTTTAATGAATAAAAGTGTCTTAAAATTGATGCTTTTATTTTAGTGGGGTAAATGGCTCCGCAGTATTGAAACTGGTGATCAAATGGCAAATACAAGAATATAACCTATACAAGGTATTCAGATTTCTTGAGTGAGTGCACTGGTAGCCAGGATGAAAAAATCTATATCTATGCTCTAGAGGACTATTCTTATTTAAATAGATAACAAAATAGTGGCCGTACTCCTACATACAAATTCCAGCCTGATTAATTTGCTGTCAGTGTTGATGTTTAGAATAGACAGCTGTTTTCCTGACTGTCACTAACACTATTTCTGCAGATTTCATCTCTGATCCCATCCTATCCCCATATTGTCTTATTATGTAAAGATATGGACATTCTGTCCTAGAAACAAAATGTTTGCTCACAATTGTACCAAACCGTAAAGCAATAACTATTTGGCATATTTGAACACATTTTATTATAGAGGGATGGAGTCTTATACAATGAAAACCTCATAGTGGGACATGTCTGTCAGCTGTGATTAAAGTAAAATGTTTTTAAATATCTCTCCTTTTACTTAAACTTCAGTTGGATGCTTTAATGATAAAAGCAGTGAATGGATGTCTTGTTCAAAGTAATGTAAGTAAAATAGGCCTACTTTCAACTTTGCTCCAGTGCTCAGCCGAGTAAATTATGACATAGATGTCTGGAGGTAGGTTTTACATTTTTGGACTAACTGACATTTCAGGATGACTCAAATAGCCTTACAGCCATTACCAGATAAAAACCTTATCCTAGTTATAGAGAAATGTCTCTCAATTTCCAGTGTCTCTACAGATATATTTTTAGCATTTTCCACAAACCTGCAAAATCAGTGATGTTACTACAGCCCCCATTCCAGTGCAGTTCTCTAGTTTAGAGAACAATAAGTACAACCTGATGAATGATACACATAGATTTGGTCATTACTTTATAATACCTGCCACACTCGTATTCCTATCCGATGCCTAATTCGTACACACTCCTTCTGAGCTTAATGATTGCAGATCATTCTAAGCAGATGCCTGTGTTGTCTGGAAAGGGAGACTAACAACAGGCAAATTGTTAAAGACCATTACATCTGAGATGACAGATCATGTCAGCTCCAACTGGAGTTGCCATTTCTAATTTCTGCATTAATTAAAAACCAATTGGAAACATATTAATTTGCATATCTTTCTGGTTCGGCTGCTTACTAAAATATGCATGTAATATACACAGAAATTTAAACAGGAAATATTAACAACACAATGTGCACATTAAAAAAAACCCACAGCATTGCAAATTCATTTATTAT
>JAOUWY010000011.1:7226520-7237457 GCA_025728095.1 Prietella phreatophila
TCTCTCTCTCTCTCTCTCTCTCTCTCACACACACACACACACACACACACACATACACACACACACACACACACACATACACACATACACACATTCTACTCAGAATACCAAACTGCAAAGGAAATACAATGATGCTGAATTGTGCATTTCATGGTGATACTGTAGAAAATGACAAGGCCTGTTTCTGACCTCAAATTTCTGTATTTAAATTATTTATACATTAAAGCTTTACTCTTATAGTTTGCAATACAATCGAATACAGTGTCGGTTCTTAAAATGCAAGGTAACGTATGCAAGTGCAATAGAAGCTTTAATAAAAGTTTAATAAAAGTTCACCTGAGCATTTTGAGCATAGTCTGAACTTGCAAGCTTTTTTAACCAAGAATGTGTGCTTTAGGGCATTTAAATAATCTCATGAGCTCTAAGAAAGTGTTCTCATTTTAACAATGGCAGTATTTACATCCTGCTGTATTAACGGATTAAACAAGGCTTTTGTAGGCAATGTGATCCTAGAATATTTCCCTCAGAGAGAGAGAGAAGGTGTGAGATATGCTAGAGGCACTGTACTGGAGGGAAGAAATGTAATACACTTCCATAGTTCTTTGCTAACGTGTTGACACACTGAGGAATATTTATGAGAACTGTTTTTATATCCATCACAGTGTGTGCTTGGTTTGCAAATGCCTGTGCATGGTATGGTTATAATGTTTAGAGAATTGTCGTAAGCAGTCTGACACATTGTACGTAGTGTGTAAAAGATCTGAGTGTTTTTGTTACTGCATTATATTGAGGGCATAGCATGGCACCCCACCTACAGCTGGATAAATCCTGCAGGAAAAAAAAACACTAGAAAACATCATAGACATCCTAATGGTTTCATTACTGTTACTGGTCCTTAATGGTATCCACTAGACATAACATCGCACCAATAGAAGGCAACAACTAACAGTAGAAAACCACAGGAACCATTACAGTTTCCATTATAACCAATAAAATTCTCATTATAACCATTAAAACCATTACAAATTGTATGAGGGTTTATATAGTTTTCTTCGTTCAATTTTTTTTTTTTTTTTTTTAGCAGGGAAGTACCTAATAGCCATGACTGGGAAATTAATTACAAGATAAACTTAAGAATGAATTTAGTCCTTTAAACAACTTCCTTAAAACTAAAGGTATTTATAAAAGTGTGGAATGGAAGTGTGGATCTAACAACAGAAACTAGAAGTTTAGAATAGAATAAATAAAATGTGGCAGGAATTTACTAGTGTGAGAAAATATCTTCAGTTCAGGTCAAGTCAAGTGTTTTTATTGTCATTTCAACCATATACAACTGGTACAGTACACAGTGAAACGAAACAATGTTCCTCCAGGACCACGGTACTACATAAAACAACACACTAACCACATGAGACGACACAGAACTAAATAAGACCTTATCCACCTTCCCTCTTCCAAGCAATAATGTGTTTTACAAGCAATAAAAATCAATTTAGAATAAAGATAAACACAATATGCACCTGTGAAAGCAAAACCACTTTTTCTCCTCTCTCTGTTGTATATATCAGGATGGACACTCATAGTCAATTTATTTTCATACTGTTGTCACTTTATATGAATGATTAGATGCACGAAAGACAAGTATAGATATAATAACCATGGTACTAAATTCCCAGCCAGCTATTACATAATGAATAACATTTTTCTGAACCCTACATCATGACACAGACAAAAACCACATGACAAATATACTAGGCAAAAAAAGAAATGTCCTCTCACATTCAATTGCTTTTATTTCTGGCAAATTTCTTAACGTGTAAATATTGTCTTTAACATAAAAACATTCAACAACTGCAACATAACGAGCAAGGGGGGGGGCAATATTAAAAGTAACATTCAGTATCTGGTGTGACCTCCAGCTGCTTTAAGTACTACAGTGCATCTCATCCTCATGGATTTGTCACTTTTTTTTAAATTTGTCACCAGATTTGCTGTGAGATGTTCCTCCACTCTTCCACCAAGGCATTTGCAAGTTCTCGATCACATCTGGGGGGACACATGCTTACATGTAATTTTCCACTCCAAGGACGATCAGCTGTCCTTCATGTCTCCCTGTAGCACTGTCTTAGGCATCTTACATTACAGACATTGCAGTTCATTGCTCTGGCCACATCTGCAGTCTTCATGCCTCCCTGCAGCTCTATGGCATGTTCATGCAGGTGAGCAGGAACCCTAGGCAGCTTTCTTCTGCAGGGCACAATTACATACACATTCACACACCCATTCATACACTACAGACACTTTGGACATGCCAATAAGTCTACCAACCAGAGTACCGGGTGGAAACCCCCACCGCACCGGGAGAACATGAAAACTCCGCACACAAAGGGTCACGGAGGGAATAGAACCCCCTGATCCTCAGTTGTGCGCCCACAGCTGTAAAGCTTCTTTGAACTTTACAAAATGGTCTTTAAAATACAGTCCCCTGAAAAAAAGGGCCATTTCTTTTTTTTGTTGAGTTTATGTGTTATTGTAGATGTCATACTCTGCCATGAGTTATAATGATAGTTCATGAATAGTTGTATAGCAGTGTCATGTTACCAGTACAATTAAGTGTCCTAACTGTCACAAGATATGATGTTTTTACGGCTTACATCACTTGTACTCTAGTTAGCAAATGTGTTTTACAGTACATGTCAGTTTTCATAAAGTACACATCATAACAGCTGGTATAAATCATGAGAACTAGAATACATTTCATTATCATGTGGCATAAAAAGTGGTGACATCAAACATACCAGGAAGCGCATGAGTTGCTATGACTGTTAGCATCCAGATCACTGGATGCTAACAGTCATAGCAACTCATGACAGCATACAAAATCTTCCATGAATGTCTTATGACAGATGATTCAAGTAGATTGTTACAACATGGTGTGTACTCATACAGTCCAAGCTAGTTAAAACCATAATAGCACTAGTTAGCAGAGTTCAGTGAAGACTGTGCCTATCAGTGTGTGAATAATTTCCTGAACAAAGCAATATGTGCTTATGTGAAGTTGTTGTTTTTTTCTGACAGACGTTTGAGCGTAGCAACCTGTCCTATTAACTCTGCACACTTTAAGCAAACCACTGCAATCTCCCATGCTAGCTACAGTAGATAGCATGAGCTAACATTACAAATTAAATACTGCAGAAATAATGATTCAGTTTTAACTGTCACCTGATGATTTTTTATATGTGGATTAGAACAATACGTGTCCACTCCCTGGTAGTCTGGAGCTCAGAAAAGAAAAGAAAAACTATACAAAACACCACATTCTGTTAAGGTCAACACCTCTTGTGCATTTTATATAACAATCTATGCTTTCTGTTGACACTGGCAACGACACAGCAAAGCTGCTAGAAGTCATTCATTTTCAAGGAGAGCTGGAGACACATCCAACAACAGGACATGAAGTGATCGCTAAAAACATCATCCATTTGTTTTGGTTTCAGATACTCGTTCTTGATCATAATTCCAGATCAGTTGACATTAAACATGCTGCTATTGGCTTAAAGTCAACTGCATGATTTTGCATATGACCTTTAGCTGGCTAGCTAGTTTTTTGTGTGGCTTTATTGCCAAGTCAGTAGACCTTGGTGAAGAACGCTGTGAGAAGAAACACGTTTGCTCCGTCAAAGTCAAGTAAGTCTGTCAAGTAAGGTAAGCCTCTAACATTATCATTTTTTATACAAGAGCTTAGGATATAGTTGTAAATTTCTTAAGCAGACATCTATGATCCCAACACTACATTCTTTATAATGTCTGTTTGCTAATTTTATTAATCTTCCTATAACAACCTTTATGCAACAATGATGTACAGCAGGGGTGCACAAAACGTCGATGCGATTGACCAGTCGATTGCAAAGGAAGTTCTGGTAGATCGAAATTCAAAAAAAATTTTAAAAAGATGTTAGCGTTGATGTACAGGACAGCCAGTCTGGGATCTCATCTTTTCTCTCTCCATGAGTGTGCGATCAAGCGCAGCAGCGCTAAAGATTAGTGAGAGAAATCACTGAGTTAACTTCCCAGTTTATTCCTACTGAAGAAAGGGGAAAAAATGAGTGAGGTAGTGGGATCAAGCAAGAGACCGAAGACTTATCACTTCCATGCGGAATGGGAGGATGATGTTTTTTTCACAATGTCATATTCGAAGTGCGTTTGTGTGATCTGCAAAGCTACCATTGCTATTCCGAATAAGGGAAATGTGGAGCGGCACTTTAGGACTGTTCATAAAAACTACGACACTGACTTCCCTCCGAAAAGCGAGCTGAGGAAGAGGAAGGTGAAGGAACTAAAATCACAGTTGTCCGGACAGCAGTCATTTTTTCACGGCTGACTTCAAATGCTAAGGCAGCCACCGAAGCATCGTTCCAGGTGAGTCACTCCATCATTAAACACAAAAAGTCATTCCAAGACGGAGAGATGATAAAAGAGGCATTCGTAGACGCAGCGGACTCGTTGTTTCGGGACTTTAAAAACAAAACTGAAATATTATCTTCAATCAAAGCTCTCCGGCTATCAAGAAGTAGTTACACAGCGCTGTGAAGTCATGGCCGAGGATTTAGGGAGTTAAGGGAGTTCTCCCGGACAGCGGCATGCTGACGTCATGTCTTCGTCCCGTCGTGTCACAGGTCATAGTGTCATGTGTGGGTGTGTGTGTGGGAATCGCGCACAGCTGCGAGCTCTTTGGAGTAATGACGGGGAACGCTTTATATACCGTGTGCTGTGCTCCACACGGCGAGGTTCAATAGGTCTGAATAGACTTGAATAGCCACTAATAGACAGTCATAGACTCTCGTAGACATTCATAGATTTTCGTAGACATTCATAGACTCTCATAGATATTTGTATGTATGTGTATGTGCACCTCCGTAGAGTTCACGTATAGCCATAGTACTCGTAGTTTCTCGTTTGTGTCTTAGCTTTAGCATTTAGCACTAGCGTTAGCACCGCTAGTGAAGTTCACAGAGCTTAGTTATTATGTTCTTGTCTCGGTTTTGTTTGTTTGGTTTGAAGGCACTGTAAATAAAGATCACTGTTCTTCGCTGCATTTGCATCCTGCCTGCTTCCTGCGCCACCGGTGCATCACAGTTTATGTATTTGTTTGTTTTGTTTTGCAATATCAGCCAGCCCAATATTTAGGCTATGTTGATCTGTGTTGCATTATTTTACACAGAATCATTTACTCCTACAAACGCTCACAGGACACAACAAAATATAAATTGTAGTGATAGTGCTTATATGCATTCTTATTGCAGCCTTACGCAATATCAGTATTACATATAATAGGCAATACATTGCATACATCTGTAAAGGATGAGGAAAATCCTCTAAAGAAGTTAATAATATCAGCAACATCATCAATCCTGTAAAGGAATTGCCAGCACTACAAGAAGTTGGAGCACTACAGCATGATGTAAGTACATTTTTAAAACAGACACAAACTGAAGAATTATTCAAAACCCATATCGCTTAAAGTTATGAGAGAAAGAACTTACCTGTCGATGCTCATTTTAATTTAATTTCTATGCTGATAACTGCAAGTGAACTGAAACTTTTAAATGTTGCTCTTGTATCTAACTTTTAGAACAGGTCTGGACATACCCAATCAAAGATACCAGTATTTTCACATGGGGTATTCCCTTAATGCTTTCATAATTTAAATCAATTCATAAACAAACTGACAGACTCATAAATATTACCTGCAGAATGGGGATATTTTTGCATAATGTTGCTTTTATTAAAGGTTAACTTGACATTTAGTTGATAAGTCAATTTTCTACAATAAATTAAATATAATAAAACTTTAGTTTATAACCCAATTTAAAAATAATAATAATAATAATTGTCACCATAAACACCACCCACTTCCTTAAAATACTTCTGTTGGATTTGCACAATATGCTGTTATGCTGAATATGCCATTAAAACCCCAGAGTCTTCTCAGCCTAATCTATATTCACACGTGTAACATATGTGCGATTAGTACATATAACAATTTCAAAACATTTCTCTGTAAAAAGAACGGTAATCCTCTTTAATGTAAATTCAAAACTACAGGTCACAGATGGGTTTGTGATGTTGCATCACCTCCTCTCACAACAAACTCAAATGCACTGAAATCTACAACAGACTATAGACTCCACCACATGGTAAGTCACATGACCCAATTCCTAGATAAGGTTCACCCAATTACACCTGAATTCTGAATTTGACTAAAGATCTCTGACCAGGAGAAACCATACATCAACTCTAAATTCCTATTTATTTACAGTCTCTTTAATGCAGAGTTTCTCCGAGTTCAGCATGTTACATCAAATTGACATGGCTGCATATACTATCACCAGTAAACAAAGTAGCACTTCTTACCTTTAACTATATTATGTTGTATATAGTATTTGCTTTAGATCAATCAACAGACAGACGTGTATATTTATTAAATCTATAACACGGACTATACAGATCACAGTTTTGAGGAGGAAAATATACATCACTCATCAAAAATAGATGGCTAGCTTGTTGCTAAAAGACGAACATGGAGGCATCCATGTTTTTTACACACTTTGTAGCATGAATGCATGTAGGTTAAAAAAAAATCATCATTCGACATCTCTCCGAGGTCGTACTTCTCACTTCCAAGGTAGGTCATACACACCATAACATAATCTGTTTCTAATCACATACTCACTTTAAAAATTTGACTTTTTCATTCACTCTGTCTGAAATCTCGCACCTAATGCAACTCTAGCAATGAGTCTAAACCTCTATTTTCTGACTATTATTCTCGCATTAACAGTTCTTGTTTTTTTGCATATTTGATTCTCATTTTGCTCTTGTTTAGTCTGTTTGCAGATTACCTCATTTTTTGCATGCGTTTTGACGACATTTTTGGATCGCTTTCTATTTTGTGTATATCAATTCACCTGTCCTGGCATCCAACAAAAGTCTCATTATTGAAACCTGAGTGGTGAAACATCATCAGGAGATTGCAAGTTCAAATCCTAATGATGCCACAGCCATCCATGGTCCGAAGTACAAGAGAGCAAAATTACACTTATCTGTGTGCAGAAGGGGACAGACAGTGCCGTCTACTCATAGCGTTCAGCTGCAATGTGATTTATCCTGAGCAGCAGTTTGAAAAGATGTGATGCTGGTTCATTGTGTGTAGCTGTCATATGATAGAGGACAGCTGTCTTGCGGGTGAGAATTGGAAAGTGAACAAACTAGTAAGACAATGGGGGAAAAATAAAACTACGTGGTAGTAAAAATAGGCATAGTCTAACCAAAGCTGATCTTATGCACTTATCTAGTTTTATCCATCTTTCCAACACCACAGTAAGAAGTAAATCAGGTGAGTCTGGCTTGGTCATGGTCAAATGCACAGAAAGATGTATAATGCTGGTAAAGTGTTTCTATTTTGAGTGAGTGATTCATGAAAGCATTCTACAAAAATATCTGTTTTAAAGTGTGCGCATGTTATTTTTTTAACATTTTATTTTATTTTTTCCCCCATAGTAAACATACATACCTCACGGAGGCAATAGATACAGTGCCCTCCACTTATATTGGCATCCTGAAATTGTCTTTATTGTTTAATCTTTTGATCTTTTGTTAAAAAATAAAACATCACAAACATTCTTTGCACTTATGAATATCAAACAATTGCAAACAAAATAGGTTTATAAAAACATATCTTTATAAATATAGGTGTGCAACAATTATTGGCACCATTTTAGTCAATACTTGTGCTATTTCCCTTTGCCAAGATAACAGCTTTGAGTCTTCTATAATGCCTGATGAGCTTGTAGAATACATGGCCAGGGATCAGAGACCATTTCTACATACAGAATCATTCCAGAACCTTCAAATTTTCTATATGTTTCAAGTCAGAGGACTGTGATGGCCATGTCAATACCTTGATTTTGTGGTCAGTAAACCATTTTTATGTGGATTTTGATGATTTATTTATTTTAACTTTGTCCTGCTGGAAGGTCCAACCATGGCCCATTTGAAGCTTTCTGGCAGAGGCAGTCTGTCATGACCTCCCAGGGGTAGTTATATCTTGTACCATGAGAGGGCATCCCTGTTCCTTGTGTAGAACTTCTTCCTCTGTTATCACTCTCATTTTTTGTGTAACCATGTTCATGTGTTTGTTATTTTTCCATGATTAATTAGTGTCCTATTTAAGTTGCCTGTTTTTCTTTCTTAGTTGCTTTAGCATTAATTCAAGTCAGGTCATATTCGTGTTTGGGTCTCATATTTGTTATTGCTTTTGTTTATTCACTGTGCTTTGATAATTTTGTGCTTTTTCTTCGGGTTTATTTTCTAGTTTTACTAAGTTTCCTGGTAACTAGTCTTTCTATTCCTCGTGTTTGTTCCATGAGCCTGTTCCCTGTGTCTGTCTCTAATAAAAGATGTTCTGCACATGCATACACCTTTCTAAGTTCTCCCCTGTGACACAGTCAGGTTTTAGAATGTTTTTAGAACGTTTAGAACGTTCGCCTCACACCTCCTAGGTCGAGGGTTCGATTCCCACCATGGCCCTGTGTGTGCAGAGTTTGCATGTTCTCCCTGTGTTGCAGGGGTTTCCTCCATGTACTCTGGTTTCTGGTGTCTGGCTGATTGGCTGACTGGTGTGTCCAAAGTGTCCGTAGTGTATGAATGGGTGTGTGAATGTGTAAGTGATTGTGCCGTGCGATGGATTGGCACCATGTCCAGTGTATACCCCGCCTTATGCCCGATGCTCCATGGGATAGTCTCCAGTTTTCCCCATGACCCTGAAAAGGATAAAGCAGTATAGAAGATGAATGGATGGATGATATTAGATAGTCCATGATGCCATGTATCCTAACAAAATGTCCAGGTCAGCTGGCAGAAAATATTTACCGCATATTTAACCGTGGACATGAGGTACTTTTCAATATGGCTACATCTCTGTGTGCACCAAAACCACCTCTGGTGTTTATTGCCAAAAAGCTCAATTTTGGTTTCATCTGACCATACAACCCGATCCTAAATGAAGTTCCAGTAGGGTCTGGCAAACTGAAGATGCTTGAGTTTGTTTTTGGATGAGATTAAGACTTTTTTCTTGAGACCCTTCCAAACAACTTGTGGTGATATATGTGACTTCACATTATAGTTTTGGAGCCTTTCTAACCCCAAAATGCTACTAATCTCTCATTTGTTCTCCAGCTGTGATCCTTGGAGATTTTTTGACCACTGGAACCATTCTTTTCACAGTGCGTTGAGACATTATAGACGCGCATCCTCTTCCAGCCTGAATCATAACATTTCCAGTTGACTGGAACTTCTTAATTATTGCCCTGATTGTGGAAATGGGCATTTTCTATGCTTGTGCTATTTTCTTATAGCCACTTCACAGTTTGGGAAGCTCAACAACCTTTTGCTGCACATCACAGCTATATTCCTTGGTCTTGCCCATTGTTATGAATGAAGGGAATTTGGCTTATGTGGTGCCTCATATTTATACCCCTAAATATCAATGGGAATATACATAAAATATATTTTAAACCTGTGTTGTGTTTCCAATTGATTGATATCTATGAGAGCAGAGTATTTTTGTGAATTATTTAACAAAAGATCAAAAGGTTAAACAATAAAGACAATTTTTCACAGCCAAAGGTGCCAATATTAGTGGAGGGCATTGAATCAGTTTTAAAAACATCAAACTATTCTTTTGAAATAAATTCATATATCATCAAATGTACAAAATACTGAAATAAACACAGCCAGCAGCACACAGTCACTCCCACAAGAATTACTGTGATAAGAGTCCCAATCGTTACCCACCCGTACCACTGACTCACCCTCAGTTCACCTGAATAAAGCAGCTTAAACCTGCTCAAAGGCGATGCAATTTACCATGCAGCCCTACAGCATCAACTTCAAAACATCAAAAAGGAAAAGAAATGGAATCTTCCTTATGCTCATGGCCTTGCACTCTCTGCATTTATACTATCACAATTGTTATTACATTGCATACTGCATAAAGCTTGTAAAATAAAAAGGAGATTCTCCAGGCAGGTGAAAAACAAATGAAGCAATGCCAACTCGATTTAGCGCTAAATGCTTTCAGGAGACTGCATCATACATATATATGAATAGTTCTAACACCATTATGTCAGTGTTTTTACATACTCCAAAGATGCAGCATAGCTTACTTCTGCTCCATAGTTATTTTCTCATACTGTCAATATCTGTCAAGGCCAAGCTTCAGTGCACAGTAGTGATGGATTTGGTGGAATACCTATGCCACTCATGCTGTGATAGTGCAAAACCCAGCTCGAATCTAAGAGTAAAATCAAATATAAACATACTGACAGACCCAAAATATCACCAGCAAGAGACTTCACATAGTAGGACAAGCAGAGCAACTTTCTGAAAATTTATTTTTGATTTGCATACAATTTTATTTTTATAAAAAACATAAAAGTAATAAAAGTAAACTTGTCCGCCAGTATTTAGCACATTTTCTATTCGACTGTCTCTATGTAATAATAGATCATAAGCTTGCTTTTTGTTTCCTTGTAATTTTATCAGTTATATATTATTTTATGAAGGATAAATTATGTAACTAAAATATCAACTATATTATATCGGATATAATGATAAATTATATCACAAAACACTTTTCTAAGATAGAGGGGTATTGTGACATCTTTTCATAACATTTAAACTGTTTTTAATAACAATTACTAATAACTATGAATGTTAGCTAAGGACTCAGGTCTTTAGACTCAGGACGCATGAATTGAGTGTTTCATAAATGCTGAAATATAGCATTCAACCTGATGTTTTATCCATCCATCCATCCATCTTCAACCGCTTATTCCTTCTTCAGGGTCGCGGGGAACCTGGAGCCTATCCCAGGA
>JAOUWY010000011.1:7267856-7276122 GCA_025728095.1 Prietella phreatophila
ATGTTCTTCCCGTGGTTAGGTCAGAGGGAGACTGACGGACCATCGGAGGAACTGGAGCGCTGAGTGAGCGCACGCGGGAAACGGAAACGGGAGTGAGCGAGGTTTTTTTTCCCTCTTCTTCTTCCTCCTTTTTTTCTCCCCCTTTTATTTATTTATTTTCCGTGCAGCAGCGGCGGGAAAGAAATCTGCTGAGATCAACCCACGCTAAAGGACGCCATCACAACACTAAACGCGCTCTTTACATGCCCGATCATAACCACGTGTAAAAAGCTCATAAACCATTTTACAGGCCTACTTGGTAAATATATTCTGCTCATGTCTAGCCCGGAATGGTTTATACCTTTTTTATGAGCTCAGCAGAGCGAAGTTAATAGACAATTCATAAAGTCTTATGTAACAGCAGTTCAAAAGTGTTCTCCCAGGACGCACGGGAATAAATCTGTCACACAGCATCGTCCTCTAGTTGAATTTGGTTGAGAGGACACTCGTTTTTAAAACACTTAAAAACAAATTAAATAAATAAAAAGGCAAGATGGTGTCAGTGTCATTGCACATATATGGAATATTAGAGACAATATAATATAGTTTTGGGCGCACGGTGGCTTAGTGAAGTTAGCGTGTTCGCCTCACACTGACAGGGTCCGGGGTTCGATTCCCGCCGGGGTCATGTGTGTGCGGAGTTTGCATGTTCTCCCCGTGCTCCGGGGGTTGCCTCTGGGTACTCCGGTTTCCTCCCCCAGTCTAAAGACATGCATGGTAGGCTGATTGGCATGTCTAAATTGACCGTAGTGTATGAATGGGTGTGTTAGTGTGTATGTGACTGTGCCCAGAAATGGACTGGCACCCTGTACCCCACCTTGTGCCCGATGCTTCATGGGATAGACTCCAGTTTCCCCGCAACACTGAAGAAGGATTAAGCGGTAGAAGATGGATGGATGCATGGATAATATAGTGTATTATATTAAACCCTTACTGGCATCTGTGATCGTAATAACCACATCATCGATCGAATTCCTGTAATAACTATTCTCAATATGTTTAGAATTGAAAAAGGTTGGCCTATTTTAAATGTTCCTTGTCGACTAAGCAAAATTATTTACACTTCTCCTGTCTACTCTCTTAAAAATATAGGTTATTTAATGGTTATGCACAGCACTTTAGGTTCTGCAAAAAACCTTCTTGTCAAGAACCATTTTTCATTCCATAAGGTACTTGAATAGAGCTACAGTTGGGGGAAATTGTATTGGACGTGTCAAAAAAAAAAATTCCACTGAGGTTATTCACATGAAATTTTCACCAGACATCAGTATTAACTCAGGATATCTGGAAATATAAAGAATTCACAACATTAAAAAGACCATAACTAAAGTTATGTGTAATAAAGTGAAATGACACAGAAAAAAAGTATTGAATATACTAAGAAGAAGCAGTTCTCCAAGGCAAGATAAGGAAAGAAACTAGCTGAAATCCGTATGTAATTATTTCTGACTAGGGAGTCATTTGAATAGTCAGAAGAGTAGCCCAAAAGCCAAGGACCACCCAGAAAGAGCTCCAGAGACACTTGGAGGCAGCAGGTGCCATCGTCACAGAGAGGACAATAGACAATGCACGCCACTGCTCGCACTCACTGAAGGGAAATTCTCTTATCATGTACTCTTTTATATTATGAACTGTTATCAAATACCTATGATGAATGTATTCATTTAATTACCACTTTGAATAAACTGATCAGCTGCTATCCTTGATTATATTATTATGTATTTTCGTGTCAACATGACACAGGTCTCGTTCTGTATCTGTTACGTATCGGAGATAGGTGCAGGTCACACTCTTTATTGAAAGAAAACACAAAACTGACCAAAACTGACCAAACGTGGTCCTTACACATGGAACATGGCATGGAAACAATGTCCTCATAGCACCGACGACCGCTACGAACATAATCAACTAATATACTAACATGAACATTAACATTAATAATAACGAGCAACATTCTCAGTAAACCCAGGACTTAAATACCATTCACAGTGCCCTCTGCTGGCTATATCGTGACAGAACCCCCCTCCAAACGGACCACCAAGAACCGTCCTCAAACGGGGATCCTGGGCCCCTGTCCGAAATGTCTCTTGCTGCCAATGGAAATGAGGCAGTCTCCGTTGGCCAGCAGATGGGCGGCGCAGCACCCCCACTGGTATTGAAATTCAGGGCGCCGCCCCTGGTGGTATGAGAACGCAGAGCGCCGCCCCAGACGGCACTGGAACGTTGGGCGCCGCCCGCGACGGTGCTAGAACACAGGGCTCCGCCCCCAGCGGGACTGGATGGCGTCCCCAGCGGGACTGGAGCTCAGGGTAGGTACCTCGGCGGAGCAGGACTGCGGAGTGAAGTCCTCGGCGAGGCAGGACTGCTGAGCGACGTCTTCGGCGAGGCAGGACTGCGGAGCGACGTCTTCGGCGATGCAGGACTGCAGGACAGCTTCCTCTGCAGAGACCTCCCCGTAGGCCTTAGGCTGGATCTCCACAGCTGAGGCCTCCACGTAGGCCTCAGGCTGGAGCTCTGCTGTCCTCCTTGCCCCCCCCTAAAAAAAATCTCTGGGACAGCTTCCTTGGTTGTATTGGTAGACTTGGACGTGGGCTGAACTTGGACGGCAGAGACTGGAGACCTGACTTGGGTGTCCGGAATTTGAGACTGGACTTGGATTTGAGACTGGACTTGGACTTGGGTAGCAGGCTTGGTGCAATTCCCCTGCAGTGGGAAGCTCCAGGAGTTCGGGTAGCTTGGCTGGCTGTGTGGTGTAGTATAATTCCTCTGCAGTGGAAAGTCCCAAGAGTCCGGGTAGCTTGGCTGGCGGTGTGGCGTAGCATAGCTCTCTGGTAGCGTGGGCTGGGGAAAAAGTGTGGGGGGCGATGTGGCGCGTAGCTCGGCTTGCTACCGCGTCTCTAGAAGAGGGTAGAGCTGAGCAATTTCCTCAGTGAGCTGCTTGCTCTTTTCCTCAGATGAACGGCGGCACGCCTCAAGCTCGGCCGCTTCGGCAACCTGCTGCTTCTGCCTTATGGCTCGTTATTCTGTTATATCAGAGATTGAAGCGGATGTAGGTGCAGGTCAAAGTCTTTATTGAAAGAAAAGACAAAACTGAAAGCAAACGTGGTCCTTACCGGGACACATGGAACATGGCATGGAAACAATATCCTCATAGCATAGAAACATAATCAACTAATATACTAACATGAACATTAACATTAACAATAACGAGCAACGTGCTCAGTAAACCCAGGACTTAAATACCCTTCACCATCAACCTAAAACACAAACACCTGTGACAAATCAAGATGGTTAAGCTAGTGCTCAAACCAGAAGTGAGTGAATCTAAACAAAGTCAAGCGGCTTGTCTGAAGATGAGCCACAGTGCCCACTGCTGGTTATATCGTGACAGTATCATGACTATGTGCTTTGTGTTTTGTCTAAACCTGTCTGACACCTGGACCAGTAGAAACCATCCACGAACTGCTGTTATCAATGTGTACAATGTGTATAAATACTTCTGTTTTGAATGAATAAACCAGACGTCTCTGTGAGCATGCATGTGTCAGTGTGTGTTCACTTAGGCTCCCCAGATATCTGAAACACTCTGAGGAACACCACACTTTCTAGTTCATATCAGCATAGAACTAAAAGTTAATAGAATAAATAATTTCAGAATTGTAGAATATCCTAAAGAAAGCATGACGGAGATCTGGAGACATAAAGCCGAGATTCCTGAGATGAGTGGAAATCTAACACTCACCAAGCAAGACTCCATTACTAAAGAAAAGGCATGTCGAAGCTCATTTAAAGTTTGCTACAACTCATTTGGCCATGACTATAAAATACTGGAAGAGTGTAGTCTGGGCAGACGAGAGCAAAACTGAACTTTTTGAGTGTCATAGTACACACAATGTTTGGAGAAGAAATGGCACTGCACATCACCCTTAAAGCACTACACGAACAGTGAAGTTTGGAGGTGGAAGCATCATGGTGTGAGTCTGTTTTTCATCGCATGGCACTGACAGACTTCATATAACTGAATGAACAAGGAATGGAGCCCTTTACAGGAAGATTCTTGAGAAGAATCGTTGATGAGACGTGGGTCGACCTTCCAGCAGGACAACAATCCAAAGCATACACAGCAAAATCACCAGTGTTGATTTAACACCCTACAGTGTTTATATGAGTCCATTGTACTCAAATAAACACTCTGGGTGTTAATTCAACACTAGGGATTTTACTGTGTACAGCAAAGGAGACTCTCAACTGGTTTCAGAGAAGAATGTCCCAGTCAATCACCTGACTTGAATCCAACTGAAAAAGATTTAAAGACAATATGTTTTGAAGAATGGGCCAAAATCACACCTGAATACTCCGGCCAATTAACTTCTTCATACAGGAAGCATCTTGAAGCTGTCATTTCAAACAAAGGTTTCTCCACTAAGTATTAAATACATTTCAGTTCTATTTTTTTCCCTGTCATTCCCCTTTATTACACATAACTTTATTTATGGATTTATATGTTTGGATTTATTGGTCTTTATGTGTGTGGATTTCTTGCATTAATACCAAAGTCTGGTCAAAATTTCCTGTGAATATACTCATTGGAAATATATATACTGAAAATAATGTTGAAGCGTCTGATGCTTATTACAACCCCTGTATATGATTCATTGGAGATTAAAGAAGTTCTTTATGGTTCATTATAGATTCTTAAGAACAGTGTATTGGTTCTTCATAGGGTTAACTTTAACCTTAACAGGTTAAAGTTAACCCTGTAAGGTTCTTTGTGGGACTGAAAACAGTTCTCCTAGAATCACTCTTAAGAACCTTCCAAAGGGTTTTTTTTTGAGAACTTATGATAAAATGGTTGTTGTGGCACTGCTGCAAATAATCATTTCTGAGTTCTTTAACCACCTGTAAATAGATGGTAAAAGGTTCTTTGTTAAACTTAAAAGGGTTCTCCTACGGCATCAGTCTGAAAAACCTATTTTGGTTCTAATTCGAACCTTTATTTTTAAGAGTGTAAAAAATGCAACACCATGGATGCTCCTGTGAGGACAACAGGGCTTACTAATCAATCATTTAGTAAAGCTGTGTATAAATGTTTTAGGAGGTAAAACCAACCCCCCAAAAATTGAGCCGGCAGGTTTATAAATGTTTAGGTAATGCTTATTTTCGTCACACCTGCATGCATATTTTGGCAGTGGTGGCTCAACAGTTAATGGGATAAATGAAAATTCTGTCATCAATTACCCTCATATTGTTCTAAACCCATAAGACTTTCATTCATCTTCTGAATACAAATGAAGACATTTTTAATGAATCCTGGCAGATTTCTGTCCCTAAATTTACAGTCCAGTAACCAAAACTTTCAAGCTCAAAAAAGTTAAAATTTCTCCCAATTTTAATCCACAGTGCAGCGCTTCTGGGTCCAACTGTATCACAAGAACATCCGCTCTCAACCGGATCCAGAAGCGAAAGCGCTGCACTGGTTACAGCAGAGGAAGAGGGATGCTGTACACAAACTGAAATCTATGAGAAAGTGAAGATATTTTGGGAATAAAGACTTCATTTTTATGGGATTTTTTGCACACACAAAGCAAACAACAACAAAAAAAGTATTGTTTCATAAAATTAAGATTATTTTTTGAGATTGAGATGAATTGCTGCTGCTTCTTCATATTTTGATACATACCAAGCAACCATATAATGACCATAAAATAAAGTGTGCTCAAGGCACAGCTAATTTACATTTACGATACACAGGAAACGTAGAGGTGCCATTACTTTTGTCATAATTCAATGGTTTCTATTAATCATTTGATTTTATGTATTTAATTTTTCCTTTCTTTCAAATCATTAATATAACATGATCTTTATGTTTTTTTAAATATGAAATTCTAATGTGTACTTGAAATAACTAAGCTATTTAAACTGGACAGCATAATAAATATATACATTTGCAGTAACCTATCACTACTTATAAAGTTTGAAGCCTATTATTTGAGTCATTATACTGTATTTAAATATACATAAATCATTCTGGCAAATGAACTGTGAATAAATTTGTTCGAATCTAGTCCATTGTACACGTGCCAGGTTCTGCACATGCATGTTTATGATAAATGTGTAAATAAAACAGAGTAAACTATTTTGTTGGAACCCTTAGGGTCTATTCTTTACACCCGAGCTAAGCTAATTCATAATACATTTCAAGTTGCACATCTCTGAAATATTTGCAGGACAGATAAATATGAAACTAAGCATTTAAGTGTGTGTGTGTGTATTAAAGTTATATAAAGAGTTCATGGACAATGGGTTTACTTGCTAGCCTTCTAGAAGTAAGCGATCAATGAATTCCAGTGATGAATCCATTGTTTAAGTTTTATTACCAATTATTTTAGCCTTATCACTTTTTACAAAATATCGGAATAGAATGTGTTATCTGCTTCTGCCTCACTGCAGCTTCAGTATATTAGTGAATATCAGCTTGTCATTAGCTCATTTCTTTCCTGCATATTCATATAATGTGTTCATTAAAGTTAAAAAGCAGACTCCCACTAAAGGCAGATTCATGACTTTGAATGATATTAGAATAAAATGCCTTCAGTTGGATTAACCAGGTTATCTCTTAATTTTCCACAGGTCATTCCTCTTTTTAACGACGACGAAAAGGCCTAGAGAGGAAATTGTGTGTGATAAGACTTAATTAAAATATATACAGATCTTCCTAATGGTTCACTGATGCTGTTGCTAATTCTGTAACTTCTCTTTAAACTTCAGCTGACCTAAGCAAGACTTAGTTGCATTCGGTTAATTAGTATTGTGAATTCCCTTGTCGGAGACACACTAAGCAAAACAAACTGCAGAAAAAAAAACCTCATTCATAATTACAGCACCAAAAAAGTCCTTTATTGGCAAGTAGGTGCAAAATCTATTTATCATTCAGCAACCGCTCTAATATCCTTTGGGATTGCTTTTCAGTTTTTCCCAAGTCCAGTCATGGACGTGTATTACATGTATACACCCTGTTTACCCCCTTGAAGCAAGCTTGGCTCATACAGTACATATAAGCTACAGTTCAATCATTAGGCCTACTCTTCATGATGACTGTGAGAGGGAGAAATCTGGGTTGTAGACAGGCACATGTAAACATCAACACAAAAAATATTTTTAATGCCACAGGGGAAAAAAAAAGAAAAATATTACAAATAAACCGAAACAAACCTGTTTACACACAGCCTTGATATGACCACTGCTGTGAGCCAAAAAAAAAATAGCTGTGTGCAAACTCTAAAAAACAAACACAAAAAAACACACTCAAATACTTGAGCTAAGTGGAGAAAAAGAGGCTTTCGCTCATCACCCAGGGAGCTCTACAAGCAGAATGTAAAATGCTGCTTGGACATGACGCTGCGGGCTATTTTGTAATTGCTGGGGAGACGATTATGCAGAATCTCTGACATTGCCATCTAGACTAGTATTCCTAAGCTTCATTCCTGAATGACCATAACTGTGAATAATGCAGTGGTTTCCCTTCTTAAACACATTAGTTAATTATTAATTGAGTCAGAAGTATTAGAGATAAGAAAACGATAGACTGTGCAGTGTTGCAGCCTTTATTAATATGAATGACATTTATCAATTCCTCTCGTCCATCTCTGTCCATTCCATCTTTATTTTTTATTTTTTTCTGCTTCTATGCATGTTTCCTGTTCTGCCAATACAGCTATATTACTACTATTTATCCATTAATTAGAGAGATTTATGTGGCTTCCCAAAAACACAATTCCAAATGTGGTCTCCAGTATTGCCTTAACATTGCCAGTGGAATGCACACATATTTGGAATTCTCCTAAATATTTTTATGAAAGAAGTGGAGCAATTTAGCCAGCTATGACAGCTGTAGTCCAAATGTGACGTGTTCATTAGATATTCATTTAATATCAGATTGTATAATATTTTATATATACACACCACAAATCCATATTTAACCTTGGGGTCGAATGTAATTTGGAACCGAAAACTAGGCCATCATTTGGAAATGTCAGTGTCCAAATCTACAGTAATTGAGGCTTAGCTATCCTGCTGGAGTTTGTTTTTCTGACAGTGGAGGCCTCTCACTTGAACGTAAATGCATTTCAGGCTACACTTATGGACTGTCATTGCAGAGAAATATGACTCATTTGACCAGATTCCAGATGGGGGGGGGGGGGGGGGGTAATACATTTAATTTTGAAAA
>JAOUWY010000011.1:7301068-7314900 GCA_025728095.1 Prietella phreatophila
CACACACACACACACACACACACACACACACACACACACACACACACACGCACACACACACACACACACACACACATCCAAGCCACCTGTGTCCAATTTCAAATGGCAGCGATGATTAATCTTCATTCTCTGCAGCCATATCAAAGGAGTCTGAGGTGATATAGCAGAGGATTAGCCATGGCCATGTGAGATCTTTTTAATACAAGGAATGCTTAAGGTAAATGATGTTCTTTTGAGTGCAACATTGGTCCCTGAGAAGAAAGTTACATAGAAGATCTGTGAAACAAAGAAATTTTGTTAGGTCTGTCCTTACTGACTTTAAATTATGATTGGACAAAATAATTCTTGGTTGCAATTACTGAGATGAACATCATGTATGTTTGAAACCAAAAAAATCCTCAAGAGGTATTAGCCAGCATCTCTTGCTTTTCTTTTATTCTCCTACCTCACTCTTCTCTAAACCCGTTACTTGTCTATACCCTGACAGCAACTGCCATTTGTAGAACTGAAGGGTCCCTATGAGCTGTGGGAGTGGCCGGTCTGGTGATGTGATCCGTCGCTCAGTATGTTTACTACAGATTCTGCTCTAACCTCAGATCAGACGTCTCTGCCTGGAAGACTCACACTCAAGATGGCGTTACGCTGCAGCCTGATGAAAACAGCTCAAGGTCGTTAGGATTCACTCTGTTGTTTCGACAGGCGTGGAAAAAGGCTTTCAGAATTCAGGCAGCTTTAATCTTGCAATGTCTAAAATGCCTAAAATGACAGCGGAAGTTTCTGTTTTCTTTAATCGTCACTCAAACAACATTTAAACAGTGTGCATGCACATTCTTTAATACCAGTGTGAACAGATCATAGGAATCATGACTTCAAAGATAAAAAAAAAAAAATCATGTTATTCATTTCATCTGTTACTTTATATAGACATGAGCCACATACAGCTAGCAATTATGTATGTTTTCTTATTCTCCACACAGTTGTACCACTACATGAGCTGCTTATATAGCCACATAAATTATTGGCCAAGCAATGAATAAATGATGACGGTTCACCAGACACCATGATTCTTCCACTCCTTCTCCTTCCCACTCCGTCTTACTGCATTTCCCTCTCTCTGTGATAGTTTGTTGTTTGCTGAGGCCAACACCTACATGACTCTGTCTGTGCGTTAAGCCTTTTTTTATGGTGGTGAAACTGGCACATCACAGCAGCCTTCTCATCAGAAACGCAGGCGGCCGCTCCAGATAAGTCATGCTCCTCAGTGATTATGTCACAAAGGGTGTCTCGCTGAGATCATCTGCCTCCTCTCTTCCTCTCCCAAGAGCCTAGCTGAGCATTTTTCTTTGCAGCTGTGCTTTTTACAGACTTTAATTGCTTGACAATAACAAAGGGCAACTCGGACAGCAGGCCAGGCTCACTGGGATGACATTCATGTACAGTACAGCATGGCAGAAACGCTGTACTCCTTAATAAAAGCTGAGGAACTAAAGTGTGTTTTCCCATCTCATCGCTTTTAAAAAGCCTGCTTTAAACCAACATTTAAAAGAGATTAAATTGATGTTGCACTTTAAGACATTAACACCAGAAGCCTTCATCCAAAATGCTGAAACAGCTCATTTGTTTGGGCAGTCCATTAAGCTAAAAGGACGCAGGAGGTGTCCTTTTCTCCTTCCTCCATTAGAGACATACTTCCACTGATTGTATACTTCAACAGATGTCAAAAAGAATATCACTGGCACTGTATAAAACAGTACACGATATTCATTGCAATGAAGTAAGGAAAAGAAGTCAGACTCCAAAGTGGAAGCTAGGGAACTCTAAATCACAATCTGTCTCCACTTTGGGATCTTCAGGACAACCAGAGTTCAGCCAACTCAAACAGCCATGTGCCTAATATTTATTCACTGGAGAACATTAAATAGCCAGAGCTCATTATTCATCCAGATAAAGAGTTCCTTTCTTGCTATCCTTCCTATCAGTTGTTCATCGCTCTTACTTATACATGCACAGCACACATTCTCAACCATCCCACCGAACGTTACGTGTTAGAACACAACTGGATGTGCATTCTTTTGAACTGTGGTGAGCAGAAAAGCATTTCAGAATGCCCAACACATCAAAACTTGTGGCAGATGGACACAACAGCAGAAGACCGGCACGGGCAACACTTCTGTCAGCCAAGAACAGGAATCTGAGGCACAGGCTCATTGAAACTAGTCTGTCAAAACATCGGCAGGTTTTTACTTTTTTTCAAATTTTCAACTGTCCAGAACATTATTCAACACAATTTGATGAGTCAGAATTTGACAGCACCATGATATAATAATTACTAACTTATGTATTTGTAAATATATATATTAGGATCATAATAGTGTTTTATTTAGTGTTTTGATTTTCTTCGACCCTAGCTGTGATCCTCAAAACCTGTCAAACAATTTTGCTACTGTAACTGAGCTCAACTGTCTCAGGGCCATTTAGAGGACAAGGTTTTCAATTTAATTTTTTTCTTTTTATGTGGTATGGCTGTTCATTTACACGACAATGGCGTTTTGGTACCTGAAAACACAAACTTTTGAAAATGGGTTTCATAGTGCAAGTTTTTGAAAACGGTGGCGTCATGCGCATGCATATTACGTTTTCAGTCTATAGACATGCGTGTGAGTACTTCTGCATCACTGTGAGATTTACTGCATCACTATACGACCAGCAGAGACGTGTTTGTTACATACACCAAATTATAAACCGACATCTACGCAGGCGAAGGGTATTAAAAATTTTAGAATTATCTTTGTAATTGTTTTTTGTATAATTTTGGAGTATATCTGTATTGCTTTATTGCTAATAAAATATAGAGAGCAGACTGACTTCCAGTCTTTCACTATTTGCACATTTTGGATTGTTTTCAGTATTTAAAAATGAACGAGCTTTGTTAACGGAACTCTGACCTGGAGCTAAAAAAAAGAAGCTCTTTAGTTTTTCTTTAGCTAACAAAAGCTAAAAGATGGGGTTGAAGGCATAAAAATCTATTTCCACAATGAAAAAACCGTATTGCACATTTCAAGTACATTACATTATGGATGTCTCAGCATTTATTGACCATGGAAAATAACCCAAATCTATGCTTGACAAGTGTGAGTTTTCACAAGTCTAACTATTGAGATTCTATGTAACTAGAGACAGAACTCTTTTTTGTACTCCGTGTAAATAAACCATCAAAATTATTTGAGAAATGTAAACATTATTGTGCAGAAAAACCACAGTTCCCTTGATTACTTATATTTGTTTATAGGGCAGACTTTCCCGGATCAATATGGCGGACATATTGACATGAATGCTTATGTGTGCAGGTGTGTAGTGTTTCTTTACAAAGTGACATCGCCAACTACTGTCCTGTCATACATAATACAGCATTTTTTTGGCGTTTTTGCAGATCCGTGTACATTTTCACAATGTTGTCATCTGTACGTAAGATTTTTCAAAAACGCAAAGGAAAAACGTTTCTGTTTTTAGTACATATTTGTTGTTTAAATGTACCCGTAGTCACTATACACCCTTGTCAGATAATTAATGTCAAAAATGTGACACCCTGTCCACCCCGCCCATATTGACGTGTTAACTTTTTTCTCTATTTATCTAAAAATATAATTATGTGTACATAGCAACTCATAGCAGTTCCTTAAACTTATTCTTGAAAAGCCATATAGTCTTGAACGCAGTTTATAGAAAGCAAATGTTCTTTCAAGAATGATGATCAGCTTTGTATGCCTGTGGCCTGCCTCCATGAACTCAGAGAGAATTTTGTCATCCTGTCCAACTGAGTTTTAAATGAAGCTCGTGGTACTCTAATAATTAAACACTAGGAAACAAGGTCAGAGCTGCTTGATTAAAATGGAACCATAGCCGCCGACAAAATATCTACGGTAGCTGGATTTTTACAAAATGGACAGTGCATTTTTTTCCTTCTACAACATCCAAATTGATTTTAGTCTTACCGAGTTCTTAAATGCTCTGAAGACACTTACATTGTAAATGTATGTAGCTTCAAAACACTCTTCTGGGCACTACATGAATGGAGTGAATGTCAGTGGAATTGCATACTGTGTACTAGACTATAAACCTTTGCCCATATTTTACTGAAGAGAGTATCAGACGTGCACTTGACATACAAATGAAAGAGAAAAAGATAAGATAGTGAGAGAAAGAAAGAGTGGTGGAAGGTTTACAGAATTTTAGGCTGACTACAATGAATCAGCATCCCAAGGAAAATTTAAAGAGACAAATTTATTTATGTACATTTGATCCATGGCTAAATTCTATGAACAACAATTTGTAAGCAAGTAAAAACGTGGGGATGGTACTTATATGTGGTATGTCTTTATAAAATTAAAAAGAAGAAGAAAAAACACATTACAACAGACACCCCTTTGCACAGCCAAATTAACTGTCAATGTGGAACTAGACTAAATGTGGACGACAACCAAAGTGTCAAAACTGTTAATGAGACTTCGATTTCATTACATTCTTATGGGAGTTTATTTCCTCATTAGTGCCAAAATTCCCATTCCTCAAGTTAGTGTTGTTATTCATGTACATGAATGACAAGAAACTACAGTGTGGGCTTTCAACATCCTATTTTCCTCAAAGATGTACAGAGAGGTAAGCCAAGTCAGCATCTCCTCTGGGAGGTTTAACCATGTAGAAAACATCTTGGAGCTGGGTGTCTCAGCAGGAGTGATTCACTAGACAGCGTCTCTCATTCCGGCCAAATAGGGATGACAGAGAAATGCCATACGCTGTAACACACAGCTACTTCTGTCAGTAACTCCCCAGTTAGATTACCTGAAATCAGGTCCATCATCCCACTCCCAGCACCAACCCACCAGAGAGGTTATTGACATCTGCATCACTGGTGTCAGAATGGGGAATAGTAATTAAAGCAAGGGGAAGTTGGGCAAGGAAAGGCAGGAGGTGTCTCACATCACCTGCTCACTTGCATTAGGTGAGACCATTCCAAAACCATGCCTTTCTGATTCCTCGGGGGATTAGACGTCAGCTGTCATGTTTCATAAATCTGTTCCTCATGGGAAATTTGAATTAAAGGGGGATTAATGTGATGAGATAGAAGTGTCTCATGTTAAAAAGTGTTAAAAGCCTCAGCAGGTTTAAGAAGATGCGTGGAGAAATTTGACTTCATAAGACATACACAGTTTAGACTCTACGCGGTAAGTATTGATGAATATGAGATGATAGATTCAGGTCTCAGCTTTTATTTCATGATACTTACATCTAGGTGTGTTAAACAACTTAGAACATGGCAGACCATCCAATTATTAGGTGAGCAAAATTATTGGAACAGATACACTTCATTAATCTCTTCAGAAAATTCATCAACTTGCATACTGGATCATGTTCCTACATGTTTCTTCAAACAGATTTGTCCTGGAGTAATTGAACCACTTTTAAATGTAATCAGTTATTCCCTTAGCACTGGCTATGTACCACTGCTTTTTACCTCATATATGCTACCTCTAGGTCAAATTATTCGTAAACATGGAATTAGCTTCCACTGTTATGCTGATGATACACAGTTGTATGTATTGACTACCTATTGACTACCTCGGTGTATTGAACACAAAGAAAATTTCACCACAATTTTAAACTGTTCTTAAGCCCAGGTTTGACCATGCGTTTTCTCACTTTTCAACTTATGACATCTTTTCACAGGATGTCAAAAAGATGAAGTAAAGAAAGAAGTAAACTTCTTAAAACTAGGGAACAACTGGAGTCAGCCAAGGGTAGTCTTTCATAAACAATCAAGATGGAAAAACATTAGGAAAAATTCTGGTGGACAACAACTATTATTATTATTATTATTATTATTATTATTATTATTATTATTATTATTATCATTATTATTGAGATTCCAAAGCATATCGTAAATCCGTAATGAAAAAAAGTACATCTATACTCAAATTAACTTTTGTCTACTGAAACCTACACTGTGGTAGTTCAGGAAAATACAGTGAGAGTGATATGAGATGAATTGAGAGAAGAAGGAGAGATAAGGAAGTAAATAGAGGACACAGGTAAGACCAGAGAAACATATAACAAGATGACAGAACAAGATAGGAAGGACGTTTATAAGATTATGTCAGTTTGTGATGGTTGGAATACAAACCTTCACTAATACTGCTCATGAATACACATTAGCTTAATGTTAAGCTAGCATCATTCCTATAAAAGGAATTCCATATACTGAGGAAGTATATCCCTAATTCTGAAGCATGCTTCTATTAATGTTTTTACTAATTAGACTGCCTCCCTGCCAAAAGTGATCTCTTGAAAGCTTTCAGTCCCTGCCCTTGCCCAAAATCTATGCTTGCCGTATTATTAAAAACAAAGTGGTTCTTTAGAGTGATGCCTTTTATTTATTTATTTTTTTATTTAGCTTTTCTAGAGCCAGGGTTTCTCACAGGTTTTACAGGCCCCTTTAGATTTATTTTATGGACAGAAATCAACTATTTGGATGTTAGCCTCATTATTTATATGCATACATAATATTATAATTAATGTTCTACATAAAATACTATTTTGGCAATTAATTGGAGGTATAAGTTGAGAGTATTTATAGGTCAACTTCTTTTATGTTACTGAGGTTTGTTCAGAGGTTAATTTATTATTATTATTATTATTATTATTATTATTATTATTATTATTATTATTATTATTATTACAGACATGTACCAACATAGATCATGGTTTTTAAAATTTTAAAATTTTTACTAAATAAATACTAAATAAAGTATGATCTAACTGTTACCCATCAGCTGTATTTTATTTCTGCATTGTTGAAATTACTTAATTTGAATGTGTACCAAATCAGTTCCATTTGATTGAAGTGAGTTACAGTAACACCGTTTGTTTTCATGCATCCAACATGATTTCATCATATATTTTCAACGGACTGATTAAACTCGAAATCTGCATTCTCACCTGAGCTGATGATCAAACCCAATATCGCTATGCCAGTCTACCTTAAGGTGCGTTAATTACGTTAATTCTATGTGAATTGATCACGCTCACTTTACTTAATTCAATCTAGTAATTCTACCAATGTAATCACGCTTTAATAAGAAACTTAATATATTTTAATATTAACTGTATATAATATATTCTCTTAAATCTGTCAGATCACATATTCACTTTTTTCACTGTGATCTCCCGAATTGTACCAATGACCAGATTACTACTAGAAGGCCTGAAAAAAACAGCCTACACCAAATCAAATTCATTGACTAGTCAAATCTACAAAAAAATTATAGTGATACTAAAAATCCATCCTGTGGAGGGATTGTCTTTGTAATGTAAGGTTAATTGTGGCAACAACAAAAGATTGTTAATGAATCATGGGCCCAAAGGGACTCTAGAGAACCAAAAATGGTTCTTCTATGGCATTTCCCTAAAGAAACACTTTCTGGTAAATTTATTTTTAGAAGCGTGCAGTCAAACCAGTCTCACAGAAAAAATGCTGTGTTGTAAGCATGATGTGTATCTCATTAAAACATTAAACACTGTAATTGTTGGCAATTTGCTGTAGCATAAGTGGAATAACACACTCCAGACCTTTTGGTTAAATGAAAATAATTGACTTTGGGGTGGTAACGACATCACCCCAGTGTGAATTATTTTCATATAACTGTGCAGGCCTGTCATGTATTATTCTTTACATAATCAATTGTTCATACAAATACCTTGACACCGTTATTTACACTCCATCATCCATTCATCTTTACTAACAATTCTATCCAGGGAATTATTGGCACAAGGTGATAATACACCCTGAATGGTTTCACAGGGAAAAAATTACAGGCAACTTATTTGCAGCACCTTCAACACAATGAATCAAAGTACATGTCAAAATATGAGACTTTCACTTCAATGCTTCATATGCCATGATCCACACCAGAGTAATTTAACCTTGTTCACCTCTTCACTAGGCTATTTGAATAAGATCAATATGTAATAAATAATTTTACACATTTTATGAACCTACTGAACATAGCCCACTTCATGCGTAAAATTGAGATGTGAGCGTGGTTAAACTCCAGTGACATATAGAGCAATCGCGTGAAAGTTGAAACGTTGATATGCATTGTTTGCTTTGACAGAACATTGATATTAATCGTATAGAAGGTGCTGCAAATAAGCTGCATGTAAACCTTTTTGTTTTCTGTGAGACTGGATTGATACAGTTTTGTCCCACCATTTTTGTTCCGTTCTGCTACAATCAAACCTAAACTTCAGAATAAATTTCTATAGAATGGTGAATATCTGGAAAAAGCAATGAAAAAAAATACTCCACTTCTATCTGAATGCTCTCATAACCTAGGATTAAACGAAGGCTATCATAGTATAATTCAAAGCCTTGAACTTTTGGACTGAGGGTTTATCATCACACCCAGTACCAAGGCTGTAACCATGTTTTGAATGTTTTGAATTTTTATGTAATGGTCCTTTTTGGTTCTCTCTCTCTCTCTCTCTCTCTCTCTCTCTCTCTCTCTCAAATATATATATATATATATATATATATATATTTTTTTTTTCCAGGCCCATATGCCGAAGTGTCCTTATGCAAGACACTGAACCCCCAGTTGCTCCCAATGGCAAGTTAGTGTCTTGCATATTAGCTCTACTGTCATTGGTGTGTGAGTGTATATTGGAATGGGTGAATGAGAAACAGTGTAAAGTGAACGGCTAAAGTGAACAACCTTAGAACAGCTAAGGTTAAAAGGCCCTATATAAGTGCACACCATTTACCATTTACATTCATTGATATACTAGTGTTCTCTTAGCCACACACTGATAAAACCTAAGACTATTTAAATGGATGAGTTGAAAAAGTGAAAAAAAAATGCAATTGCGAAAATTTGACGACTCTAGGGGGCCACAAATGGATGCACCCTACACAAGGGGGGCCTCACGCTGAAAAAGTTTGAGAACCAATGGTTTATTATATTTAAGATTTGCTCACTCTCTACCCCCAGGGAGGCCGTTCATCTTATTCTGCACAAGTATAGTACATAATATGTTCGAAACTGTCTGCTTCTGCCACTACCTTATCTGCTAATAACAGTGTCCTACATATACACATCACAATTAGACATAATTGATATTTTTTCAGAATAATAGACTTGTGGTCCAAACAGTACAAAGAAAAATATCCTTCAATACATTTAATAGAAAAAAAAATCAATTTACAATTGTCAATATTACTCAGAAAGAAGTCGTCTTCTATACTGGATTTTAAACAAAGGATCCAAAGGTCTTTTTGCACTGTCTCACTCTATCATCTACGCTTATTGTTTGTGCTTTCCCAAAGAATAAAATTATATAATTTAATTGATTTAATGTCTTGGCAAAACAACATGACTGTGTTAGCTAGCAAGACAAAATTACTTACACAAAATTATTTACTCACAAATTTATTTACTTGTTCCAAACATATATTTTGTTATGTTTTCATTGAAACATAGAGGAAATTTGAAGAACGTTTACACAGCTATACTATAAAAGCAGTCCATAAACACAAAGCTCTTGTATGGTCACTTGAAGTATAAATTTTATGGTGTCTGTATAGTGCACCTTTAAATTCATGATCACTATTGTCAGACTTTTTATGGAATAGAGGTATAATAGCATGGAAAAGAGCGTAAATTAATCTTCTTTCATGTTATGAAAAGTAAGAGTATTTGCGTTTGGAATGACATAAGGGTAAGTAAATGATAACAGATTTTTCATTTTTGGGAGAACTATCCCTTTACCATTTTGAGCACATACCTGACAAGGACATATCAAAATACAATGGTTGCTGACATTGCCGACAATGGCTGGGGTTTATTGTCCAAAAAAATAAAATTAACAAAAGAAAAATAATCTAGAAGAACTAGATTTGTAAACAATAATATTATTTTAATAAATGACTCTGTCCTAACCACAACCTAAAAACACAACTGAGTCAAAGCTATACCTTTAACCCTATTCTACGGTGTCCAAAACTCTCCATACATGGAGCCTCATTATGTATGCCAGTACCACAACGGTTGTGACTTCGTCAGCGGATGTTCGTGGACATCTTCTCGGTTTTCTGCAACACATCCAATCTTCTTTTAATTTGTTAATTAGTTTGACAACGGTGTCGTATGTGATATTGCGTGTCATGTTTCCTGTTAAAGTCCATCACGACAGCTTCCCGATCCATGAGAATGATTTCAATATTTTCTTCTTTCGTCAAAGGCATTTGTAAAGGCTACAGTGCTGTAAAAGCATTTGCCCCATCCTGATTTCTTCTGTTTTTGGGTATATCTCATACTAAATAAGTTTAGATCTTCAAACAAAATACAACATAAACAAAGACAACCTGAGTAAACACACAATGCAGTTTTTAATTAATTTATTTATTATTGAAGCAAAAAAAGTTATCCTACACTGATCGCCAATGTGAAAAACTAATTTCCCTCTTAAACTTAAAATCTGGTTGTGCCATCTGTAGCAGCAATAACTGCAACCAAACACTTCCGAGATCAGACTTTCACTTACTTCTAGGAACAGAACCTACTCCTTTACTATGGATCATGGTCTTGATGCGTAATCTAGTTGAACTTGAGTTTCAATTTATGGACTGAAGACTGGACATTCTACTTTAGGATTTTCTGGTAGAGAGCAGAATTCATATTTCCCTCAATTATTGCAAGTTGCTCAGGCCCTGAAGCAGCAAAGCATCCCCACACATCACACTTCCAGCACTGTGGTAGACCGTAGGTATAGGGTTCATTTTGTGGAATTCTGTGTTTTGTTTACACCAGATGTAACTGTCTTAAAACAGTTACACTTTTGACTCATCAATCCACAGAACATTCTCACAAAAGGTTTGAGGATCATAAAGGTGTGTTTTTGCCCACTGTTTTTATAGGAAGGTTCATTACCGTGCTGACGTTTTCTATTTGGAGATAATGGCTCTCACTCTGTTTCTTTGGAGTCCCAGAGCCTTTAAAATAACTTTGTAAACCTTCCCAGACTGATGTACTTCAATCATCTTTGGGAATTTCTTTCAATTTCAGCATAGTGTGTTACCGGGTGAGACCTTTTAACTAACTTCATGCTGATTAAAACGTTCTATTTATGTGTTGATTTGATTGAACAGGGTTTGCAGTAAACCAGGCCTGGTCTAGTCCAGCTGAACCCTATTATGAATGCAGTTTTATAGATTTGGGGAATTAGTGAATAAGGGGGCAAATACATTTTCACACAGGCCCAGCAGATGTTGGACAACATTTTTGCTTCAGTAAATAACATTACCATTTAAAAAACTGTATTTTGTGTTTTGTCAGGTTGCAAACAATTTAATATTATGTTGTATACAATTATGTTTTATTTTGTTTAAAGATCTACATCTATTTAGTATGAGATATACTTTTACGCTCCCGCTGGCAGATGGCACTGCAGCGTCGAAGGGCAAAGACTGCTGTAGAGCATGAGATCACATAAAGAGGACTGTTTAATATGGACACATGCCTTTGTTTCAGTTTTGTTCTCTTCCTGTTCCAGTATTGGTTTATGTTCGAGGGTGTGTCTTTAATTTGCCCCAGCTGTCTGTGTTGCAGCTTGATTATGTTGGTTATTTAAACCCCTCATGTTGCTGTGCACGTCGCGCAGTATTATCCATATGTTTGTATGTAATGGTGAATGTGTTGGTATGCTAAGCAGTCTTGATTGCGTGTCCTGTTCTGTTCCCTGCCTCGCATCCAGTTTCCTGTTTAATCTCATTAATCCTGTTCAGTACTGACCGTGTTTAATGGCTCCTGATTTAAGTTTCCAAAATAAAGACATTGATCTGCAACAAATACTAATACTTTAAAGTAACAAATACTTTTTCACAGCACTGTATTTGAACAAAAAAAACCCATATAATATAAACAAATTATGAAAAACATTTTGAAGATATTTTGCTAAAATCTTTTAATTTCCCCTATGTATGGAGACATTTGGGACACCCTGTAGTTTAAGTCTGAGAATGATAACTCTCTCACTTTGAGTTTTATCAACAATTTTCTTAGAAAAGTGAATTTACTGGAAGGCTATCAGGAACGCTAGGTTTCTTGACTCGTCACATTGACCAAAACGCATTACATAACATGAATCATGTAAATGTTTGCATCCGTTTAACATTTCTATCACGTTCAAGTGGTTTTATTGTCATTTCAGCCATATACAGTTGGTACAGTACACAGTGAAACGAAACAACATTCCTCTAGGACCATGGTGCTACACAAAACAAAACACTAACCACATGAGACACAGATCTAATAAGATCCAAAAACATTCTACATAAAGTCCACGTGCAGACGTCTGCTGACAACACAGGACAGTACAGTAAACATTAAAACAGGACAATATACAGGATATTTTCCCTTTAAAAACTGATGTCACGCGGGTTCTGTGAACAGTAAATCCCACTGAGAAGCAATGCAGGACTGCCAAGATAGACCACCCAAAAAATTTACATTTTAAAACTTATTGTCAACCTAACAACATAAATATGTATTGTAGCAGAGCAGAGCTCTGTTTGATTATCGGGGGGTTGATTATTAATGTTGTACGGAGAGAATACCACAGTGTAGTACTGCAGGGCTATGACAGGGAAACACGGCTGTAATTCAGCATTTACTGATTGCTTAACAAATAATGAGAGTCATTACTAAAACGTTGACCTTTCAACCAAAAACCCCTGCTTGAAAAAAAAGGCATAAATATCACTGAAATGTTGGTGATTAGCAGGCTTTACTGAGCAATTTGGCAGAAATGAGTCACAGTTAGCCACATTAAATGATGACGGTTATTATGAAAATACCCTAATTTCTGCTACAGTTAACCGAGAAGGCAAGTGAACATCCCGAACCCTGTAAATGTCAGCAAGTCTCGAGGGACCTGCCCCATAATAATAGTTCAATGGTTCCAAATCAGTTTCTCGAGTCAGCACAAGCTCTGGCTCTGCTTCGAGAACAACACACAATGCCATCTAACAATAGTGTTATTTCTGTGCTGGTGCCAAAGCGGTTTTTATTTTTTATTTTTTTTGTGCAGGGGTTTGTGGCGCTGTGACTATTTACCGCTTATCTGTCTGTACACAAGTGTAGTGCATATCTTCATTTGGTATGCTCTGTCATGTACAGCTCAGTGTGGTGCACCTGCACAGCACAGGGGGTTGTTATTATTTATATCTGTTGCTGAGAATAAATAAACAAATCATTCATGGTGGGAGGAGACAATGCCATCCATCCAGACTAAACAAGAAGCAGTGTGACGCCTCGGCTGCATAACTACACCAAAGAAACAGAAAGTCAATGCAACTCAAGCTGTGGGTAATTGGACAACTCCCAATTGTAGATTTGTAGAGGATGCTTTTGATATTTCTGACAATATCACAAGCTACAGGCCCATGCTGCTTTCTGTTCAATGAAAGAGAAAACCTGCAAGCTTGTTCCACTTAAGATATACTGTAACATTTCTCATTATGAGATCACAGTACAACAAATATAAAATTATCATTTATTATTTATTCTTCTTCTTCTTCTTCTTTTACACCAACGCTAAGTAGCGTATTGGGCGAAGAGAGAGAAATGTCTCTCATCATTTCCATAGCGGTTAGTTTTTTTTTTTTTTTAACGGGGACGGGTTGCTAGCTCGACGACCAACCCTCCTTTTGCATCCGGGCTTGGGACCGGCAATGGCGGACACTCACACACCCATTCATACACTACGGACAATTTAGACAC
>JAOUWY010000011.1:7432081-7445754 GCA_025728095.1 Prietella phreatophila
CCAAAATATAAAGTACAATTGAGAGAGATGCACTTCTCAAAATTGTATTGGTGCTAAAGTTTTTAAGTACAGCATGCCAGTAGTACTACATCCTCACCCCCAGATGAAGCCTTTTTTGTAATCTATGAATTAACTGTAAAAGAAATACATTACCTTTCCAAGAGCTGCATAGTTGATTTTATGTATAAAGATATACAAAGTTTCTGGGAAGGCAAGTGTAACTGAAACATATGTAGAGGTTATTGGTGTGTTCTGAATCGATTATGAGTTTGTCATAATAAATCATATATAAATACTAAAAGCCCCACCTCCATTGCTCAAGTTGGTATTGCCCAATTATTGCCTCGCAACATAATGCTTGATTACTACCATTTGACCTGGAGAGCACAATCAGATTTGAAGATGAACAGTAGCGCTGCCCAGCAGACTATTTTGCATTGCTGGTGAAACCAAATCTATGATCATGGATATGAATAAAATAAATGCTTAGAATATGACATATAAATGCTGCACATCATATTCTATACATATTTATAGTGTAGTAATTTCTAAAGAAACAGAATCTTTTGGACAAAAGTCCTGCTTATCACTTGTTCAATCAAAAACATCTCTGAAGCACTAAACACAAACAGACAACTGGGTATATGGTGATTTATCAAGTTGTGCTCTTGTTCATTAATTTTTAAAACATTATAGAGGAGTCATGAAGAATGAGCAGGTAATGAGTGAGTGTCTACACCCGTGTGCACATAAAGCCGATTTATAGACTCTGTGTTTTGCACTGAGCGAGAGAATGGACCTTACCTGAGAACAATGATTCATGGAGGTGAAATCAGAGCTACTGTATGAATGTGTCCTGCTGTTTATTTTTAGCCATTTGTGATTTATTAAATTTAAAAATGAAATTGAAATGAAAATTAATTTGACATTGATTTTATATGTGGGTCAAAATTTTTCATCAAACTGTTCATGTCATAAAATACAGTATAAGTGTCATGGCTATCCCTGAGGGAAATCCGGACTACAGTTCCCAAAAGCTACTGCATCACACCATCATGTCACATGACCACTTGCACCAGAACTTCATTCTTGTTAACGAGCACTTACAGGTATTTATAGCCACAGTTGGCACTACATTGGTTGCCTTGTCTTTGTCTCTCTCTGCCATCGTTTCTGTCATAGGGTTCATGGTCTTTGTTTCATGGTTTTTCTTTACCTTAATGTTTTGCCATGTGTTCATAGGTTCTTTTGTGTTTGTTTTCATTGTTATTAAACTCTTATCTGCACTTGTATCCGATGCTGACCTCTAAATCATGACAACAAGCACTTGTCATGTTTTAACAAGCAAATGAGGACCTTGGAATTATAAGAATTTATCAGACTCTTTCTTTAAAAAAAATAAAAAGTTAATGTTACCGTATTTTCATGTAATAGAACAGAAACATTGTATCCCACAATATTGCTTAGAATATATAAAAGTATAAAGCTGTATCTGATTAAATCTCATTGAGGGTTAAAGATTCGTGACTTACTATCTTAAAATCACAACACTGTCACACTGGACCTTATAATAAGTGATTTGATCAATTTCCAAATTCAAGACAATGTAAATTTTATTTTTGTTGTAGAAAATATTCAAATGTAACTTTTTCAGTTTGGAATCATCTACACTACTTGAAATCATTCGAGATCAATCTAAAACATCCCATATTTCAATATCTAAAATGTATTTCATAGTATAGCTGTGACAACATATTCTGCAAAACCATTCATGATGTGTATAGCATGAAAATCTCAAGTCCTGTAATCATGTTTCCTTTTCACAGCCCTGCTAGACACTTCTTTAAAATGCCTTTTTTTAAAGTGAAGGTTAGACAGGGACATAAGTAAGCAATAATAGCTGTGTTATGTGTCTGCTTGAATATTCACTCTGTATTCACTCACAGGGTATGAGGTGGAACTGCCACCAACCGGTTTCACTCACCTCGAATTGGGGCCTTTTTTCACACAGTTGCAGCTTTAATTCTCACAATTGTGAGTTTAGGCTGCAGCTTACAACTGTGACCGTATGTATTTATTATTACTTAAATGACTTTATAAGTTGCATTTTTTGTCATTTTGTCCATCTTTGCAACAGACCTCATAGAGCAAATGTTCAGCCGTGTCCAGCTGTATCCGAAATCACTCACTTTTTTTTTAATTCCCTATATAGAGGGAATGAGTAAATATAAATACACTCATTATTGTAGCACTCAGAGTTACTACCCTACCCCCCACTTGGTAGTTCAGACCATAACCTCATCTTGTTAACACCTCCTTCCTGCAGTTCGAAGTCAGCCTGTATCCACTAAGATTGTGAGGAGGTTGACTCAAGGCGGTTAGGGTTAGGCAATACATGGACAAACTAATTATTTAAACTACATACATTCATTAACATTTAACACAATGGCAGTGAATGTAGCGAAGTAAAAGTATATTTCTGCAATTAAAAATGAACTTGAGTAAGAGCATAAGTATTGCCAGTTAAACGTACTCTTAAAAGTAATTATTTTCCCCAAAATTACTCATTTAAATATCACAAAATAAATGTAGTGCGTTACTACCCAATTCTCACTACGTGATTGTAAGGATGTGTAAATCATGTTGTGAATATTCTCTTTCTGTAACAACACATTTCATAAATGTTGCCACACATTTAAATTAATACATAACATTTTTAGAATATTTGGTTTAATTTTGATCGATTTACAGGGTACAGCTATACCGATAGTATTTAAATTGACATGGGTAAAATGTGTGTGGTTGAATAACGCAGTGGTAATGTGGCTGTTGTTAAACACCAGTAACTGGGGGTCAATCCTCAGCTCAGGTGGACTTTAATTTTATTCAGGGCATTGAAAATACATGATCAAACCATGTTTGATGTAAATAAACAAATTATGTTAATGTAATGCAATTCAATCACGTGGAACTGATGTACACATTTGAATTAAGTAAATTCAGTGAGCATTTTCAAGAGGTCTAACTATGCACATTGTGAACGCCTTACAATTAGGCAGCTCCGCTTGCAACTCTCTCTCTTCTCGGATGAAGCCATTTGGCTTTCAGTGCCTTGTGGATCTGGGCCAGCCGCTGCCTAGGCAGCTAGCCGTCTCACGTCCGTGGGATCTTGTATGGATCTGGAAGAGGAGTCGGAGACGAGCACTGCTCTATCTCTTGCCTTGACTTCCGGATCGGCTCTCCGCTGGATTTTGGAGCTCACTTCGGCACTCCTCCTTCCGTTATGGAAACCAAAGAAAAAACAAAACCCAAATACACACACACACACACACACACACACACAAAATAAAAATCAAATAATCATGACTCCAAGGAACCAGAAGGGTGTGCTAAAAACTGAGTGCAGCAAAGAAAGAGCTGCTTGAAGTGATTACTAAGGCTAGATGAGCTTTTTTTCTCCCCAGTGAAAATAAATCCCTCACACTGAAGAAAACTCCCCTTTTTGTCCAGAAGTGCATGACAAAATATTACACTTCTAGGGGGAAACCATGCATATGCCGTATTTATAAACCTACGAAGTTGGATTATTTAGCCATCGTGGGGAATGAATGGCATGGCTATTTAGCTACGCTGAAAGTGGAGGAAGCACTTGCGAGCTACCTCTCTGAATCGACAGCAGGTAATTTAGGGGGGCCAGCTTTGCCATCCAAGCCATGTAAGGCCACCGTGGCATTGGTGGGCATGGCTATTTAGCTATGCTGAAGGTGAAGTAGGCACATGCAGGCTAATTCTCTCCATCGATAGCAGGTAACTTAGGGGGGCCAGCTTTGCCATCCAAGCCATGTAAGGGCAAGACCTATGCAATAGTGGGTCTTGCTTGTGGGTCACTGCAGACAATGGCGGTGTTGCAGGCCTACCAAGCAAACCTGCTGAGTGAGCTCGACATATAGCGGAATTCAGCCAGTTCCTTGCCTGTAGTGTCAAGTTCATCCACAAGTGGAGCCCGGGCCAGCACTAGTGCCCGGGAGGCACAGAAGGTGAGTAAGGCAGCCCGTCACCCCCGCAGACAGCCCGGGGAACCAGGCAACCACAGTTGCGGCCTGCTACTAGGCCTCATCTGAGAATGGTCATAAACTCCAAGCAGACAAAGGAGGAGCGGTCCTGAGGGGCTGTGGAGGGACATATCAGAGGACATGAGGTTGTTAGGGCAGTTAGCTACAGTATAACTGTAGGGTCTCCCCTAGCCAAGGCTGTCCCAAGTTTTAAGCATTCCCTTGTCAGCGAGCTGTCACAGGGCAACAAAAATCTGATAATTTCCCTCCAGTAGAATGTAGAAAAGGTAACATCACTAAAAGACCATCTGGCAGCATGGAAACTACTACCAAATGTGTCTCTATGGGTTTTGTCTACCATAGAAAAGGGTTACCAGGTGCAGTTCAGAGTTCAACCCGCCGGTTCAGAGATGTGCTCACCACTGCCAGCACAGAGCAGAACCTGATGTTAGCAAAGGAAGTATGATCCCTCTTGGACAAAGGGCCATAGAGCATGTACCCTGTTCTCTGAGGGAGGATGTTTTTTTTACAGCCAGTATTTCCTGTTCTGCAAAAATGAGAGGAGTATGTGGCCAATTTTAGATCTGAGGGCATCAGTGTACTAAACTACATGGACAACTGGTTAATTCTAGCATGATCCAGGGAACTGGCGGTTCAACATCGAGATGTTGTTCTCGCCCACATTAAGAGCTTGGGGCTCAGGTTGAACCTCAGAAAAGTATGCTTTCTCCAGAGCAGTGGACAACTTTTATAGGGGTTAAAAGGATTCTACTATGACGAGGAAGTTTCTATCCCCAACATGCGTAGGGTTAATCCTATCAACATTGAGCAAGATAAAGCTGAGTCTATTGCACAGGAGACAGTTTCAGTGGTGGCTGAAAAGTTGGGGGTTTCATCCGAGGATGAAACCTCTGAGAGTAATCAGTGTAACGCTGTGATGCCTACGTGCTCTGAGAATTTTGTAAGTGTCCCCAGTCTCTAGCCTTGGGTCACACTCTAGGGGTGTCTCCTTATCGGAAGACGGTAATGACAGACACCTCCATCATACGCTGGGGCACGGTCTTAGATGGCTGTTCAGCTCACTGTCTCTGGAGTGGCCCTCATCTGGAATGGCATATAAATCGCCTAGAAATGCGGCCCATTTTTTTTTAGCACTGAAATTCTTTCTTCCTCAATTGAGAAGTCATCCTGTGTTGACAGACAACACACCAGTGTTCATATATCGAGCACCAGGGAGGATTATTTTCATGCCCCCTGTTCAGGCAGGCGCAACTAATTCCTCTCAGGGCAGAGGGAACGGATTTTGTCAGGGAGTGCAATGTACATTCTGGGCAACTGGAAAACCGGCAGAGATCCTGTTGAGGCAGGGGCTGAGGCCCAGGGATTGGTGGCTCCATCCAAAAGTGGTGGAGTCCATATGGTGGAGGTTTGGCCAAGCGGAAGTGGATGTGTTCGCCTCCAAGGGGACAGCACACTGCTCACTGTCATTTGCCTTCATTCCTCCCGCACCATTATGGCTGGATGCCATGGTGCACATGTGGCCGAGGTCACATCTATATGCTTTTCCCCCAATTGCTCTGCTCCCACAAGTTCTAGTGAGAGTTCATCAAGACTGTCTATGTCTGCCACTAGTAGTTGCCACTATGTTTATGGTGCCATGGGTTCACAGTTTATGGTGGACAGAACCCATGGCACATTTGGCAATAGTTTCCATGCTGCTACATGGTCTTTTGGTGATGTTAACTCTTCTACATCCTGTTGGTGGGAAAGCATCAGATTTTTGTTGCCCTGTGACAGCTAGCTAACCAGAGAAGACTGATAACTTGGGCTCTACAGTAATACTGGGGGCTAACAACCTCACATCCCCTGATGCTTCCCTCAGCAGCCCATCAGGACCGCTCCTTTTTTGTCAGTTTGACCCTTTTGATTATTCTCAGATCAGGCCTTCTAACAGGCTGCAATTGTGGCTACCCGGTCCCCCTGGCTGACTGCAGGGGGAGGTGGGCTGCCAGACTCGCCTTCTGTGCCTCCCTCGCACTAGTGCTGGCCCGGGCTCCATTCATGGATGCTCGGACAAACTCGACACAACGGGAAAGAATTGGATGAATGCAGCCATTTGCTGTTTCGCCTCGCAAAACCTGTCGGTGATGCTGTTAACCTCGCTGCCATACAGATAAGAAGGGTTGAAAAGAGGTGTGCAGCAGGGAGACCTTATATTTATCCCCCATCCCTGAGAGGTTGAGCTATTGGTGCCTCTCCAATGCAACCAAACTACCCATTGAACAGCCACATCCATGGTGCATCAAAGCTCTACCATTTCCTTGGGACCAATTCCCTCCATGATGCTGAGCTCACTCAGCAGGTCTGCTTTGCAGTGACCCACAAGCTAGACCCGCTGCCACTTAGGTTTTGCCAACCAAAGGTTAGGTGGCCCTACATGGCTTGGATGGCAAAAGCTGGCCCCTCTAAATTACTTGCCATGGATGAAGAGAGGTAGCTTGTGGGCACCGCCTTAACCTCTGGCTCTGCTACATAGCTTTGCTGTTCATGCCCAACGATGGACAAATAATCCAATGTTGCGGGGTTATAAAGACGGCTATTGTATGTTTTCCACAGAAGCATGATGTTTCATCATGCACTTGTAAAAAAAAGGGGAGTTTTCTGCAGTGTGAGGGAGATTTTTTTTTCATTGGGGAGAAAGCAGCCATCCACTCTGCTAGAAGACACTTCCTTTCCCCCGGGCCAGTCTAGATTTTTTTTTTTTTACTGCCCTAGTAATCACTTCAAGCAACTCTTTATATGGTTGAGATCTGCTCTCCATTTTTGGTGCAGTGGCACCCCCTTCTGGCTCCTCAGAGTCAGAGAGGGTGTTTTGGCTTTCCATAACAGAAGGAGGAATCACGACACAAGCTCCAAAATCCAATGGAGAGAGAGCAAGAGTCCTCTTTCAGATCCATACAAGATCCCCAGGACATGAAACGACTGGCTGCCTCGGCAGCATCTGGCCCAGATCTGCAAGGCTCTGAAACACAACTCCTTCAGCCGAGAAGAACGTGAGCAGTGAGCTGACTGATTTTAAAGTGCTCACAATCCATGCAGTCAGTCCTATCAACAGCTGCTGTGGCATGCCCCACTCCCAGACAGTTCACACAGAAAGTGTGTCCCCCTGTCATGAAATGGGAGCAAGGTGTGACACACTTCCTGAATTCTCTCTCACTCATACTTTTTTTTCATTTTTAAAAGGACAGAAAAGTTAATAGATTTTTTTTTTAAATATAGAGGAAATTAAGAGTTTTTTGGGAGCGTTCACACAAACGACCGACATGCAGTGTCACTGAAGATAATACGGCTGACAGTGTGGTTCACAGGTGCAACTTTATATCACGCGACGCGCTTAAGTGCCACATCACCTGTCCATGGCAGGCCTATAAATAGGTGTGATTTCACACAAGATGCCGGTCATGCGCGAGAGTGCTTTCCACAGCATAAAGCTCACGTAACACTGAGTTCCCTTTGAATGGGAACACTCCTTTCCTAACCCATAGAGCAATGAACAGTAAAGAGAATAAGAGATATACAGGAAGGCAAAACTACACCGCACCCACTAAAATTATCTCTTTTAATTATCAAAAATGGTCTATTGATACACAATAGATCATGACAACAATGTATACAAACAAAATAAAAATTTTGCCTATCATTAATTGATCTGGAAGAACCATTTAAAAACAATCATGAAAAAAAGATAATGAGAAACATACTTCACAAGACCAACTCCAATAACATTCAATAACAGCTTCTTTCATCTCTAAACATCACATCAGAAACAGCTGCTTTATTCTGGAGATTTAACCCAAACCGTTCAGGAATTTCTTCACAGTTTCTGTCCTTCACAGAAAAAATACACAGAAGGTTTCCAGCAGCTGAAATGTTCTGCAAAATTATCTTCCTTCCTGCAGTATTTCTTCAGTAAACATCACAAGGAAGTCTGAGGGCTGGAAGGACCCACTGGTTTATTTTCCTTCATAAATGAAATGCTTAATGTGCCATGGTGTCTCTCTCCGTATTTTCTTTGTCATGAGGAGAAAAGTTCGTCGGCTGCAAGTTCCAGGCAGTTGGCCTTCAGTGCCATTCAGAATTGCATCAGCCAAGCAAATGAGAATCCTCCCAAGTGCAACATTGTTGTTCGAAAACCTAAAACATAAATATCAAGCAACTGCGCAAATGCATCATAGTCTAAGGTGAGAGCTTTGTGCTGTCAGATTTTTTACAATGTTTTTTTTCCTTTTTTTAAAAATTATTTTCAAACTCAGTATTGAATACTGATAGTAGCAAAGTATCACAATTTGAAAACTCATGCCCAGAAAGCCACCTGCCAAAACAGATGATAACTTTTCCTGTTAAAGAGCGTGTAACAAATATCATGCTGTGAGTTTCACCTGAAAACAAAAGAGATGTGTGGGACAAAATAATGTATGGATTCATGAACTTATCAGGACCAACATTATGCAGAGGATTTTTGTTAATATAACTAAAACTTCTATTTATTCTCCCAGTATATAACATTTAAACATGTGTGTGCATTCTTTAATTTCCCTAAATTGTACAAATAAATTCAGTAATTATTGTAATTCACAGCTCACTTTTGCAAACCTCCCTTTCTTAATCCAAAGTTCCAAAGCGCATAAGTGTCCAGTGGAAACCTCTGGCATGTTTTAAAATGTGTCAGGTCAGTGATTTCCTGCAATTAATTTCCTGCATCTGTCTCTACTCCAGTCCCTCGTTGTGATCAAGGCGCAGATCTCTCCTGACAGACAGATGCCTTTCTTCCTCTTCATCTTCTTCCTCATCCTCCATTCCTTCCTCATCATCATCTTCTTCTTCTTCTTCTTCTTCTTCATCGTCCGTGCCGTCCATGGAGTCCTCAGCTCCTGCCAACATGGCCTGCTGCATGGCCAGAGTGGCCGAGTCAGAGGAGAGAGGCTGCAGGCTGTCCATGCCCAGGGAACCTAACACACACACACACACACACACACACAGAGTGAGAGATAGAGCAAAACAGATTAATGGAAGCCTACAAAACAAAAAAGAATGTAGTATAAAGAAGCACAATATGTATAATGAATATAGATTTAACTCCCTGGATTACTAAAACGTGATTATTCCTTGGTAAGTGTATGCATAGAGCTCCTAGGAAACCCAGAAAAAACATATATGGACATGGTGACCACATGCAAAATTCCTCACAGTCAGTAACCAAAGCTCAGGATTGAATCAGTGACCCTAATTTGTATGATGCAATTTGTTTAAAAGGTTAAGGGTTAAGTTAAGGTAAGGGCAGGGCTGGCATCCATACCATTTGTTATGATATCATTGGTATGAAATGTAATGAAGTTTAACCAATTTCTTTCATAAGATCAGATTCATTTTATATGTATAAATGCACATGGTCGAATGTATGCTTCAATGTTAATGCTAATATTGATCAGCCATAACATTAAAACCACTGACAAGTGAAGTGAATAACATTGATTATGTTGTTACATTGGCACCTGTCAAGGGGTGGGATATATTTGGCAGCACGTGTACAGTCAGTTCTCCAATTTATGTGTTGGAAGCAGGAAAAATAGGCAAGCGTCAGGATCTAAGCGATTTTGACAAACGCCAAATTGTGATAGCTAGACAGCTGGGTCAAAGGATCTCCAAAACAGCAGATCTTGTGTGGTTTTCCCAGTGTGCAGTGGTTAGTACCTACCAAAAATGGTCCAAGGAAGGACAACTGGGTGAACCGGCAACAGGGTCATGGCCCATCTGGTCCAATTCGACAGAAGAGCTAATGCAGCACAAATTGCTAGAAAAGTTAATGCTGGCCATGACAGAAAGGTGTCACACTCAGTGCATCCCCGCGTGCTGTGTATGGGGCTGTGTAGATGCAGACTGGTCAGAGTGCCCATGCTGACCCCTGTGCACTGCTAAAAGCGCCTACAATATGCATGTGAGCATCAGGGCTGGACCATGGATCAATGGAAGAAGGTGGTCTGGTCTGATCAATTACATTTTCTTTAACATAATGTAAATGGTAAATAAATGGTAAATGTGCGCTTATATAGCACTTTTATCCAAAGCGCTTTACATCTCATTCACCCATTCATACACACACACTCACACACCAATGGTAGCAGAGCTGCCATGCAAGGCGCTCTTGCCATCAGGAGCAACTTGGGGTTCAGTGTCTTGCCCAAGGACACTTCGGCATGTGGAGTCACCCAGCACAGGTATCAAACCGCCAACCCTACGATTAGTGGACAACCCGCTCTACCAACTGCACCACAGCCGCCCATGTAAGTGTGTCACTTACCTGGAGAAGAGATGGCACCAGGATGCACTATTGGAAGAAGGCAAGCAGACAGAGGCAGTGTGATGCTTTTTGTAATGTTCTTCTGTAAAATATTGGGTCCTGGCATTCATGTGGATGTTACTTTGGCGCATACCACCCACATAAATATTGTTGCAGGCCAAGTACCACCCCTTCGTGGCAACGGTATTCCCTAATGGCAGTGGCCTCTTTCAGCAGGATAATGCGCTTTGCCACATTAAAAAAAATGTTCAGAAATGGTTTGAGGAACATGACAAAGAGTCCAAGGTGTTGACCTGTCCTCCAAATACCCCAGATCTCAGTCCAAACAAGCACCAGTGGGATGTGTTGGACAAACAATTCCGATCCATGGAGACTCCACCTCGCAACTTGTAAAGGATCTACTGCTTATATTAGGCAGGTGGTTTTAATGTTATGGCTGATTGGTGAACGCTAATGATGTTTCAAATGTGTAAAAGTAACAAAAGCAGCCATGTTATGACTGCATACATTGTGGCTACTGAAATGGAGCCAGTAAACACACAATTTATTTGTCTCACAGTGACCATCTGTTCTATACAAAAAAAGGATTTAAATGAGATCTGTACTTTAGCTATGACTGTTGGAGGTACAGTGTCAGAAGCACTAACTGTCTGAATTGTTAGCAGAATGAGGGCCATGTGTCTGCAGCACACCAGCCACAATGGAGTCAGGCCAGAAACGCTGTGTGGGTCTGTGTTGTGACTTCATCTTCTTGGCCTTAGGGGTAGGATCAGGGTTACTGGCATCAAGCATGGGCTGTAGAATACGCCTGCGTGCATTGATGAACCTTAGAAAAAGACAGAAACAAGAAAGATAGAAATCATTAATGCATTGACAACAACATGTGAACACTAGATGGTGCCACATTGATACATATTACTGTGGAAGAATCCACAATCTTACAACATAGTGAAACAGACTGCTATAAGGAAGCAGGCATTGTTGAAGGAGTTGAGTTCTACATTTAATCTTACCAATTGTTTACTTGTAATAAGGTGAGGTTGGTTTGTGCAGCAATCTGTCTTTTCTCGTCTTCTGTAGGATAAGGGTGCTTAAAAACAACAACCAATATTAATATATTTTACTTATCACTTTCCTATCTAATTACTTAACAGAACACTTACTCTAAAGTCTTTTTTATGTTCTCTGATCTGCAGCTGCAGTTCAAATACTCAAAAAACAAAATATTCTTCCCTAATGTAAGAATTTTCACAAGAAATGAAAAATCAGTGCTACATATTTCCCATCATACCATGAGATGCTGGAAGAGCCAGGAGCGCATGATATTTGTGGCATGTTTAGGAAGGACACCCCTCTTGTTCTTCGACTTCTTATCATCGCTGTCCAAGAGTGAGGCGAGGTCCAGGCTCACCTGAGAACACACAAACAAAGGGAGAGAGATAGAGAGGGGAATGAGTTAAAGAGAAAGACAGCATTAAAGTGTGAGAAAAGTGAAACGAGACAGCGAGAGATAGGAAAGCAAGTGTGAGGGCACCAGAGGCAAGGAAGAGGGAGAAAGAGGCAAATGGTGAGAGAAAGACAAAGAGAGAGAGAGAGAGAGAGAGAGAGAGAATTTGAAAGGGGGAGAAAAAGAGATGGAGAGGGAGAGAGAAGGAGGGAGGAATAGTTGTTGCCACGGAAACAAAGAGTCGCCACTTGCCGTTCCTTTGGCAGGGGCAGAAATGCCCTCAGTCACCATAGCAACGCAATCGGAGTAATGATACCTAAAATTAAAGGCGTGGAAGAAGTGAGCATTTATGGAAGCCTTTCATCACAAAGAGTGGCACGACAAATCTCCTTTAAATCAAACCTCAAACCTACATCCCTGCAACAGGATGCACAGCCGACTACAGGCAGTAAACACACAGAAAGGAATAGCACGTGTGTGTGGGGGTTGTGTGTGTGGGGGGGTGTATTTGAAGGACTCACAGTCACCTATATAACTACACAGGCCACAGGATTCAAATGAGTTAAAAATTATATGATTTTTGACCCAGATAATGTCCTTGGCCAGTGTGAAGTATTAACATTTCAGAGCAGTTTCACATGCATAATCCAGCACAGCCTCGCATTTTAATAAATAAGCAAATAAAAATGAATGAGAGAAGAAAAAAAAAGACATTTCCACTTTAGACATGAAGAATGATTAATTTTATGCCACTGCCGCAACAAAAAGTTATAAAAAGCTAAAGCCTGCTGATATTTAAATAAATAAATAATAATCAAGCTATAAAAAAAAATCTCCACATTATATTTGCAGCTGGGTGTCATGTGACTCCTTTCCCTCCCCCACATACCCACACACACATAGATGCATACACGCATACACACACGCCTCAGCTCCGGGAGTGTGTGCTCCAGGAAGCAGGGTGAATTAATTGGAGGCTCCATGCAGGGCTAGCATTACTGAGAGCTTGTAGTTACGGGTTGAGCTTTTTTTCCCAGCATATGTGTAGAGAAGACTTGTGTGGCCTGGGTACTCACCCCAGCTACGACTGTCTGAGATAGTCTCTCTCACTTGTCTGCTGCTCTAAACACTCTCTAACACACACATACAAACAGGCATCTGTTCTAGAACCAACTGTTGTAGAACGATATCTATCACTGATAGAGAATCTTATGAAATCTTATGCAGTGTAACTTGTGTTTGTAGTGGAAACCATTAGAATTTCTGTGATGGGTTTTATTGTTTTTTAAGCATGGTGGAATATCAACAGTTCTCACGGTTGTTTTAAATTGCAAAGAACAGAGATATATACGGTTAGCATTGGACCTTGGGCCTACACTTAGCATTGGGCCCAAACTATAACAACAACAACAACATCTGGATCTGGAATCATGGAATTATGTAATTGTAGAAATGCTAAAAATAAAAAAAAATTAAAAATAAAAAAAAAGTTAGTGTTAAAACAAATTCTAACATTTCTACAAATCTCATACATGTTAGAACTCAAGAGAAGTGCATGTGTGTGTGTGTGTGTGTGTGTGTGTGTGTGTGTGTGTGTGTGTGTGTGTGTGTGTGTGTGTGGTGCTTCTCTCACCTGTGTGTTCTGGAGCTGGATAGTCCCCTGCTGTAGAGTTTGGGTTAACACCTGCCCTTGAGAAGTCACCATAGCAGCCGGCTGATACAGAGCCCCACCTGCAGGAAGCATTTACACACACACACACACACACACACACACACACACACACACACACACACACACACACACACACACACACAC
>JAOUWY010000011.1:7507378-7519878 GCA_025728095.1 Prietella phreatophila
AGAGCGACTTACATTTATCTCATTTATGCAACTGAGCACTGGTTAAGAGCCTTTCTCAAGGGCCTCACGACCTTTAAGGGACTCACGACCTTCCGATCGGTAGTCCGACATCTTAACCACTGATCTATCACTGACCCCACTACTCCACTACTCACTACTCCACTACTCAAAAACAGTCCATAGCAATTGAGAATCCAAACGGTAGCAAAAAGAGATTTCCAGCAAAAGATATTTGTCAGACAACAGGTGAGAAAAAGTAACACATCTCTAAAAGTTTTCAATTTCAAATTACTTATTGAAAAAGCATTTGGCAAACTATAGTTTAGTTAAACCAGGCTTGACTTGTTTTGCTGTGTTACTCCAAAGAAAGGTCCATTGTGCATTCAGGCTAAAAACAATTTTCAGAAAATTTGTAATGCATAGCATAAAGAGGGGTGGAAATCATTTGCTGGGTCAATAAATACTTCCCATTTAACCCTCTTACCTCGTATGGCTGAAAAACCGGCTTGCCCATCTTTGATCTTTTTCGGTAAAGGCAAAATGCCGGCTTGGTCGTCTATGCCAAATCCCCGTAAGGCCGATATAGCGGTTTTACAGTGTAAACGTTATCCCCGTAAATCCGGTGTACCGGCATTACTCTGCTATGAGTCCTTACTTATTTAATTATTATTTTTTAACCCGGAAAGTTCATGACATCACGACATGATTACTTTATTACGCAGTCATTACGATGAAGCTGATCGTTGAATATTGGTGTAATAGTAGAAGTGAACTAAAAATGCCAAAACGAAAAGCTAATCGTGTTCCAGCTAAAGTTACACCTACAGTGAACACAGGTATATCTAAAATAGTGGAAAAAAAGAGAAAACATATACAGTTACACAGGCAAGAGCGAGGATTCTAGATAGTGACCGCTGTGAAAGTTCAGGCGATGTTGAAACCGAAACCAATAGTGACGCAAACTCTCATGATTCAGACCTTGATCCGTCTTCATCTTCAGCATCAACAAGTGCGACTGACACTGCAGGGGTTTGGAGTCATAACCTGACCATCTCTGTGCATTCGTGAAAACACTACCTGTTGGTCTGATTATCACCAGAAAGTTGACTTTTGGCACTAAAATGCATTTATTTATTTACACTGATGCTCGTATGGTACTTCTAAACGAGTAGAAGGATTTTAGTGAGCATTTTTCATAATTTCTCTAGTTAAGAATTGTGCTCTAAGTTGAGTAAAAACACTGAACTGCTTCATTTCCAAAGTAATATTACACAAATACATTATTATAAGTTGTTTCAAAGCCTAAAAATTTTAATATTAAAATGTTGATTTTTGCCCAGGATCTCAGGGTTGGCGTGTTGTTTCTCTGGGGAATAAAGGGTTATGGGACATAATACTGTGCGAACTTAGGGGTAAGAGGGTTAATGTCAGTGGAAGATGAAAAGAAGCCCCTCCCCAAACAAAACAAGGGGACTATGTACAAATTTTCCCAGTTTCCCAATGCTTCTAATTCTACCCATAATAATTTTTTGACTATTGTTAAGATTAGGAGCTGAATACTGAGTCTATAACTCATCGAACCCTATTGGATTTCAACAAAATGTGACCTTAAAGCTTTAATGTAAGGGTCATTAAGAAACTATTTATAAGCAAGTTATAAAAAGTTTACAAATTAACAATTAAAGTTTAATGACTAATTAATCACAGCTTAATAAATAGTCATTATAAATTACCTAAATTTTAAAACACATTAAAGGTTGGGTTTTTTTGGGGTTTTTTTTTTTTTTTTTAACCTTTTTCATTTTATTCAGTAACACATGAATTTTTAAACCTCCACTGCAGGCCTAGAATCCTAGTGCCCTGTACTGCTTCAAGCTTAGTCCGCTCCCTACAGTGAAATCTTACTAAAGCTGGACTGGAGTTGAATATTAAATGCAATTAAAATTACTTTCTAATTAATTTATTGACTAATGCTGAATAATATATTAAGTGATTTCTAAGCAATCTTTAATTAGTAAGCTAAGTATGACTTGCTCATCAATACTTAACTACTGAACCTTAAATCAAAGCACTACGGAAAACATCCCAAACTAGCAGGTAAATGAAGTGGGATAGGGATTGTCTCAGTTGAGGTGTAAACTATTAAAAGCTCTAACCAATGTACAAAGAAAGCAACCAGCAAATACTTATATTAATGCTTAAATATTAGCGGTAAGAATAACTATCAAACCCACTCTTTTTAAGCTCCATTTTAATAAGCCTTGTGGTCATAGAAGTAAGAAATGCACAAGCCAGACAATTTAAGGAAAGGAAGGCAGAATTCCTGGGATTTAGAGGGGGATTTGGAGCACAATAGCAGGTATTCCCACTAGTGTAACGGGATCTGACTTGGCGTCATGAAGAGCCTAAACTTCACATTAAACCAGGGGGGCAGCTGACACATGCACCCGCATTAGACACAACACAAGGCACACAAATCAAAACACACACACACACACACACACACACACACACACACACACACACACACACACACAGTGTGACTGTAGCAGTACAAGCAAAGTGCACTTTATCAGTATACTCTCTACGGACAAAGCGTTATCCTGTTATTCTATATAACTCAGTAAATCCTGGATAGCCTTTTCCAGTGTCCTCTACCATAGAAAACTCAAATCCAAACAGGAAAAGTATTTTATGGCTAAAAATATTTCAAAGCAAAGCAACAAGGCTGTGAAATCAAGCTTATATACTGTAACAGCAAAATGTTTGGACACCTATAATTGAATTCACATTTTTCATGAACCTAAAAAAGATTTAAAATTAAAGACTATATTTAAACGTAAAAAATAAAAATAAAAAATACACATGTAATGTTGAAATGCCTCCAAACAAGTAGCTGTTATATAGAACTTGGGAAAATCAGGGAAGACGTGAAGGATCCCTAATGATGCTACAGTAGTTGAGAGAAAGCCAAAAATTTGCAAAGCTGTCATCAAGGCTACTTTGAAGGAATCTAAAATATAATACACTCCTGACTTGGTTAACTCTACTAGTCTACTTAACGCCATGTTTTATTTAATATATTATGTATTACTTATTAAATAATGAAAGTAAATTGATTTAAAGAAAACTTCCTATGCCGTGCTCCCTAAATAGCGTTGACTATGTCTTTAGCCAGTGAAAATTATTTGAAGATATAAACTCCATCATCAACATTAACAAATGTTGATTCATATCTAGAACTGTAGCCACTATTTCTTAGGTTAAAGCATGGATTAAACTCTTGGCCAGTACAAACAAGAGATGGGCTTTTGGATTCCTTTGTGCCAAATCGAGTGAGACTAAAACAGGATGCAGTGAAGCCCATCTCTCTCGTGTATGGAATCCCCAGCAGACAGCTCATATGCTCTTTTACTTCCCCAGGCAGAGGAGTGTCCTGGCCCTTGGCCCAGTCTCCCTGATCCCTGCTGCTCTCCCAGCTTCCTGTCCTGGGACTGTTGGAATGAGAGCAGCCATGTGGGAGAGAAAGCGCCTCTGAGCTTTCATCAGGTTCCCCGTCATTCCAGCAGCCTCTTAAAGCCCACACACACTGAAACTGACATATAGCCACAGAAACACATATGCATCCATGTAGTGTATTCACATATCCCTAGGTATGCACAAACATGCAGTATGTAAACACAAACATATACACAAAAATGACAAACATGACAAATACACATAGATGCTATGTAAAGGCTGTTAAATTCAAACTTTATTTATCTAAAAGATGTTGTATTTAAATGTATTTCCATATTAATGTGTATTTTTAAGATGAGTTTTTTAATTTATTTTATTTATATACCTACCCTAATGTTTTGTGATGTCTTCTATGTATGTATGTTTATGAGATCTCGGATTAATGTGAAACTCCACCATATTAACCTGGTCTTCAAGCAGGAATGTTCTTCTAAACCCCCTCCAACCACAGGCTATATCCCATTGGCTTTCACAATATATGCTCACTACATAGGGTATAATATTCTGTAAATTCACAGAAAAAAGACCAGACAAAATCTGACATGAAAAATCTTTCAATTAACCACTAGCCTTTAAAATATTGGCAATTATTAATAAATTCTTCTGGCTGTAATTTTAAAGTATCTATTGGTCATTTAAAATACGCAGTGCTAAATATAAGACTTGCGCACTTGTTTAGAATCAAACAACATACATTAATGTCATTAGATGCACATGTAAAACTTGTTTTGTACTGGTCATAACAAACTCTGTAGGCCAGAAAGGTTGTTTCCTCGAGACATGTTGGCTTTCTCTCAAATATTACTTTGTTTTGAATGATGTCTTCTTAAGTTTCTTAGTTTACAAACACTGTCTAAAGTAACTAGCTATTGTAATATGATTGTTAGGGACTTAACACTAGCTAGATACATTAGCTTCTTGGTTTAGTAATTTTGTCTAGCTTGTACTAGAGACACATCTGATTAAATCTGATTAATGCAAATAATAATTGTTTTGGTGGCTGTTTGTTAGAGAATAAAACATCATATTATCTCAGCTCTTTCACCACTGTTATATGAATGTTTAACTTGCACAAGTCTCTGCATTTTCTCCATCTGAGCTAACTGCTGCGTGGGGGTTCACTTTCTCACATTTCTGACAGCAATAAATGATTTAGATAATTTGTCCCTTTTGGCCAGATACTCCATTTTAGTGGTAATAATTACTTGACTACAAATAACTGTGTCAAGGTGTTATTATTATTATTATTATTATTATTATTATTATTATTATTATTACTATATTTTCTGTATTCTCTTGCCATTTGGAGTAAACATAGACATACAGATGAACTATTAGATATTTATGTACTTTTCTTCCAAATCATTGGGCTTCAAATATCTTGAGTTATGTCAGTAAATATGAGTGTCACTTTCAAATTGTATTTTATTAATAAGTTTTTAAATATATATAATTCAAAAGATTAATTGATTCAAGTAAAAACAAAAAGCAAACTTCTGTGAAGTTTTTGCGCACTGAAAATTTGGCAGACTAGGATGGAGAGGCAGTGGTAGCTCAGTGGTTAAAAACATTGGACAACCAATGAAAAGTTCAAATCCCAACACCACCAAAGCTGTAACAAATGGCCCAACACCTTCTGGGCCCTTAAGCAAGGCCCTTAACCCTCAACTGCTCAGTTGTATAAAAAAATAAAAATAAAAAGATAAATGAGATGTAATTGTAATTGCAATGGTAATTGCTCTTGATATGGGTATCTGCCAAATTCCATAAATGTAAATGTAAATGATAGGAGAATAAACTTAGCAGGCGTTCATAAGGACTGGACTACTGCAGGACCCAAGAGTAAGTTGTGGGATTCTGATGCATCAGTTAGACATAAAGCTTGGAAGACAATGAAAGGCCATGTTCATTGACATGGGGATGTATTGGATGCGGTGGATTGCTTGTGTTCATGTATTCATATTCAGTAAATGCTTTACACTGGCCTGGGTTATGAAATAGATCAGGCTAAGTTCATTAGAAAATATCGTGGACAGCTAGATGGGAAAGAAATAACAAAGAAAGTGGGTGGGATTGGTCAGAATTCCTTCAGGAACAGACAGGAGTTGGATTTAAAAGAAAATAAACAAAAAAACGTACACCTCTAGTGCAATCCGATATGTAATGTGCACATCCACTACAATACGTCCTCTACACTACACACTTCCCACGATTTCTGATTCCATGTGCTTCTGTTTTTGTTTTGGTTTCATTTCCCTCACTTCATTTATTTTCATTAGTTTTTTTGCCGTCCTTATCTGTTATCCTTATCATCTGTGTCCAGTTAATGCTTGTGTATATTACAGTTTTGTGTTTAGTTCTCTTGCATGTTAGTTTGTATTAGTCCTGTTGTTTTAAGTTGTTAAGTTCTGTATGCACAGTATCCGTCATTTATTTCATTTGTTACATTGAGACAATAGTATTGTAATAGCGTCTTTTTTCCCTTATAATGTCCAAAAAAAATACCAGTATGAGATCGTTTTATATTTAAATCTTCTTAGGCATGATTTATGATGTATTGTTAGGCATGCACGCATGTAGTGCTGGAACTTTTTAGGGTTCTATGCACAAGTGCTAGTGCCATTAAAAGAACTAATACTTGGCATTAAAAGAACACTATAAAGTGTATGTGTGATTATCATTGAGAATATTTATATATATATATATATATATATATATATACAGTATACAGTACATATTGTCAATAATTTAAAATATAAATGTTTAACGTGAAATTCGTTTAATGCATACATGATTCATACTGTAAAACTGTACTCACACGAACTTATTTACATAGAAATTTGAAATAAACATTTTCTCTTCTCAAATCTTTATTTATTTATTTATTTTTAAGGTTTCTTTTATTTAAAATGTAAAAACTACCAAATAATATAGATAAAATTACAGTTAAAATTAAAATTACTCTAAAATAACAGTATTATTTCCCCAGAACATTTAATTACTCATATTACTTACAAACACAGCATTTTTGCCATTTTATTACAATAATAATTGATACAATGAGAATTAAAAAACTTTATTTAAAAAAAAGTAAATTACTGTGAAATTAAGGCAATTGTCAGTTTTTCCAAAAGGTTGCTTACCGTAATATTTTATGGTTTATCTAGGTCAATTTACCACCTGGTGAATTACTAAAAAATAATAGTAATTGTCATTTTTTCCAGAAGGTTAATCACTGTGATATTTTTTTTATGGTTTATCTCTGTCAATTTTCCACATGATAAATTACTGTAATTTAGAGGTTTCATACTAGCACCCTTGCTTCCAGTCTTTTGACTGTTTTCTTTGAAGAGTTTAGTATATCATCCACTATATGCTTAAAAATGCACCATTTCAGATTCAGCCACAGAAAAAAAAGTGACTCCAGTATGTGTCTAATGCGAATTATGCGTCTAAGTATGCTTAGTACTGCTTAGTATGTGTCTAAGCAATGATTTTATGGTATTCGAACAGTGAAATTCTAACAGCCATAATGGATCCTCACATAAACACGGACATGCATACTTACATACCCAGGGACAGCCAATGACACCAACCCACACACTGAGGCACACAGAAACACATACTTCTAGTGTCAACACAAACACACACAGAGGAAAAACGAGACACGCATAGAGGTTCACGCAAACTGGGGACACAATCACAACCACATACAAACAAATACTGTTGTATAGGTTAAGTTGGACAAATCTAACAACAACCAAAGACCTATGCATAGAACTACATTCACTGTTCACTTTAATAGAAACACATGTACGCCTGCTTATTCATGCATTTATCCAAGCAGCCAATCATCTGGCAGAAACACAATACATGGCTGCTGTGTGGTTGATTGGAAAATTGTAGGTTATCTATTTAAGTGCAGGTAAATAGGTGTTTCAAGTAAAGTGGACAGGGAATGTATATGCATGCAAAACCCCAAACGCGGGTAAAGAAAAGGACACGGATATGCATGGGGACAAACAGACATATTAATTTACGCACACACATACATTTAACAATATTTCCTTTTTTTTATTTGCAGGTTTTGATTTCCATATGAGAAAAGTCTTTACAGCTGTACCAGGAGGCGACAGTGTGTTCACCCAAAGCACAGTATGAAGTGCAGCAGCTCTACTCCGGTTGAGAGGAACAGTGAGGAATTCCGCCGCAGTATCTCGGTTCAGTTTGACCTTTCACCCTGTTTTTCCGGCCTTGTTTCAAAGCAGAAAAGGAAAGGTTAACTCTTTCCTCGTTCACTCAGCCCAGCTGTGTTTTGGCTGCAAAGACTGAAAGACGAGATGCGAGATGTGATTGACTGTATTAAATGTCCAGGGCTGTTTTTAAATACCTCAGAAGAGTGTTGCTAGCACTGTTTCAGAAACCCCACAGCACCACTCCACGCCTTAGGAGGCAGGTGCAAGCCTTTTACAGCATTGCTTCCACCTTCCAGCCAATAGCCCTTGCCTGTTTTTTTTTTTTCTTCCAACCACACTGAAGCGAGATGACCTGGGCCAACACCAAGACTTTGCTGGCACGCCTGGCACACCGGAGGCTGGCAAAGAGGTCTCTTGTCCTACTTTTTTTTTGCTCTCAGTGTCATGCTACCCTGGACATGGCTGTGGGCCATGTCCACATTTACCCCAAGCTGTGTGCCTGCAGCTGTTTATTTTTCACTTTTAGCCCCTGACTTGTCATCAGAGCTGTCTGAAGGGCAGCATTATGAAGTTATATTTGAGGCCACCATGAGCGTTGAATGCCAGGTGATCTGTTGGTTCCAACATTGAATCCTGCCAAGAACGTTCCATTAGTTACTGCTGATCTGTCACATCGATTTCTAAATTCTTCATTATGGAGGATAAAGAGAATCAAAACACCAGATTGCATGAAAATGTAGCACAGCAAAACTATCACAGCATGGTCACCTTGTTTATTGTAAGGGGGAATCAATGTAATAATATTCAGTGTACCGACTTGTTTTAAAGTACACAAACACACACACATGCACACGTATCTTATTTACAAGAGGGTCATTTGTGTCCATAAATAGCAGTCTCTTAGTCTACAATCATCCATCCATCCATTTTCTATACCGCTTATCCTACTGGGTCACAGCTAGTCTGCAGTAAATAGCATAATAAATACTTATTTGGCAAAATTCATGTATGATTGGTCTCTTTTGTAAGGTTAATACAGAAATAACAAAAGCTCAAATGAAGATACTGTCCATGTGCAGATGTGTGTGTGTGTGTGTGTGTGTGTGTGTGTGTGTAGCCAGTGTGTAGTGTTTCTTTCTGACTAGGCCAAGCTTTAAACTACAGATCCCGTCTCCTTATCAGATTACACCAGTCACTGTGGTCATAGAGGAGCTGGTATCCATCCGGCCTGTAATTAGTTCTGATGGAAACAAATAACACCTGGACCACTGTCAAAATGTGTTTCATGATAGCATGAGAGCAACATCAAAATGGAGATAATATTTAATGAATCCAAGCAGGCTTCAAAACTTCTGTAACAAAAGCCTTAGGTCATGCTGTGCACCAATCTGCAGTGCTATTGTTGAAAGGAAAGAGACACCTCGATGCCTCAAAGTTTGGTTTAGAAAACCAAAAGTGTGTTTCTGAGGCCTCAAACAGAACATCTTCTTAAATCAGAGGCAAAATGAGATTATACGTATTACGTTCACATAACGAGAAAGCCCAGTGTGTCGGTGACGATCCAGTCAGTGTGAAAATTTCTGTTGTTAAAAGCACTAAAAATGTGACTTGAGTCACAAGCAACACATTCACACTAAACAATAATCTCACTTCTTTATATATTGTGAGAGTTATCAACTCTCAAAAGGACCCATGTATAAGAAAAACCATATATGAGAATAATGAAATGCTATTTGTTATCACATTGTTCATTTTTGTAGCACGCTCAAAAATGATCTTTTTAATGTGACAAAAAAGAAGTCATCTATACTTCATGTATTAAAAAAATTATAATATAAATAGTTTGTCTTGTGTGATTGAGAATTACACATTGAAATTCAAAATAAACCTTGTATGTTTTGTTGAATGGAAAATGAATGAGCGTGGAACTGTTTACTTCTTGGTTGTCATTATATCCAATATATAATTTCATTCCATGTACAGTGATTCTTGAAAGTTTGTGAACCCTTTATAATTTTCAATATTTCTGCATAAATATGACCTAAAACAACATCAGATTTTCACACAAGTCCTAAAAGTAGATGAAGATAACTCAGTTAAACAAAGATATCAGATTTATTGTGGAAAATGATCCAATTTTACACATATGTGAGTGGCAAAAGTTTGTGAACCTCTGCTTTCAGTATCTGGTGTCTGGTGACTCCCTGTGCAGCAATAACTGCAACCAAAAGTTTCCGGTAACTGTTGAACGGCTTGGAGGAATTTTAGCCCATTCCTCATTATAGAACAGCATCAGCTTTGGGATATTGGTTCTCTTTGTCTACTTTTAGGACTGGTGTGAAAATCTAATGTTTTAGGTCATATTCAAGCAGATATATAGAAAATTCTCAAGGTAGGTTTAAGTCATTTGACTTGGATTCAAAGTCAGCCTGCTCTGTTTGATAGATAATTCATGCTGCACGTCTTGAATTTTATCCAGCTCCAAGTTTTGCAGGCAGGAATGAACAACAAACCAGAACAAAGTTTCCAGAGCCACAGAAATAAGCAACAGAAGTTAAGGCCTTGGTAAGGAGTAAGGTAAACGGATCCACATCATTTACTACCTGCTTATAAACCGCCAGCTTGGAGGTTATTCGTGCTAAATCTGTCAACAATTTCTACAAAGTCTGGCACAAGGAATCCCTGGCACGAGTTCTAAAGTAATGCAGAGTCGGATTTTTCAGACGCTGAATTTTGTGCATGCTGTAAATCATGCATTATGTTGAAGCCAGAGGAAAGCCATGAGCTTTACAGTCTCCCTGGGATGAGGCCACGCTGTTGCTTTATATCAGAAGGATAAAGAATTTGGTGTATAACAGGCTAGTAAAACAGGGAAAAACACACCACTAAGCAAATAAAATGCACATCCATTTATTTGAACTGAAGGAAACAGTGCTCTTAAAGTAAGTGATTGGGAGCTCATTCAATAGTCACTTGTGTTCCATATAAGAAAAAAAAAACACAAGCCAGTACATTAACACAGGAAAGAATTCTATCCGTGCTGTTAAGTGATGCTGCCTCAGAGTAATGCTATTATGAGGAGGTTTTTGAAGGCATACAGCTAGCAATCAATGCCTTTAAAGGGCTCTGCAGTTGAAGAAGAAGAAAAAAAGACGGTTGAGATGTCTGGGCTTCTTACAGAGAACAACAAAAGATTCTCAGACAGAAGATCTGCAGGGGAGGAAAGAGACAGATACAACAAAATGTGCAAGGGCCGACTAAAATCAGGCGCTCCAAATCAATGGCAGTCTGTGTCCGAACACTCAGGGTGGCGAAAAGGGAAGTGTGAAACCGAGAAAAACAAGGCTTTCTCGAAGAATGTCATTCCAGCAGGGCCTAAGAACGGTGGCACTCTCACTCAAGATGGGTTTTACAGTAATAGCTGGGAATTCAGGGCACCTCAAACAAAAGCTAGCTTCCTGAGAACTGGCTTCCTGAGACGCAAGAGAAAAGATTCCTAAGGCATTATCAAAAAAATAAGTGAGAAAAGCAGTAGATAAATCCAAAAGTCTGTCTTCTGTCTGAGTCCATAGCACACAAATGGAAGAAATGTATAGAATATATGAGAACAGCTTTCCACACATTCAGTCTATTTGAGCAAATATTAACCATACCTCTCCTCACTCAGCTTTATTATTATTATTATTATTATTATTATTATTATTATTATACATATTCGCACAGTTATATATTTTGAGATGAACAAAATGCTAGAAAGCCACTATTTTCTCTCAACTGGTATTTTCAGCTTTTTGATTTGCAGATGAATTCGGATTATATATTTTGCCTGCTCAGCAGCTGCTTAAAAGTTTAATAAATTCAGCATTTTTTTTAGATGAGACCTGTTTCTCCCAGCTAGGCATTGTTCACTTATTAGGATTAGCAGCATACCACCAGAGATAAGAACAAAGGCGTTGTGACGTTTACAGTCTTGTTAAGGGTTTTTAAATTCAGAATGAATAATAAGCCACTGCTAATTTAAATCTGCTTTTGATCCTTATGTGGTAATTATTTCTTACTAGTAAATGAGGTTTTCTTCCATTTGCATGTGGATTTTTTTTTTGTAATAACAATCATTATCATCACCGTCATCATTATTATCATCATTAATTTGTGAACTAGATCATACTTATTTGAATCCCCCCCCCCATTCTCTCAAAACTCTAAACAAAGTAAATAAAGGTATAACAGTAACACTATAGAGTTCAGCTGTTAAGCCAGATTTGGCTTTTTCTATTAGAAATAATTAACTACATCCGAAATCCAGAAAAAACCCAAAAGCCACTCTGCTGCTTCCTTTCACACATGCTATAAATAATATCTTCTCATCCTTCTGATGCATACTCATGGCGTAATGTCCTTTCGTCCCTGTGCACACACAGGAGCCTGTGCAAACTCTCTGGCCGGTATTGTGAGCACTATAGGTGATCGTTAAATACCTGCAGTGCTGTTCCACCAGCATATATCAAGCAAATCTGCCTGCACCTCAAATTTCCCCAGGGAAGAACCGGACTGTTATGCCAAGCAGCCAAGAGGCTGAGTGGGGAAAGAGGAGAGTGCGGCGAGGTTGTTTGGACATGCAGCAAAAGCAGACCCGTGCTCCTTGGAGAGCTGTTGTTATCAGCAGGGCTTAGTGAATGCGCCTCGCATCCTGCCTCCCTCCATCCGAATCACCTGGATGTGTGTTCTCAGGTACATCCGCGTGCAAAGCCTTACATCGACTCACAAAACTCGCCAAAGTCCTTG
>JAOUWY010000011.1:7699710-7710433 GCA_025728095.1 Prietella phreatophila
CCCCAGTCAGAGCTGGTTAATGTGGCTCAGGAAAGGGAAGTTTGGGGTCCCTTGCTGGAGCTGCTACCCCGCGACCCGATTACGGATAAGCGGTTGAAGATGGATGGATGGATGGATGCATTATACACATGTAGTGTTTGTACACATTTTAAATTATCCCAAGCTTATAATGTAGGTTCAAGCAATTTGAGACACATCCAATCTTAAACGTAACCCTATTTCATGAGATATTATGAAATACAAATGAAATATTTCTATATTGGTAAGATATTCACATGTGGTATGAAACATAAGTTATTAAAACTAAAATCACCTCTACACAACTCTAAGTTAGGCCTTAACAAATAATTTTATTATTATAATAAGCCATAGTCTTTACCAGGTGCTTTAATTTAGAAAGCCGTTGCCGCTATCATCACCACCACAACAATCTCTATTACATCCCTCCAGTAAAGATGCATGAAATTTGGTCATGTTTTCTCACAGCAACTTATTAGTGGTCTCAATTCACCAGAAATATTAGTTAGAGTAGTTAGAGTAGTTGTTAACACTTAACTTGCCGTGTGTATTGGAGAGCACAGTTATCTGATTTATTATTACCCAAATGCTGTGCTGAATTAAATAATATTCTTTCCCGAATTACCAAGTGCCAACCTAAAGCAACACTAGAATACACTTCAGTATTTCCTGATGTAATAAAGATTAGTGCATGAATTAATTCATAATTATGAAATGATTAGATAAGTGTTTATGTTTGTTTATTTGTGGACCTTATGTCAAAGTGTGGTTCTTACACAGTATCAGACAAGAATACAATGTTGATTATTTTGATGACACTTGAGGCTTTAAGTAAATCAGTCATCATGGCCAAGACATTGATTTCAGTCCAAGCTGCTGTGTGCTTCTCTGATGTGATTGAAAGGGAAAAGTAATATCAGCAGTGACTCGTGATAGTAAGACACACACACACACACACACACACACACACACACACACACACACACACATCTATGTGTCTGCTGCGAGCAATAAGACTTGGCTGTAGCAGCCTGTATGCAATTCTCACAAACAGCAGCAATAAATCCCCAAACAGGTATACAGAGTATTATTTATTCATAAAATCACATTGCCTCATTTAGTGCCATTTCCCACAATCCAGCTGAAGCCAGGAGTCGTACAATTTACTTTGTAAGGTTTTATTGTCCGCTAATGGAATAATTACCATTAGCTATTTATTATGTCTCCCAAAAATGCTAGACCAATCTCCATTAATGTATGTGTAATATTTATCTTCATTGTTTCCACAAAACACAATTTATTTCATTATATTCACATTAGAAGCCAATCAGACTCTTTTAAGGTCCCATGTACAACCAGCAGTCTCTGCTGCCAGCCTCCTTTGTATTGTCCTCATGTTTCATGCATGTGCCTGTTTAACTTAATTGCAAAAGTTGATGAATTGAGCTTTCGTGTATAATTGAATAAAACATGATGTCGTTTCCCCCTAAATACATTTCATCTCTCTTATGACAGATGCAGCTTACTCTGGAACCCATTCAAAATTTGCTGGACTCGTCAAAGACAAGTGTGCAGTCAATGAATTTAGCCGCATAATCGTGTTATAATGTAGAGTTGTGGCGGTGTCACATCAGCACGTGCAAATGATGCCATTAGGCCTCAGGCACACTTGGCCAGAAGGGAAGATGGAGATGATTTCTTTTGCCTTTGCACGGCTGGAATTTTAAAGACAAATGAACCTCTACATCTATATCTGCATAACATTTTAACCATTACATTTATCATTATGAATTTTATACTGATCAGATAATGTAATATAGGTACTCCAATTTGCTAGTATATTCAGTGATGTAAAAAGTTTTTGTTGTGTTACTATGAGAGGAAAATATTCAACAATGTATATTTGGATTTTCAAAAGGACACAACCAACTGAATATCACAGATTTTTAGAATTGTTAAGATGATTATGAAAAGCAGTTTTCAAATTAAAGTTGGGTAGTGAATTCAGTGTACGGTCATACTTTTTATTCAATTATCTACAGTATTTATAGATACGTTCAATTTTGTGGAATGTCCATGAAACAAGTTAGTGCCCAATAACAGTTGAGGACGCAAATGCAGGTACTCAGTAGTTTTATATAAAAGAACCAAACTCAACAGAAACATAATCCAACTGCAGAGTTAGATTCAGGCAAAAGAACAACAAGACTAGGCAAGAGCAAAACGAGAAAGACAATCAATAAGCAATGTCTTGGCATAGACTGGTTCACAATGTGTGTTTATACTTTGCCATGAATAAGGAAACACAAGGGCAATAAACACACAAACCAATCAAGAGCAAACTGAACACAGGTGAGAGACAACCAGTGACAAGACATGGGTGGAGACAGGACATGAACACCATAGTGTTATAAGCTATTATGCGTGCTGAGAGTCAGGCATGCAGCACTTGATGCGAGGAGGAAATACATGACAGTTAGTTCCTGTCATCACTTATATTACAACTGCTATAAACAGTCATTCCTTAAAGAAACAATTTTTTCTCTCTCTATTGGTGATAGTACACTCAAAATTCAGTTTAATTAATTAGAATGAGCTAAAGTAACACGATATTTGAACATGTCACAACTTAATTTCATTATGTTCAATCCACCCAATACATTTAAAACTGAAGTTTACTTAATTCATCTGTGTTAAAACTACTTAAATCATATTTGTTGACATAAGTCCTGGGCTGTGGATCTGTAGTTCCCAGCATGCTTTGCAAGGGACTGCATTAGGAGAGTAAATTTAGGGATTATGTTTTTTTTAATGTGTTTTTTTCAGTAACGGGAAAAACATGTTACCAATAAATGTTCAGTTATGTTAAACATTTGAAGGATTTTCTGTACTGTTTTTGAATTTTGTGGTTACTATTGTATTGAAAAGCGCTTGTGCTTAGGCTGTGGGCACTCTGGTGATCTATACTAATATCAGTACTGACACCAGTCTTTTCTTATTTGTTCACTATATACATTATATATGATGAATGAAACTGCTTCTTTAAACATACAAAATTAATTAAACTTCAATAAATTAATACAAAAAATAAGTTGGACCAACATAAGAAAATTTGGTTTGTAAATGTAATAAAGTTCATTAAACATTAATTTGACCCAAACCAACTAAACTGCTTTATTTTGAATGAACTAAATTAAATTGTGAGTAAAAACCTTCTTCAATTAAATTATGTAAGTGTAAGGAATAAATCTTTTGAGTGCACTCATTCTAACATTTCTGGAAGGAGTCTATAGTGTCATTGACTATTTGTAATAGTCAAGTTTTGGGCCACAGGATTTTTGCTGGAAGGCATAACATGACAAGCTGTTTCTATAAAGCTTGCAGCCAGAACTACAGTCTGTTATAGAAAAATAATCAACAACTTCTGACCAATTGTTTATCTAAATATTGTAATGAATGAATATTCTTACGGAACCAATATGGATAATGATGTTCCAATCACATATAATATTAACATATTGCACTTCTAATGGCAATTTGTGACAGTAAATCTCAATTTTTCAATGCAACCATAGAATTTGTTATACACTCTTAAATACATTAGGCTGGGAATAATATTGACAACAAAATATCTGCAGAATATCAGTGTGAATGGATTAATAGTGCTTGAATTTTTCTCATTTGTAAGTCCCTTTGGATAAAAGCGTCTGCTAAATGAATAAATGTAAATATAAATGTAGTGACAGTGTGGACAGATCGATGCTGCAGATTTATCTAATTGATTGATTGAATGTAGGTGTACCAGAGAAACATGATTTATCATCCTGTCCACTTCCAGCAGAACAACATGACAGACTGACTTGCTTGCCACTATTATCACAATCACTTCCCATATTATTTACTTAATATCTGATGAAATGTGTCCTTGTAATATCTATCTATCTATCTATCTATCTATCTATCTATCTATCTATCTATCTATCTATCTATCTATCCATTTGTCTGTCTGTCTGTCTGTCTGTCACACTGAACTCTATCTTAAAATATTGAAGAACAGACAGAAAATGTGGTTATACTGCCATGTAAGAAAATAGCCAGATAGCATGGTATTTGCAACACAATCATAGAAACTTGTCAAAATGGTCATTTCCACTGCCACAGAAAGACATCAGGATGTGAGAATGTGCTGCATTGTGATGAATAGCAATTCAGCTGATTTTATTGTAAAATCAGTAAATCCATATAGAAAATCAATGGCTTGCAAATATCAACAAATCAGAAAATATGCCATTGTGTTGTTTTCAAATATAAATGTAAATCAATGTCTTTAATATAATAAGTTAACTTTATGCTTGGTATGATTGTGTTGCAGTCATACTGTAAATACTGAAAAATCAGGTATCAATATTATTCAAACCCTTTGGGCACACAAAGGATTATGTTATAAATTAATTAATTGATTATGAGGTGATGGTGGAAAATATCAGTATATCTCTTCATTGATTCTGAATGTGATTGGTGTCTGTCATAGAAGGTCCCACTGTTCACCTGCTTCGTTCTGAAAGAGTTTGAAATTGGTGTGTAATAGAGGGCCATTTCCCATGTGTCCCAGCTTGCAGACCTGTCTGGAAATCCAGCATTAACCGCTTACATGTTAGATCTCACATTTGAAGCAGACAACTGACCCCAAAGTCTAATTATCTAATGAAGTGTTTTTCACATTTGGTGTAGTGTCAGATCTTCCTTACAGAGAAATAGTTGCTAATTGGATAGCTATAGGGTGCTTTTGCTAAAGTGTAGTTGCAGAACCAGCAGAGCTGTTGCCTATTAGTGATTATCTCAACCTACTCTGGCATTCTAGCTTCCCCCCAATGCCCAAAGTCTGAGCTCTCTGTCTTGGAGAATTTTTTTTGTAGATATTGTAATTTAGCCCTGAGATGGTGTGACGAGCTCACTAACAACACACCCTGTTTCTGACTCTTTTCTTCAATTGGAAATTGTAGCCCCCATCATTTTGTTTCCCTCAAGAGGAAATGACTCTTCCAATTCCCACAGTCTGCTACAGGATTCACGAGAGAGATGACAGCAATTACAGCCTTTACTGGCCAGTGGCACCCAGGAAATCTGCTCCCGCACACATGCTTGAGCTTCAAGCTTCAGTATGGTCCTGGGAAGCCTGACACTGGCTGTCACACTAAACTAGCTAATTTTCTTTTGCAATCTCTGCAGCATTCCTTATAAGATATTCATATTTGCCTATAAATTAGCTATTTGTTTGCTGATATAAAGGTTTTCAACAAAAAGTGGAATATCTCCAGGTTCTCCTCATTATCCTGAAAGCCCTGTTGTTAGTTCTGAACAAAGCAGCAAAACAAATGCACCTATCAGACAATGCAGCTCTAAGCATACTATATAACTGCCCTTAAATATGCAAAATGAAAGCCATTAAACAGCACTGCATGCTGAATAAGATGCAAATTGGCACAACACATCACAGCTTCTGGGTTCATTGGCTCTGGGAAGCGAGTGAGGCAAGGGAAGGAATCAATGTTATCAGGTCTTCAGCTCAGTGCACTAAAGCAGACAGGATTAATTTCTGATCTAAGGGTGGAAATTAAAAACCAGGCTGCTCCATGATTAAATGTCAATGAGATTCAAACTTAAAAATCAACATTTAGACCCTGCACTTCTGTAAATCTAAATTAAAAAAGAAGTTAATCATCTTCAATTATAATGAATTTAATGGAGGAAATTTTATTGTAAGGGTCTTTAATAACACAGACACATCTGCCCATGCACATTCTGAAAGAAACACACAAACACTGGAACAGAAGCTACATATAAGGTATCCGTTTTGAAGACTTTTAGATAAATCTCAGCACATTCTTCTTTCATGCCATCCTCTGAAAGTGATAGGTGATTCTCTTGCACCTTTTCCCCTACCCGGCGGCGTGGTAGACAAGGAATGCCGAGTCTGGCTGAAAACGACACTAGTGGTTCATCTCACATATCTATCACACTGTCAGAGAGGGCACTGGAATGCTGTAGGGAAAAAAAACTGAAGATAGAAAACTCAAAGAAGAGTTAGCACGACTCCAGAGGGAGACAGGAATTTTCCTGAAGCATGTTTATAACATGGATATCTTTACTAGGGGGATGAGCAGTGGAACACCAAACAGGAGCCAATAGAATAAACTGGCTCTGACAGACGAGATAAACAACAGTGGGCAGAGAGAGAGAGAGAGAGAGAGAGAGAGATGCTAAATTTAAACGGTGTAAGAGTGTTCTGCATTAATACAGCACTAAGGGAATGAACATTGCTGTGATGCCAATTGAGTGTCCATTATGCCTGCACATTGTGCACTGATGCATGAGGTTTGTGCAATTTAGTATTGTAGCAAAACAGGTAGAACTAGCCCTCTGAGATTGATCAACAGCATTGGGAGTATTGCTCAACAGCACTGGGAGAGTGATGGACTTCCATTCAATCAGTACATCAAATCAGTTCCATTCCTACTAATCATCTCACAGAAATGTCCATCCATCCATCCATCCATCTTCTCTCCTTTTTCAGGAAGAACATGCAAACTCTGCACACACAGGGCCACGGTGGGAATCGAACCCCTGATCATGGAGGTGTGAGGTGAACGTAGGTAATCACAGCCATGCTTATATTCAGTACAACAATACAATTCTGAGGATAATTTTGTTTTGATACAACAGGTCTATAAACAAAAAAAAATTATTTTGTAACTCTTATATGATAGCCTGCTCTTTCCAACACACACTGCACAAGATGAGTTAAATCAGCCAGAAAATCCCAGACTGGTCAAACAGCTATCAAATGATCACATGCAAGCCTACTGTATATATCGCCTCAAAAACAAATGAATCAAACAACAGGCTACAATAACCAGCTGAAGCAGGCAGCTGACTTTATTTTGATAGCCCAACAGGGTGATGAGAATGGCTTGTTCCTTCCACTATGGGATTTTGGAAATAATCTGATTAGATTAGTCTGTTGATTATAAATATCAAGTACATAAATACAAGATAGTATAGAAAGAACTCATATGAAACAGTTATCTTGCTAATGTAATAGCATAACAAATGCTATGTAGTGTAATTAAATATTTTTGATTTGTTCTGGACATCTTTCACTGCATAGCTGTTTATTATACCTGCTTTTGTGGAGTTTTGTTGTAGATATTATTTTATTTTATTTCTGCTAGATCTGTTTGCTGTACTTTTCTTAAACACTGCAATTCTGATGAAAAGTGTATGTTTCCAGTTGGATGCTGATCTCACAGGATATCTAACAGGAAGCTATTATTTTAGCAAGATCACTGCTATCGTCTGACAATTACCAACCGGGGAGGTTGGTACACTTACTTCCTCTGAGACACATTTTTTCATGTTGCTTCACAGGGCAGCTGAACACACTCAGATGAAATGGCTATTTGCCCTCTTCCACATAAATGAGCTCATAGACAACCATAGTTGTTTAATGTCAGTGTGATTGAAAGGGGAAAGAGACCCAGAGAGTAGGGAAAATTTTGATCAATGTGCTCCCAGTGGCATCGTTGGGATTTGAAATCCCAACAATAAGGCGAATGCTTTTCTGTTGTGCCACATGAGGACCTGGGAGGCTATTTTCAGTCCAGTTGACAAAAACAACTGGAAACAAAACAGACTATATAGCCAAATGTTTGGGGACACCGGTCAATTACACCATATGTGGACCTTCCCCAAACTGTTGCCACAAGGTTGGAAGCATGCAATTGCATAGGATGTCTTTGCATGCTGTAACATTACAATTATCTTTCAGTGGAACCAAACCTGTTCCAGCAATACAATGCCCCTGAAGTGAGATCCATGAAGACATGATTTGCCAAGGATGGAGTGGAAGATCTTGAGCAGCTTTCGCAGAGCCCTGACTTCAACCCCATTGAACACTTTTCAGATGAACTGGAAAGCAACCCCAATTGGATTTTCATTTTATTTAGTTAGGTTTGTTTGTTTTAGATGTGTAAATTTTAAATATGGGTTGAATTTGAATAGATTTGATTGTCTTTTTTTCTCAGGGATTCTCCCCGAGTTTTCTAATTTCTATGGACATTTGAAAATAAAAGGATATGTTCATTTTTGACAATCTGCCAGAAATCGCTTTCTTAAAAAAAAAAAAAACTGTATTAAACTGTAATATTTTGTTTCTCAATACACACTGAACAACAACAACAACCAAAAAAACCCATAATTTGTTGAATAGCCACTAGGGTGGCCAGTGATATTTCAGGGGTGACCACAGAAACCTTGAGCGACCCCTTACCTCCACCACTATCTGTGAAACAGTTGAATAATTCCAATCCATAACTTTTGCAAAATGTACTATACATCTAGTCACTTTTTGCATGCATTTTCTATACATTCTCTTCTCTTCACCTCTGTCCTTTTAATCCTATACAGGCACTGTAAATGTTCCAGCTTTTATGTTGTCTAGAATTTTCCTCCCCTGCTTCCTCCTTTCTCTATCTCACACACAAACAGCTAGCCCTTGATTTACAATACGCCACTGCCTATTGTAGAGCCGTGCCTTGGGGAGGGTATCCAGTCATAAACCTCTCTTCCAGCCCTTTATTTATGTCACCTTCATCCGTAGCAAGGATGCACTGTGCCTTAGGGAGCTCCCCATAGTCTCCCTTGGGCCACCAGAGGCCAACTTCATGGCTACTGTTGTTTGGGAGACAATGGCTTCTGCCTATCATCAAGCAAGAGTCAGATGTCTAAAGTCGGGCCTCGGGTACACACAAACACGCCTGCCTTTGTGCTTTTTTGTCTTTCTCAAATTATGGAAATGGATGTGGAGCTACACTTTTAACCTGTAGACAGCAGACAGCAGCCTTCACCATGACCCTCACCCTGGGAGGTTTAATTAAGTTTCATTTATAAATAAATTTGGCCATTGTTTTTGGTCTTTCAGACACAAAGGGTGTGGTTAGCATAGGTTACAAGAATAGATGCAACATTCCTCGATTAGCACAATGTGAAAAAAACATATAGACAGATAATCAAATAGATTTGCTATTTCTTTACTATTAGCTGAGCTACCATATGGACAGATAAAAGGTTTGTAAGGCTGCCTTAAATGAATGACTCTGTGTTTCATTGATCAAACCTGTTTTGTTGGTCATGGTAGCAGGTGTACCATCCAATTAAGGGTTCAAAGTTCAAAAATGAGCAGCCCAAGGCTGTGTCAAGCATGATTCACTACAACAACAAACAAATGCCATTGCCAATAGTTCAGTTGCCTCCAGCAGCATTTTAGTTGCTGTGCTTATTCAAGCATTCATTCAGCAGGTTTTAGACAGAGAGCTGGAGATCGCACTTGCACAGAGAACTAAATATTTAGTGCTATAGAGTGTGACATGAGGGAAAATGTGCAAACTGTTTCTGGGAAGCCTGACCATCCAATTATGACAGTGAAACAGAAAAGATTCAGTGAAAAAGAAAAGATTCAGGCAAGTTACACATCGTATTACAAACCAACATACACACATGTACACACACACTTGTTCAGAAACTATTTACAGGCGCTTGGGTGCAGTCCAGCTTACGGTAAGTACTGTGTAATTCCTTCATTTATATGACGAGCGTGTCCTGAAAGGGATATATATATTTTTTTTATGAGTGGCAAGCTGGAATGCTCACTTGCTAAATCAGTTTTGCTAAAATCAGTTTCTGGCAACTTTTTCTTTCTCATTGATTACCTTTGCCATTTAAAAAAAGAGAGATTTTCAGAAAAAGTCACCGCAGATAAGTAAAAACATGTAGAGTAAAGCAGGTGAAAGATAGAGCGAGGTGGTGGTAGTGATATTTTAAGAGCTAAAGTTACAATAAGGTCATCAGGTTTTCTTGTATAATGAGCTCAGTCTGGGTATCAACACAGCTGCTAGTTTTGGCTGTCAGATCTTGTGCGTGGTGTATAGTTTATTATAAGACCTACTTGAGCAAGCTTCATTTTCATAATCAGGCAGAAATAAAACCAGGCTGAGTTCCTCCAAAAACTCCTCATCAAAGTCTCTCAGCATCAAATAAGACTGTATCAGGCAAAGGAATTCCATCAACTACTCAAGCAATAACAGGATTTTCTAACTCTGTGTCTAATGTGATGTGTGAGGAACGAAAACATCGGTACAGCCAATCTTCATTCACATAATCCAATGATGACCTTTATCGCCATATAACCTAGCAAAATATGATAATGTATTACAGCTTCTTTGCACACAATAGGGATTCACTAATAACTCAAATGGCCTCTCAGCACTGTGGGAGGTCACTGATTCATGCAAATTCTGTTCTGCACAACTTGTCGAAAAGTCAGGGAAAAAAAGAAAAAAGTGAGAAACTGGTTGCAGTATGATATGGGGGAGATTTTAATAGGAGTGAAACAGCACTAACAGTAATTTGTACTGGAGAGGCAACCAGACTCACCACTAAATGCAGAGAGGCCAGGGTGTGTGCTTAGACTGCCTTTAACATAAGCACTCTAATGGAAATGAATATACACACACACACCCTCTCTCAGACAGGCAGTTTTGTAAGAATGTTAATGGATAAAAATGCACGTGCACACACACACACGCACACACGCACACACGCACACACACACACACACACACACACACACACACACACACACACACAC
>JAOUWY010000011.1:7823040-7835863 GCA_025728095.1 Prietella phreatophila
TCACACACACACACACACACACACACACACACACACACACACACAGAGAGAGAGAGAGAGAGAGAGAGAGAGAGAGAATCAAACACAGAACTTCCTGTAAGTAATGGCAGTTGGTGGAAGTGGTTGATTATTATTTATTATTTCATATAAGCATATTGAATTCGCTTGTATTTTCAACTGACTTTCAGAATGACAACATTTATTTATTTTAATTGATCTATCTATCTATCTATCTATCTATCTATCTATCTATTAAAACCATTACATTTTTCAGCAGGGTATTCATTTAGCATATAATTAATAATGTCCGTATTTACAAAGTTCTTTATATGCACTAGAAGGCTTTTAAAAGTTAATCTTCATACTAGCTGGAATTGGATAGAAAAGAAGACCAGTCGTATAGTCCATCCCCAGTCGTCATGGCCTGCTAGAATGCGCATGCGCAATCCTCCCTTTCCACACTGCCCCTCCTCTTAGCAACAGAGCAGCAGCAAATATGGCTGCCCCCTGTAACGCCGAGCGCTATCCTGAGAGGTCGGCGCCGCTGAAAACGCCGAAAACCGAGCTTCCATCTCCCGAATCGGACGAGCTAAGTGATGGCAACCAGTACCATTCTGACCCATCCGCTCCCAACAGATTACCCTCTCTGAACGTGTCCATATCAGCGCTGGGGGCCGGAGGCGGCTCGGCCTCTGCCTCCAACAACAGCAGCAGCGTCGCTGGCGGCGGCGGCGGCTTCACGGTGTGTCGCGGCATGTCATGGACTCCCTCCGAAACCAACGCGCTCATCGCCGTGTGGGGTAACGAACGACTCGCCGAGGCCCGCATGCAGCAGCTGGAAGTTGCAGGAACGGTGTTTTCCGGCAAGGCGCCCGGACCGGCCATGTATGAGCGGGTTTCCAGAGCCTTGTCAGAGCTCGGATATGACAGGACTCCGTCTCAGTGCAGGGAGAGGATGAAGGTAATGTCAAATTGCCAGTGGAGCCGAGCAGCACTCAGGTTACGGTTCATTCACAACCTTAAACAGTTTTTAGCTGTAATAGCGATGATGTTTGCTACTAGATTGTTAAGGAAGACGTCAAAACCAAAATACAGAGTCTGTGACTGATGTAACATCTTAACATGCCTGGTTTTCCTGATAGATCTGTGTTACTAACTTTGTCTATTATTAACCCATGACCTACTAATAAATAGCTAGTGAGTGCTTTTCAATAGCATAATTTAATCACTTCCACAGTATATACGCTACACCTGATAACCTGCTGTGGTGAACTTTATGGTGTGTACCTGGTTTTGTTTATATAGCACGTGTGTTTACATAGCACTTTAACATGGATCATCCTTTTAATTGTGGTCTGCGGCGTGTAAGTTTGATGCTACATGTTCCATTAGTTTGAAGCACGCTAAACTGTGAAAGTCAGGACACAAAGGCAGTGCCAAACCACTGTCTTTTCCCCATGATGCACACTTTCAGGACCAGATAAGTACTACATATAGTTTAACCTAATACAGTAATTCTAGGTTGTGTGTGTGTGTGTGTATATAGAGGACTTTGTTAATGTGCTACTCTGTATTAAATATAGTAGACATGTATGATATGACGGACTATCCTAAACAAGCCGTGCACTGGTTTCAGAATTCCTAACAATTTATCATTTGTGTCAGTAGCCGTGGATAGATTAACAATGCTGAGTCTCTTTCTGTAATATATGACAAGCTTGGAGACACTTGTGTGAGGGATCTTATTACACTCGTCCATACAGAACATTTTAGCTACTTTATTTTGATGGATAGATGGATGGTACCACTTAGAAACCATGAAGATGACTGCTATTGTCACGAACAGTTTTGCACTCAAGTCTCCGTCAGTGAGCAGGTGATAACTTCAACAAAATACACTTTGTGTTAAAACTGTAATGAATTTCCTGGTTACACAATTTAAACTTTTTGACCAGGTAGTACATGGTTATAGAAGAGAATTATTTATAATTGCACTCTGTTGTCTCCCAGATGAGGATAGATACCCTTTTGAGTTTGTTTCCTCTTAAGATTTCGTCTGGGTGTTTTTCTTTGCCACGTCACCTCTAGCTTGCCCTTTAGGGATGTGTTTGTAAATTTACAATTTCTATACTGAATTTATATATTTCTGTAAAGCTGCTTTGTGACAATGTCCATTGTTAAAAGCACTATAAATTTAATTGAATATTCTTAGGTGGGCTTTCCACCTCTATTTCACACCAAACTATTTCAATAGAGTTCAAGTCTAAAAACTGAGATGGTCATAGATTTTGTGTTTCTTTAATCAAATCTGTGTTGCTTTGGAAGTACAGTACAGTTGCAATCAAAATTATTCAACCCCCATTGCAAATCAATTTTGTCAATTTACAGACTTTCACCTGTTTGCAATGAATAAATCAAACAAAAGCAATTGAAATAGTTCAACACAAAGAATGCTTCAAATGGTTTCCCCTAAATTCAAGTGAAAATGCAACTTATAATGACTTTATTCAACCCACTGAATAGAATCTCTCACAACAACACAAATATGCACAAGTGCTGTCTTAAGTGCACCTGATGCAACTAATCAAGGGCTTTATTAGTTGCACCAGGTGTGCTTGAGCTGGAACACATGAAATACTTGAACTGGCTAGGGGCAGAAAATGTATGAAATACCTGAACAGAGCAGAAAAAGGAAGCTAACAACAGCTGCAACCAGATTTCTTAGAAGCCGGGTTGTGAAAAATCCTCAAGTGATTGCAAAAGACCTGCAGCATGCACTGAGGTTTCAGTGAACACAGTATGCGCTCATTGCTCATGCGGAATTGGCTAAGATTCCTTAGGAACGCTGCCAGAAGCTATGCATCTCGTTTGCAGCATATCATAACAGCAAAAGGGTGCTCTAAGTACTAAAGATGCTTGCCATGACGGGGTTGAATAATTTTGAGATTGGAGAAATCATTATAAGTTGCATTTTATGTTGAATTTGGGGAAAACCACTTGAAGCATACTTTGTGTTGAACTATTTCAATTGCTTTTGTTTGATCATTGCAAACAGCTGAAAGTTTGACAATAAACCTGATTTGCAATGGGGATTGAATAATTTTGATTGCAACTGTGTTTGGCTCACCATCTTTACGAAAGCTCTATTTATAGCCAAGTATTCATTTCTTCAGAGAATCAGCCAGGTTTGGGAATAAATTATCCTGGTATCTTTACAAGAGCCCTCGAACCACCAGCCCCCAAACATACTCAAATCATCAATGATCTACCAAATTTTTTTTACAGTAGGTTTCAGGTGCTTTTGCTTGTACGCAGTCCTCTTTTGTTACCAAACATGCTAATGATGTGCATAACCAAAAAGTTTGATTTTGGTCTCAGCTGACGACAACACATGATGTTAGTTCTAATGACACTTGGTGAAGTTTGTGCGGTCAGGAAAGGCTTCTTTCTTGCAGTGCTACCACAGCCTGACAGAAAAGTGGAATTTATCAGTCGATTTTGAAACTTGACGTCCATCCACCCATCCATCCATCTTCAACCGCTTATTACTTCTTCAGGGTCACGGGGAACCTGGAGCCTATCCCAGGAGTCATTGGGCACAAGGCGGGGTACACCCACAAGAATCAATTAAAGCATGTATATTTAAATCTTTAGGGTCTTTTCCCCCTCCTTCACCATTTTCCTCATTGTATTGTTGGACAGTGTGCTCATGGGTCCAGTTGCTTGCAAATTTCATTCTGTTTCAAATATAGTAAATTTTTTGTTAAGGGCCGAAATGTGCTTAATGATATTTTTAACTGTTTGTGTACCTTTTTTCTAATCCTTTGCTTGATTTATGCAGGCCAGGTAACAGCCTGCCCATTTGTTCACATCCATGCATTGTGGATAACAAAGGAATTTACCGTGTGTGTAACCTCATATTTATACCTCAGGGAAACAGAATATAGTTTAAAGCAACATCAGAGTTTCTGGAACTGAAATATAGTGTAAATTATTTCCAAGAATGACCATTTGTTTATTTAAAGTATTCCTTAGGAGTGTCACTAATTTTGGGACATATATATATTTTTTAGAGAAAATAACTATTATTAGGACATACTATTATTTTAAAAAGTTCCAGTGAGAATTTTCTTTGTTAGAACAAAGATAAACAGCTTCATCTATGGTTTGAGTGGAAATGTTAGATTATTCTGTGTATTCTTTATTTTATACAATAACATCATTTTAAAGAGTGCCCATAATTATAGAGAGCAATGTATACTAGTATGATCAGAGATGGTAATTTAATTCACGGGTAGCTTATAATTAGAATTTGGTATTGTGATCCTAATAGGGAATGTTGTCTTGGTTGCTCACAGACACTACGGCGATGCTACAGCCGTGTGAAGGAACACGGCATTGGGAAGAGGAAGAGCAGTTACTCCATCGAGCAGCTGGAGAAGGTGTTTGGCCAGGGTGGCTGGGACTCTCAGAGCTGCCAACCCGTGCTGATTAACAGCAGCGGCCTCTATCAGGAGATGGAGTCGGATGGCAGCACGATGGAGGACTACCCTCAAGAGGACTGGTGCAGCCAGGATCTTTCTGCAGCTTTCCAGGAGGGAGAGATTGAAGCTGGTAAGTAAAGTGTAATCTGTACACTTTGCAAGATAAGCTGAAAATAAGTTTTGCTGCTAGGGTGCAGGAATGTGTGTGGAGGGGCAGATAGTTCCTTCAGTGCGCATTCATACAGAGTAACTCAAACCATTCACAGACTTCACATTTTAAAAATTCAGTACACTCACCGGCCACTTTATAAGGAACAACTGTTCATCTGTTCATTCATGCAATTCAGTCATAACATCATGAAGATACAGGTCAAGAGCTTCAGTTAAAGTTCACATCAAACATCAGAATTCGTAAAAATGTGATCTTAGTGACTGACATGGCATGGTGCCAGATGAGCTGGTTTGTGTATTTCAGAAACCGTTGATCTTCTGAGAATTTCACACCCAACGGTCTTTTAGAGTTTGGAAAGCTAAATAAATAAATCCAGTGAGCAGCAGTTCTGCAGGCCTAGCGAGAGAACAGTGGAGAATGACCAGACTGGTTTGAGCTGATCGAAAGACTATGGTAACTCGATTAAAAATTCTTTACACCCGTGCTGAACAGAAAAACGTCTCGCAACACGCTGAACCTCAAGTTGGATGGGCTACAACATCAGAAGACCACAGAGTTCTACTCCTGTCAGCCAAGAACAGGAATCTGAAGCTACAGTGGGTACATCATTTTCAAATTTGCTGCATTTGATTTGCACTGAAACTCTACCACCAGCAGAAACTTGTTTTCAGAAATATTTGTATTTTTGTACTTTTTCTACTTCTTTTATTCAACTATTGAAGAAGTTACCCAAGTGGCAAATACTATTTTGAGGACTCAAACCTACCTTAGGTCTGATTGGAAAGGTGTACAGAGCTGCCCACCACATTCATGCCACTGAAAGGTTAACCCTGTAGTACCTAGAGAAGGTGCATGGTGATGCCCAGGTAGGGGCAGAGACTTCCAGAAGCTACATGTCTTTGAGTCATGCCCATAAGGGGGAGGCCCTCATCATAGAGTGGCATGTCGTGGTCGGCCATATGTGGATCTCCCAGTTGACCAGTCTCTGTTTAGACATAGGACCTCTGCACATCTTTCCCCAATCACAAACAAACAGCTGATCTGATGGAATAGGTGTCCAGTACATGTGGTACCATAAGGCTTGCATTGGGCATAACCAGAAACTCTGCAGGTTTACTTTCATGCAACCCTGTTGTAAATTGAATAGTTATTTGGGTGAAATGAACCGAAGCACACACAGCCACTATGTAATAAAAACATTATCCCCCCCCCCAGAAAGAAGTGCATACAGTTTGCACACGTTTTTCTTTTATATTGTACACGCTTTCATGCTTCAGGTTCACCACTATTAAGCTTTTTTTTTTTTTTTTTTTAAAACACGTTCCATCTGGATTGATATAATTTGTGTTGCAAGTTAAATAATTTGATCGGTTTTTTAAGTCTATTGAAAAGATAAGTATATTGCATATGCATGATAAAGCATTTGCAACAGGGTGCAAAGAAATGACTGAAGCCGCTACCCTCAGTGGCTTCTGTAATGTATTTCGCTTTGTTTTAAATATTTCTTAAATAAAATGTTTCAAATATAAACAATAAAACACATCTCTTTTTATAGGTACACACACACACACACACACACACACATATATATATATATATATATATATATATATATACACATACACGCACACACTAATTTAACAGTTTTTAATGCAGTACTATTGTATTGCTGGATAATTGTTCACAAACCTTTCTATTGGGATACATATAGTGTATTGAAGAATCGTATTATATTTTTGTCATATTACCTATATTCCCTATCACTATAAAAATCCACATCAATGACATTTTTAAAACAACATAGTGAACATGCTGTTATAGACTAAGGGGGTGAGTGGACCACAATGTAACCACATTTATTTAAAGTGCTATATTCTCTATTTGAGCATTACTTTTTTACATGAACTGTGTAAATTGTGTCAATTATAATTGTGTAACTTTAATGTATCTCTTCTTATGTGTTTCACAGAGGAAATCCAGCTTCCAAAGAACAAAGTTCTACAGTTAAGACCAGAGGCTACTGAGCATGCCCAGTAAGTATTTACTGTAGTCTCTCTACCTTCAGCAGACTTTTTTCCAGCCCTATATTCCCCCCTAGAGGATTGTGCAGTAATCATATAGATTGATTTCACAATACCCAATGAGATGAATAGTTTGCGAAGTTCAAGACTATCATTTTTGTGCTATTCAGGTTTTATTTTCGATATCCTTTTGCCAAATGTTTGAACGGCTTACTCCTCTTGGACAGCTCATTCAGATTAATGTTTAATTTGTCAACACACTAAACATTAAAAATCACCTCCAGCAAAGATTTTCTTGAAAAGAATCTGCATGTAGTGTATGAGTTCACTTGTGATGTCAAAAAATGTGTTCGAGCTGTTGAGCCAATCACAGTCTGATATGCAAATATTTTTACAGAATAACATGATATCCAGGTATGTTTTTAGTATAGAAATGTTGAGTTAAGCTCGCTAGCTAGATAACCTACATTATGTTAGTAGTGATTGTAATTGTTATGGCCTATATTGACAATTTTGACATGATTGTCTTGTCTTCAATAAATCGCAGAGTATATGATGCTACAAATCTCAGTAGTGTTTACATATGCTAGTTTACTTGCAGTTAACTAGCGTTAGTATATGCAGATGTTCTCAGTTTGTTTATTCATGCATAATTGATGATGCTGGCATGTGTAGAAATATTCCAAGATCAGTTTTAGTAGATTTTGGTATTAAAATAAATATTATTCTAAATCTAAATTTTCAAATGACTTTTGTGGGTATATATGTCTTTTTTTATGCGGGACGGCTGGATGATTAGATGATGTGGGTTTTTTTTGTTTGTTTGTTTTGTTTTGTTTAAAGCCCACATCGTGCTGTGATTTCCTGCAGGCGTCAGGAAGTGATGCAAAACGTGATGCGCATACTGGAATCGGTGGACGTCAAATGGGAGCACTTCCAGACGTGGACAGACTTCTCACGTTTGCACCTCTCCAACAAGCTGGCCATCTTCGGCGTGGGCTACAACACACGGTGGCGTGAGGAAATCCGCTACCACTACGCAGAGATCAGCTCACAGGTGCCTCTCGGGAAGCGCCTTCGGGAGTACTTCAACCCGGAGAAGACAGAGGGCAGGGAGATCATGACTAAAGTGCAGAAGATGAACTGGAAAAATGTGTATTATAAATTTCTGGACATCACGATCAGTGAAGCGCGTTGCCTGGAGCTGCACATGGAGGTGGACTGGATTTCTATTGCACAAACGAGCTCTCCGGGTTACAGTAACGGATCACAGTACCTGCTTCCGGGTGGCATTCCGAAAACCTACGGCCTCTACGCTGTCGGATATGAGGAGGAGGAGGAGACTAGTAGCTTTAGCTCAGAAAACAGTGGTTCTTTAGCTGGTGAACAAGAACGAGAGCATGTTGAGATTGAGAATAAGCGAAGGAGGACTTCATCCAAAGTAACTTACTGCTACCTCGGCATAGCAGAAGATCGCACACTTCAGCAATGCCTCCTCCAGCACTTTCAGAGTTCAGGGAAGTGTGGTAGTCGTCCCGAGCCCGCCATCACCAGGTTTCTGCAGGATAACTGCTCCAGGGATGGGGGCTCCTCTTCCGTGTACATTAAATTTATTGAAGTGGAGCTGGACTTTCTCTCGGCTGGATCCCTGGTGGAATGTTTAGAAACGGCAATCGGGTATGCCTTGAAGTTCAACAAAAAGGACACCTTGTGACGACAAAATTTGTTCTGTGGATTTGCACAACTGTATTAAAGAGATCTCAACACAGCTCAGCTTCCGATCTAGATTTTTCAGCCAACGAAGAATAATTCTAGCGCTGAAACTGAGCAGCATCTAGATCTTTTTCAGTGTAGTTGTAACAGCAGTTTAACACGTTCAGGAAGGTTAATGTTCCTCCCTTGCAGTAGAGTTAATCAGGGAGCTGTGGAACTGTTGAAGTTGAAATGGGGGACCCGATGGCATCTAGACAATGCCATGTCCATTTTAAAACTGCCTTTATTTTTATCATCCTACCAGTGCTTCAAATGATTCAAGTGTATGTGGAGACATGGCACTTTTTAAATTTTCCCATCAGAGGAAAATGAAAGTTTATTGCTATAAAGGTCTATATAATATATATTTATGAATATTGATGTTAAGCATTCCAGCATTTTCAGGAAATTGCGTTGAGATGTTTTCAGTATATCAGTATTTGTTTTATATTTCTTTTTCTTGTGAACTCACACAGTGTCTTTATGTATAACTGTTTCCAGATCACGGTATTGTTTACATGAATGGAAGAAAAAAAACAAATAAATGAATAAATAGGACACTACATTTCTCATTCGTATTAAATGAGTGTTTTATGCATTATTCTTTTATAAGTGGTTAATGGTCTGCACTTATTTTACTGCGGGCGGCTGTGGCGCAGGCGCTAGAGCGGGTTGTCCGCTAATCGTAGGGTTGGCAGTTCGATTCCCGGCCCGGATGACTCCACATGCCGAAGTGTCCTTGCTCCTGATGGCAAGTTAGCACCTTGCATGGCAACTCTGCTACCATTGTTAAACATCATTGTCAAATTAGTTGGGGTCACGAATTGCACGACACAGTATATTTTCATGAGTATAAAGATGATTTTACACCAAAAGTAGTTCAGCCTGCTTGCTTTAAGACATGGAGCATTCATTTCTGTGTTTTTATGGACTAGTTTAGTAAATACCTGTAAATATTTTAAACCTGCATTACCACTGTACATGATCATATAAAGTTTGTTAATCAAATGAGATTTTAATTTCTACGCTCTGTGCCAGCTTAGACTTTCACAAAGGTTGGATTTTAACTGATGGCACAGTGTGCAGTGCTGCAGAGGCTACAGACTGAAATATCACCTGTGTGCTGTTTAGCTAGAAGACATGCACTGCAATAATATAGTGTGGATGTTGTAGTTAGTAGTGTTTAGTTAAACATTATAAATCATGACCATACTATAATTATAATGCACTTATTTCATTTTAAATAACCACTGTGTGTGCTGGCAGTGTCCAGTGAAAGGTCTGATTAACAAGACTGCAGGTTGGACTACTGTCACGTAATGGAGGCTGAGACAGAAGCAAGTGCAGGTAAGGTAGTTTAATGACGAAACAAGTCGAGGGAGTAACAAAATAACTGTTTATTTATTTATAAATAAATAAACAAACAAAGCACCAGCTCGCTGTAACGGATTGGTAAAGTACAAGTACAACTGAGCTTAACCCTTCGCCACAAACAATGACACACGAGGGGTTTAAATACTAAACATAATCGGCTGAAACACAAAACAGCTGAGACCAGTGACAATACATGTGCAGAGACAGGACAGAAATCACAACAAAACACACGTGTCAGAAGTAAACAAAGTCAACGTCACTGACAAACTCGGACGCTTTTTGCGTGAGGGGAAATCGTGACAACTGCATTCAGGTGTATACAGTAATGGGCTTAAGAGGAACTCCAGCTTGAATCAGGGCTAATGACATTTTATAATAATAATACAACACAGTTTCTGCTTCTCTACGGATCAACATCATCTTCAACTCTACACAAAGTGCATGAGGAAATCATCAACTCTACACAAAGTGCATGAGGAAATCATCAACTCTATGCAGTGTATGAGGAAATCATCAACTCTACACAAAGTGCATGAGGAAATCATCAACTCTACACAAAGTGCATGAGGAAATCATCAACTCTATGCAGTGTATGAGGAAATCATCAACTCTACACAAAGTGTATGAGGAAATCATCAACTCTACACAAAGTGTATGAGGAAATCAACTCAAAACAAAGTATGAGGAAATCATCAACTCTACATAAAGTGTATGAGGAAATCATCATCAACTCTACAAAAAGTGTATGAGGAAGTCGTCATCAACTCTACACAAAGTGTATGAGGAAAGCTGGGACGAAGACAGCGATGGATTTCGGGAGATTTGTGATGGATGTGAAGAACTGAACTCTGCGGGGCTGCATGTGCTCTCTACTGGGGCAGGTTACTGCATTTACCACCTCTTGTGCAGAGGAAGCGCTCCTCTTGACCACACACGGCCTCCTCACGGTAGGAGGAGCTTCATTTTGTCATGTGACTTTACCGCCTCACTGCTTTTACAATAATAAATCATGTTCACGTCACACAGTGTTGCAGTCTCATGTTGTCTCATTTACACACCATAGTGTCTGTTGATGTCAATTAGCCTAATGCTAGTTACTGTGCTAGCAAACTTGGCTATTGCTTTCATTTACACACTAAAGTCCTTCACCGAGATTATTAATAATTTAGTTTATTTCCACAGTATAATATTTACCCCATTTGAAGGTCACTTTAACAACCCTGGCTACTGGTTTTACACTAAATCATGTTTAGCCTAGTGATTAGCCAGCTAGTGCTTTAACGAACTCTGTTACAGCTGTGTGTTATCTTCCTGGAGAATTAGCTAATTATTTCATTTACACAATATCATAGTGAATATAAAGGTAGTTAGCTTGCTGAACTGAGTTAAAGGTGTTAATAATTCCACAATATATTTATATAGATTTGGGTGATGGACAGGAGGGTTTAGAGAGTTTAATCATGTTACTTGTACACACTCTCATTCAGACATGTTTTCATTTTACATTACTAAATTAAATGTGTTTTTTTATTAGGAAAAACTACTTGCTAACATCAGAGTATCATTTGTGTGTTTGGGGGAACTCTGGTCTAACATTAGCTACACTTCTAACAAACTTGGCTACTTGGCAGCTCAGATTAAAGATAAATATTATATTGAGCAGAGTTAAACATTAAAATGAGTAGCTGGAAAAATCTTATTTTTATTGCTTGGACATGAATTATGCAATTTAATAGTTAGCCGAATACTGGTGCACTTGAAAACATGGCTACCTGTGGCTCGCTTTCGCAACAACTATGCCACGTGTAGCAATGTGGCTCGGTTGTTTCGTTTTGTACCAACTATGCCACCGTGAGAAAACAGGAAAAATAACCCAAATAAAGATACACAAATACGTTCCACTTAGAACAGGCAAGAGGCATGGGTTTTCATACAAATATACATTTTGTTTTAAAGTTAAAAAGACTGGCCAAGAATTATATAAAAAAAAAAAACAACAAAAAACCACAACATCCAACAGTCAGGCATTGGTCAAATAAAAACAGTCACAAGAAGAAATTAATAATAATCATAGGAGGACTGAGGCTTCCTGTATGAAGGGCAGGCTAGTACGACAGCACTAGCTATAAAAAAAAAGGGAAAAGCACCACACTAATCAGAATCATACCCACAAAATTCACTGCAAATAAACACATCAATAATGACAACCTTTAATTAAGTCACAAAAACACAGATAACATCGAGCTCAAACTGATTACAGGTAGCAAGTTTACCAAAGCTGACCAAAACCACTATTACCACCTAGCAGTATCAGCATAACTGATGAAGGCTGTTCCAACACAGTTTAATTAAAGAAAACTGATCTTAGTGACGGTAACTAACACAAAGCAAAATAACATAATAAAGCAGAATAAAACAATAAAACCAAATCAAAGCACCATGAAGCAGCAACATGGCTCCGTATAAACGAAACAACCACATCTCACTCAGCCTGTCTTAACGCATGCAAAATTGAGGACTCTAAGAACAAACAGGTGTCCATCCATCCATCTTCAACCGCTTATTCCTTCTTCAGGGTCGCGGGGAACCTGGAGCCTGTCCCAGGAACCATCGGACACAAGGCGGGGTACACCCTGGACAGGGTGCCAGTACAAACAGGTGTTACAACCTCAATTTGGAAAGCATGCAAAATCATTTAGTTCGAGTAATAGAACTAAATGATTTACCTACCATGATCCGATGACATAGTACTTGATGGCCCGAATTTAGCCTATTTCCTAAAGACAATTAAAATTCTGCATATAAGCCAATACTCACATCTGTAAAAATCAGTTGGAGATAGAAAAAAGACACCAGCCGTGAGTGAGAAGAAACAAGGGTCCAGTCTTTATTTCGCCTCGGAATCCACACCCATGAGAATTCTCAGAAGTGATTCGACAGCTTGAGCTTAAGCTCCAGTATTTATATCCTATTTACAGTAAATAACCAATAGATTTTAGAAAGATCATGATATCAATACC
>JAOUWY010000011.1:7857610-7868526 GCA_025728095.1 Prietella phreatophila
CCCCCCCCCCCCACCCCCCCGTTTGTTTTTCAGATAGTATAGAGGGGTTCACAGTCAGTCATGTGGAAAAAGATATTGTATCACTCGGCTGAAAGCCTGCAGTGCTACCCACAGCAATACTCATTAATGTCAACATTCCACAATTTCACTAATCGTAAGGCACTCTGGGTAAAGTGGTCAGCCCACAGGGTCAGTGTGTACTAGCTTGATGGAGAGAGAGAGAGAGAGAGAGAGTCAGTTCACCTGTCAATTTCTGTATGTGTTAAAGCAGCCTGGAGTACAGAGGTGTAGTTTCAGAACTAGCTACAGTCTGCAAAACTAAATACACACACATCACCTCCAAGAGTTTCATACATAAATATACACACAAACCAGTACTGCCTAGAGCTCCATGAACGTGGGACTGTGTTCTGGTCTTTATAATAGTCATTTGAGTCCCGTTTTCATTATGCATTGTAATTATTGGATCTCAGCTTTGACGCTTCTATATTACACCCTGGTGTTTATGAGACCTGTGCCTCAGAGAGTTGATGAGAGTTCACTGCTCCTCAGAATGCCATTATTTCTTTTGGAGGCATGCAATGGGATGATGTCACGTTTGCATCAGGCAGATTTACAGTCCCAGGTGAAATACATGACAATCAATGCTTTCATTTCAATGTTGTAATATTGTTTTGACCCTGTGACAAGTTTTAAATAATTGAGGATGATTCCTCCTTTGCATAACTGGGGGAAAGAGCTCAGGATAATTCAATCAAGAGACACAGGAGGTCAGATTGTTCTCAAAAAACATACAGATTCATTTATTGGACAAATGTGATTTCCACTGCCACTGCCAAAACACACAAAATCCTTTCTGTCAGTGTCTAAGTGGACAATGCCCTATAAGAGAAAAAATGGTGCTAAAAAGCATTGATCTTTAAAGTCTGCCTGTGGCGCTGAGCTGTGCCTTTACACTTTTCTCTCTTCAGTGGAAAAGATTAAACGCTCCAAACATGTTTAAACCCAACTGATTTATTCTTTGCAAAATCACGTTGTACATTTTGGCTTGTTTATTTGTGCATGTGCTGCGAAAATTAACGTAGGGTACAAATATTACCTTATATACAGTAGGCTATCCTTTGATAGGACATGGAACAAGACAACAAAATCACCACTAGAACTGCTAATATAGTACCAATATAGCAATGCAATATTTTCCAGCAGTTCTCCTCCTTTTATCTTACAATAAGATCTAGTTAAAAGAATAATACAAATTTTAAGACACCTAGGATTGATTATTGTACTGCTTCACATTTAAATATTGTGGATAGTTATTGCACTTCACTGCTGTAGTCCCTCCGCCTTAAGGTTTGATCTATGGTGTGTTCTGAGATGCTATTCTGCTTACCACAGTTGTAAAGAGTTATTTGAGTTACTGTAGCCTTCCTGTAAGCTTGAATCAGTCTGGCCATTTTCCTCCGACTGCTCTCATCAACAAGGCGTTTATATGTTTTTTGTTTTTTGCACCATTCTGTGTAAGATTGTTGTGTGTGAAAATCCACGGAGATCAGCAGTTTCTGAAATATGTAAACCGGTCCATCTGGACCCTACAACTATGTCACCATCAAAGTAACCGAGATCATATTTCCCTGCCATCCTAATGTTTGAGCATAAACTGAAGCTCTTGATCTTTATCTGCAAGATTATTTTTTATGCATTTCACAGCATTATTGGCTGATTAGATAACTGCATGAACGAGCAGGTGTACATGTTTTCCTAATAAAATGGCAGCTGTATATACAGTGTGCGTCTCTACGGTGAGCAATATCTCTAAATATAGGCCAATGTGCTACATTTCTGAGTATTAGTGACCACACAATGTCTTCAAGTGGCAAGGGAGAGTAAATTCAAAGCAGGATCTGTGCGGATTATATCTGGATTGGAAGCAGTCTAGCTCAGAAATATTTTTGGTGGAGAAATAATGCAAAGCACCTCTCACCATATCATCCAACTTCAAATAGGATCTTGTATAAATTGTCTTTCTTAAACATGCCAGGATTTTGTTGGTCAGCAGCATGTGATTGAAGACTTTTGTTTTCGTTTTTGCAAGAGTTCATATTGTGTGTTGCTTGTGGCAGGATGATATTATTTCCACATTGTAATTGATACCAAATAACTTAACAGTCCTCTTCCTCTAAATCTAAATGGCATTTTGAACGCAAGGCTCTTAGTTCATTAGTGACTGATCATTACTGTTATTGATTTTCTCACTTTTGCCATACAACCATTAAGTCAGTGCCACTGTGCCTCATCTGAAATGGGTTATTTATTTGCCTGTTTAGATATATTCTATGGCCATTCTGGGTTATTTTTGTAAACTTTCATATTCAGGTTTTTACTCTGGTACTCGTATATGAACTAATACTAAAGCTGCTTCTGCGCTACTCACGACCTGTGTCAGGTAAATGTTCTTCCTATAGTTACTACTATTTGATTTGTATGTGTGAGGTCTAGCTAACATAACCTAATACACACTTATTACGCATATAGTGAATAAATATCTGGAAGTGGGCTGAAGAAGCATGCATGTACATACAGGTCAACTGCAGTATGAGCAAGTGTGTCTGAGTTGATTGTGTGTGACACCGGATGCTAGGTTTGTGCCTAAACCAGGTGCTTGCACTCCTTACTCCGTTTTCACAGTAGTTCTACAAGAGCACATCCTTCACACAACACACCACTGCTTTCATGCTCATTTGGGAGCTATTGTTGGCACCACATAGCAAGTCCAGATTTAATTATCTTTCTAACACATATTTCACATTTTGATGGTACCTTTGATTCCATTCATCATTCCCCCATCTTTCCTCCCACTGTGCATACTCTTTGGTGTCATTGTCTATCTCTGTATGTGTCTTTCCAACATTTCATCATTATGGGAATACCAGTAAGTGTCCCCCTCTACCCATCCCTCTGTCCCTATTGTGACACAGAGACATTCATGAAAACAATAATCCTCTAGTCCTCAGATGTAGGACTTCATACAGACCCACATTAAAGCTGTAAGATTGGTGAGTATTCCCTAGCTGTCACTACCTGTCACTGGCTGTTCATTTCTGCACTGTGATCTGGAGTAATCTGCAGGAAGCGGCAGCAGGGAGCTCATTTTCTCCTGTCATATTTAAAAATAGCCTCAGCTGTCAGGATCAGGCCACTCTCTCCTGACACTATCGATAATTCAGGTCTTAATTACCATGTTATATATAATTGAGCACGTGATGAAAAATCTGTGAAATATTCTTTGAACAGTTTCACCCTTAACCTGTTCTTGCTGAGAAATCTGGCAGCAAAGGTGAGAGGAGGCGTGTTAATGAGGCCGAGAATCTCTGCAAATCATCGTTGCAGCTGAAATCATTCCCAGTGGAATGTCAGTGGGTTTTAATCCTAGATTGGTTTGAGGTGCATTTTGTTAATTGAAATTTGTATTTGACTTTTATATATAGACGCATCATCCATAGGTACACCTGCTTATTTGTGCAATTATCCAATGAGCCATTCCTAGGGATACGGGTTAAGAACGTCAAACATGAAAATGTGGGAAAAAATGTGATATGAGTGACTTTGACAGTGGCATAGGTTTTGGTATCAGACGGACTGGTTTGATTATTTCAGAAAATGCTGATCTTCTGGGATTTTTATGCAAAAAAGGCTATTGTATTTACATGCAATGGTGCAAAAAAAAACAACAACAAAAAACTGTTTTGATATGAAACACCTTGTTCATATGTCAGAGAAGAATGGCAAGACTTATTTGAGCTGACAGGAAGGCTGTAGCAACTCAAATAACTAATCTTTACAGCCATAGAAGACCACATCAGGTTCCATTCCTGTCAGCCAAGAACAGAAGCTGAAGCTTCCTGACGCTTAGACAGTAGACACAAGCTCACACCAGGAGATGTTTTTCCACTCTTCACCTGTCCAGTTTTGGTATTTCCACTAATATAACCACTGATATTGAGACTACTGTAACTCCAAGCTTGGTATCTGGGAAAGAGGAAAAAAAATGTTTTATGCAAGTCTCTGCATTGCAATTTCTATGGCTTATTCTCACAGTAAATATAAAGATGCTTTCCATGGTATTTGTTACAGCAACCACTGGCCTTTGGCTATCAAGCCATGACATGCTGACTATGAATATGCTATTTATATGCTGTTATAAATACATAGCACTTATGTTTAACACTGTATTTGGGTGCAAATCCTTTGCAGTCTGGAACCCATGGAAATCACCATGAGAAGCTTTTCCAGGGCTTTCCTGCATACTGTACACCTTCAGTTGCTGCTTGTTTGTGTGTCTTTCTGGCTTCAGTTTTGTTTTCAGTAAGTGAAAAGCATGCTCAATTGGGGTGATATCAGATGACTGACTCAGCTATTTAAGAATATTGCTTTGCCTTAGAAATCCCTTGGGTTGCTTTCGAACTACGTTTTGGGTGATTACCCCTCTGTACTGCGAAGAACCATACTATCAATTTTGCAACATTTTAATGACTCTGAGCACAAAACACAGCTCTCTATACCTGTACACTTCAGAATTCTTCCTGCTTCTTCTATCAGTAGTCACATCTTCAATAATCACCAGTGACCCAGTTTCACTGGCAGCCATAACACTCCTCCACCATGTTTAACAATGTGGTATTGTTTGGATCATGAGCCCTTCCTTTCCTTCTCCATTCTCTTCACATCATTCTGGTACAAATCAGTCTTGGTTTCGTCTGTGATCTGTTTTGTTTATTTCTAGCAAATTCTAATCTGTCCTTTCTGTTCTTCAGTGTTACCAATGGTTTGCATCTTGAGGTAAACTGTCAGTATTTACATTCATAAAGGCGTCTCTTGATTTTAGACTTTTGGCAATGATACTCCTACCTCCTCCAGAGTGTCTTAGTTGGCTAGATGTTGTGAAGGGTTCTTTCTTTACCAAGGAACGAATTCTGCTATCATCCACTCCTCTGTGGTCTTCCAGGCCTTCTGGTGTTGCCAGTGCATTCCTACCAAACTGTTTTCTCTCTGATTTGGTCTGTTTTGTTTGGTTTTTCCAACCTAACCATGGCCTCATTCACTTGCATTGACACCTCTCTGGGCCACATTTTGAGAGTTCCCATGAGCAGCTACCAAATGCAAATTCAATGCTTGGAATCAACTCCAGTCCTTTTTTATCAGCATAATTTATCATGAAATAATGTGAAAACAGGCCACACCTAGCTATGAAACTGCTTATCAGTCAATAGTACAATTACTTTTGACCCTGTGAAAATGGAGACACTATATAAATATGTAAACTATGTAATTCCTAAATGGCTAATGCAACATTTTTCTTAAACCCCTTGAATGAAAGCTGAAAGTGTACACCTCAATCAGAATTTTGATTGCTTCATTTAAAATCCATTTTTGTGGTGTACAGAGGCAAAATTCCAAAAATGGTCACTGTCCAAATACTTATGGACCCAATTGTATATCAAATTTGTACATCACACATAAAATCTGTCTTTAAATGTGCTATGTGAGTCACATGTACTTACTTGCTTGCTTTCTACTGAGCTCTGGATTTGTCTACTTAATCAAACTGGTGAGGATTACTTCAGGGATTATGAAGGCATGGCAAAGTATCAGTAAATTAGCTTTTGGCTTTAATCTAAGGAGGACAAAGATGCATGTTTCAAATGGGGGTCTATTATTAAGAGTATGTGCATCAGTGTGTGTCTCCATGGTCTGTTTGGTTGGGTGGTTTTACAGATGTGTCCTCCCTTCCCCCTGCATTTCCTATATCCTTTAGTCATTGGGGTGTTTTGAGGAAGGGGGTTTAATCTCGGTTCTTCACATTCATGTCGGATTTATTGACATACACAGACACACAGAATGTGCTTCGATGCACATATATGCCTATTACTTGCTATTTATAGTGCACTGTAAACAACTGAACTGTAACTATCCAGCATCAGATAGTAAAGGTGGAATATGAAAATGTTTCTTGTAGGGATGTTATGATACCAGAAATCTAGTAGTCGGTACCGATGCCACCAAAAGTGCACCATACTCAATACCAAAGTCGATGCCACGGTGTGGTTTAAAAAGAATTTTTTTTTTAAACTCTCCTCGAGGACATCTTCCTCTGGCTGATACTGGCAGAGAGAGACAGAGAGGGAGGGCTATTTTAGTTATCAAACACATTGTCTGACAATGAGTGGAGGCTACAGTGGAGGTGCACTCCTAAACGCACGCACGTGCGCACATGCACACAGACACACATACCCCTTATAGTCTGAATGCAAGCATTAGTTTATATTCACTGATGTTGGCAGGCCAAAAAGATTTATTAAAAGCATGAACGTGTGAATAATTATTAGTGATATTAGGCTACATTTAGCTGACAGGACACGGGCTGAATGGCGATGCATGGAGGCCCATTAGGAGGTAGTTTATAACATTGCAATACGTTAGCGACGTTAACCAATAACTGGCCATCGCTACCATTACATGGAGCATAACGTTAGCTGGTTTCAAGGCTACAATGCCAGCTGCCTCAAACAAACATAATATAGGACCGACTTTCAGGTGCTTGGCCAAATTCCAGGTGTTTCCTCGCTTTGTTTGAAATGAATGATAGCATTGGTTGCACACCAGCTTCAGAGCATCAACTATATGTTCATTGTCATCCACCTTGAATGCGAAGTATTTCCATATTTGACTCTTACCACCTTTCCTGTCAACAAGTAGGGCGGAGCTAAACTTGTCGCCATCTTCTGTAGTTTTTCCTGTGTGCTTGTAGTTGTTGTTGTTCTTCTTCACTACTTGTGAACCGACTAAAACACTTGCGCGTATTTGCTGCCCCCTTCAGATCCGGAAGAATTGCAACCTCGGTACCTCCATTAAAATTGGTACTTAATCTACTCCAGAAAAACAAGTACTGTTACGTTTTAAGAATGTTGGTACCAACTTGGTATCGAAATATGGGTTCTTGTGACATCACTAGTATCTTGTCTGTTTTTAAAAAGTGTTTGCTAATGTTTTATATATCATCTATGAAGTCACGGCTTTGCAATTACACCTTTAAGGTTACATAATCCATATACAATGCAGTACTTGTTTTACTGTAGTTTCAGATATTATGCAAAAAATAAAAAGTGAAATAAACATTGGGATCACCAAGTAAGAAAATTCCTAGTTTTTCCTAGTTCTTTCAGCACAGCATTCAGGTTGGTTTCCTCAGCTATCTTTTCCAATCTGCATGATCTGAGAAATTAAGAAATAGGGTGTTGAATTTGGTGACCGGTCTCTAGGAGGAGGATGAGGTAATGAGACTGTAGTGATCACTTCAGATTTAGATGCTGCAGTCTTTTTCTCTGGACAAAAGGACTGCAGGGTTCTCTGTATACTTGTGCAGTTTGTGCTTGAGATACTGCACACTCTGGAAAAGACACTCAACCGTTGGATTTTTTTTCTTCTCCAGTGCTGTTCAAATCCTTTTGGCTCATACAAGGTTATTTAATGACATTTTGCAAAGGAAAGAAACTGAGCGTTCTATTTCATAGTAAGAGTTTTACTATTTGCAAAAGACAAATAGCACCTTTTGAAAAAACAATAACCCTTTCCCTAATGACAATGATTTATTTTCTATTGTTTCTATTCAGACTTAAGTTCTATGTTCTCTTAATTTTTCCAGCATCAACCAATGCATGCCTCCATGTTGACACTGACCTTATTCAGTTTTGAAGATGTGTGTGTTCTTTTCAGAGGAATGCTGCACGTTTGTGAGAATTTGAGATGAAGGATAGGGTTGCTGGAGTCTTTCTCATCTACACAGACACACCCTATCACTTCCATAATTACCCTCACTGATCAAAGGCTTGATATTTGTGGTCACACAGTATTTACAGTGCATCCGGAAAGTATTCAAAGCGCTTCACTCTTTCCACATTTTGTTATGTTAGTCTTATTCCAAAATGGATTAAATTAATCATTTTCCTCAAAATACCCAATAAACAATACCCCATAATGACAACGTAAAAGAAGATTGTTTGAAACCTTTGCAAATTTATGAAAAATTAAAAAAAAAAAAAAAAAAGCACATGACATAAGTATTCACAGCCTTTGCAATGACACTCAAAATTGTTTCCACTGATCATCCTTGAGATGTTTCTACAACTTGATTGGAGTCCACCTGTGCTAAATTCAGTTGATTGCACATGATTAGGAAAGGCACACACCTATATAAGGTCCCACAGTTAACAATGCATGTCAGAGCACAAACCAAACCATGAAGTCCAAGGAATTGTCTGTAGACCTCCCAGACAGGATTGTATAGAGGCACAGATCTGGGGAAGGGTACAGAAACATTTCTGGAGCATTGAAGGTCCCAATGAGCACAGTGGCCTCCATCATCCATAAAGAAGAGGTCTGGAACCAGCAGGACTCTTCCTAGAGCTTCCCGCCTGGTCAAACTGAGCGATTGGGGGAGAAGGGCATTAGTCAGGGAGGTGACCAAAAACCTGATGGTTACTCTGACAGAGCTCCAGCGTGTCTTTGTGGAGAGAGAAGAACGACCATCTCTGCAGCACTCCACCAATCAGGCCTGTATGGTAGAGTGGCCAGACAGAAGCCACTCCTCAGTAAAAGGCACATGACAGCCCGCCTGGAGGACTCTCAGACCATGAGAAACAAAATTCTCTGGTCTGATGAAACAAAGATTGAACTCAAGCGTCATGTCTGGAGGAAACCAGGCACCAGTCATCACCTGGCCGATACCATCTCTACAGTGAAGCATGTTGGTGGCAGCATCATGCTGTGGGGATGTTTTTCAGCAGCAGGAACTGGGAGACTAGTCAGGATCGAGGTAAATGTACAGAGACATTCTTGATGAAAACCTGCTCCAGAGCGCTTGACCTCAGACTGGGTCAAAGGTTTATCTTCCAACAGGACAACCACCCTAAGCACACAGCGAAGATAAAGGAGTGGCTACAGGACAACTCTGTGAATGTCCTTGAGTAGCCCAGCCAGAGCCCAGACTTGAAGCCGATTGAACATCTCTGGAGAGATCTGAAAATGGCTGTGCACCAACGCTCCCCATCCAACCTGATGGAGCTTGAGAGGTCCTGTAAAGAAGAATGTGAAAACTGCACAAAAATAGGTGTGCCAAGCTTGTAGCATCATACTCAAAAAGACTTGATGCTGTAATTGGTGCCAAAGGTGCTTCAACAAAGTATTGCGCAAAGGCTGTGAATACTTATGTACATGTGTTTTTTAAAGATTTCACTTTGTCATTATGGGGTATTGCTTGTAGAATTTTGAGGGAAAGAATTAATTTAATCCATTTTGGAATAAGGCTGTAACATAACAAAATGTGGGAAAAATGACGTGCTGTGAATACTGGGAATGCACTGTATTATATGGATTATGTGCAAGACAAACAGTAGCGGTGCATATGTCCATCTTTAGACATTAGTCAGCATGAAGTGAGCAAGTGGTGATCTGTTTGTCATCTAAATAATAATGACTCAGAAATTGTCTTAAATTGACATTGTGACAACAGGTGTGTTGTATATAGACAGGACAATATTGACTCATTTTTACGGTTGCTGGCGGTTCATCAGGTCAGTCCTGAAGCTATAAGACTAGCTGTTAATTATTTATACACGTAGCATGACGACAGAAGGTGCATGAGGAACACAAAAGAGTTATATAATCAGTTCTGGTTACAGGTAATGAAAATGCAACACTGTAGTGAATGTCTTGTGCGGTTGAGGGTTGTGTAATTAGAGAAGGAGAAATGAGAGATTCATTGCTTCTGCTCAGTGATTATCCTATAATTTATTTTTCCCCCATAAGCCATAAATAAGCCCTACTGATACAGATGTGTCTTTTCTAATTAAACAACCCTCACTGCAATCTTAGTTTAGAGTACTACATTACACCACTAATTGAAAACAAGCCATTTGATTAACTTTCTGTCCATTTTAATGGTTGTATTTTGTTTCCTGAATCCTAATCTAAAGTTCAGGCATTGTATAGGGTATCATTTGGGGGAAATTTGAGTAAATCCATTTTATCTTGAATCAGTATTCTTCGATTATGTTATGATACATTACTAAAGCAAGAGGGTGAATGTCCACATATTCCTTCACCTCCAACACTACTTGTAGCTTTTCTGGTTCTTGCACACTATCTACAATATAACTTTGTCTTATGTCAGCTTATATCTGACTGAGTCATCACAAGTCATCTACACTGTAATAAGCCTACCATAAGCCTGTATGAAAATGACACAGGTATGTTTATAACCGCATAGGTGTATTACTTTTATTTGCATGATTGTACGTAGTAAGGATGTGAAGATTTCCTCATTAGACATCATTGTATATTTGGAAAGCGTCCCTTTTTCGAAGCACTGCCAGTGCATAAATGTGTAGATGGGATTGTTTCTGGTCCATTGCACTCATGAGCAAAATCATTTCAATATGATTACTGTACATTATCATTTATTTCACACCAACACAGTACATATATTATGGTGTTCAATGAATTCCTGCAGAATCGGTTTGACTCCATTTTGCAGGATGAGTAAATGACATTTTGTCAGATATTAGTGAGCATTTTACTGGTAGAAAAACATGGGAAGTTCAGTTTCACAAACTTAATCTGTGTCAAATAATGGTAGGGAGAAAATTGCTTTAGAATGAGTTTAATGTAATAAATTGAAATACTATTAGTTTTGTAATGTGTTGTTTTTTCATTGTTGGGCCTGGAGATTTTTTTATGGCCCTGTTGCATAAAAATCAAGTATTTTGTACAATTAAGTATTAAGTATTTTGTGTGTGTGTGTGTGTGTGTGTGTGTGTGTGTGTGTGTGTGTGTGTGTGTGTGAGAGAGAGAGAGAGAGAGAG
>JAOUWY010000011.1:7876079-7889777 GCA_025728095.1 Prietella phreatophila
AGTGCAAGTAAGATCTGTAATGTCTAATTAAAACACTATGATCAAAAGTAAACAGAAGTAAAACAATATGACTAAAGGCGATGAGTAAAAGAAACCACAAGGTGCAGTGAAAGGGAGTTTTATTATTAATTTAGGACCGTAGTTTAATACAATGCTTTTTGTGCATCTATAAAAAATAATGAATAAATACTATTATATAAAATAAACTAATAATTATGCATTATTTTTATGGATGCACAAGAAGCACTGAATTAAACTACAGTCCTAAATGAATAATATATATTCTGGTGTGTGATTGTGTATCGGGTTCTTTTCAGTCTTATATAACTGGACAAACAGTTGTGTAAAGTTTTAATCTGAAGTTTATATTTGTAACAGTCAGTTTGTGGATTTTATTTTAAATAAACGAAAAAATTGTACCGAAAGTTTGCTCCCCCCAATCCGATTAATTGAAAAGGAAATAAATAAATTAATAACGGACCAACTAATCGAATAGGGATATAATCGTTAGTTGCAGCCCTAATAATCATAGACATAATGTAGTCATAGGAGTGTATGTGTGTGCGTGTGTGCATGCGTGTGTGTTTGTTTGGGTGTATCACAGTACATTCTTTTTGTTTCTGTTTGTTTCTGTTGACCTTTGAGCTAATCACAAGTCACACACTAAGCAGCTTCGAACACAACCGCCTCTGATTATTTCAAGACAAACACAATACCTCACAATTCCCCTCACCACTGGACATCTGAAAGTTTTCTTTCCTTCCTTTCACCTTTTACCCTCTTTAAAAGCCTAGTTATTAGTGAATTTATCATCTGTTTGTTCAGTCGCTTGTATGAACCAGGCTTCACAGAGGAATTACACTGACTGCTCAGGGATGGATGTTTTACGCAAAAGCATCTCTGAATAGATTTGACAGCATGTGGGAAACACGCAGTAAGCTTAAAGGTACAAATATAATCCATCTTCATCATACCAGGCCTGTCTTTGCTTTGGCTTTGCTATTTTTTGTTATGCATTACACTACACCACTTTGGCTTTTGTCTGGCTTAGTTACTTTTCTCACCCATGTGAAAATATGGTCAATACTTTAATCTTATCTGAGCTGTTTGTTTATTTACATGGCATATAATTTAAAAGCCCAGCCTTTAAGGTGGTACCTTTATCTCTGTATAAAATGTGAGTTATAATGTTTGTGTGTCAGAGATGATCACCCTTTAGTGGATCGTGTAATACATGTAATCATCAATACATGTAGGTCATGTAATCATCTTAATCCATGCTTTTCTGAGTGGATTGCATCACCTGCCCTTCTCCAGTGTACTACAGATTGAGCTCAAAGCTGTCAAATTTAGACAGGGATGGACACACGTACTTACTGTAAGAGTCTCAGAGAGTACCTTACTCAGGAATAAATCACAGTGGGATGTGCTGTAATAGGAAAATAATCAGTCATGGGGTGGTGTGATGATGCTGTTACCATCCTGAAGTTCACAAAAAAAAAGTTATAAATCAGTTTAAAAATCTGATTGCCTGAGCCATGTTTGACATTGTTGTAAAATACTCAATACATGCACACGTGTGACCATGTAACAATAACTGAATTCAGTTCAATTCAGTAGTGGATGTTACAGATACTGATAACTAAGTTGGGCAGCACCTGCCGATAACCGATAAATCAACCGATAGTTTTTAAAATTGATTCTGAATGAAAGTAAAGTTGCTGAACATTATTACAAAAATAAACAGTACTGACTGCATCATGAAAATGTACTGTACTTTATAAATGAAATAAATATTAATATATATTAACTGTTTTATAAGTATTAAAATAAAAAACATATACATCCAAACTGAACCAAAATGTAACATTCCAACTAACAAATAAAAATAGAGATATTCGATTTGAATTTAAAAAAAAAAACCTCTCATACTGTATAATGACAGCAGACCCTTCTCGACCGTTCCCGCAACAGACGCAACTGGGAAAAACTATCGGTGTGGACATGCTGAAATTAACAATGGGGAGATAGAAATGTTAGAAAAACTAAGAAATGAACAAAAAACTAAGACAGTGAAGTACAGTAATGGGTGTTTCACTGTAAGGCAGCTGGAAACCACTGTGCAGGAACTCTCTGAGAAAGTTATGGAGGTGAGGGAAATCATTGCTGTAACTGGCCACCGAAGTGAATCATCCCTACAGTCGTACTGGCACCCAAACTACATTTAATGAGCGGAGATTCTGGAGCAACATCCTTTCTTGCGCCAAGTTAGTAAAACACAGTTGCTGAAAACACAAGCACCACCAGCACACAAGCGAAGTGCAACTGAAGCATGTACTGTCAATGGAAATGTCCAGGTTAATGTAAACAGAAATTGTAATGATTAAGACATTGTTCTGTCTATGGAATTTCCTAATCGTTGACCATTACAGCCGCCTCTGAATCTATTGAAATGGCAAGGCCAATTAATTAGTTTTTGCTGTAGACTGAAGACATTTGGGTTTGAGATCAAAAGATGAAAATGAGAAGAATTTACAATTTCAGCTTTTATTTATTAAGCCATAGCATAAGATACAAACCACTCATCATCAGTAAGAATCAGAAAGCGAGATTGGAATTCACAACGAAATACAGAGATGAGCCTCAAAAGTTCTGGAGCCAAGATTAACCTCTACCAAAAGTGATGGAAATGCCAAAGTGGGTCTGCTCATGATCCAAAACATACAAACTTATCTGTGAAACATGGTGGAGATATTGTCATGGCTTGGGCTTGTATGGCTGCTTCTGGAACAGGCTCACTAATCTTTATTGATGATGTAACGCATGATGGTAGCAGCAGAATGAATTCAGAAGTTTACAGAAACATTTTGTTTGCCAATTTATTACCTTAATAAAATGTTAAACTCCAGGAAATAAAAGCTGAAATGCTAAACGTTTGTCACATATCCATCTTTTGATCTCAAATCCAAATGTCTTTGGTGTATAGCAAAAACAAATGAATTAGCCTTGCTGTTCCAATATTTTCAGAGGGGACTGTATGTTACTTAGCAATCAAAGCTATTATTAATTTGACACTTTGAACCTTGTTCAAGGCTGTGTGATTTTATCATGGATAATCACTGTAATGCACACCCTCATATTGATTATCACTTTTATAACAGCCCATTATTTTACATGTTAGAGACTTTTTACATTACAGCAATTTTTATATATTAAAGAAGGACATGTCAAACCTTTTATCTGTTTATAGTTACGTTTCATTTTGTGGAACATCTGTGCAACAAGTTAGTTGGGCTTGTCTTAGTGTTGATAGTGTTTTAGTTCGCTAGCAGTAGCTGAAAACCTCTGTTATATGATAAGGATTTGTATCCACGTGAGTGTGTCCATGCTTGTGTGTGTATGGACATGTGTTTATATGTGCTGCTTGCTATGTGCTTGCTATTTTTGAACCTACAGTATATAGCAGGCATTGTTTTTCTCTCTATATGCAGGTCATTCCTGTCTCAAAGGAAGCAAGGAGGGGGCAGGAACACTGGGGTTTAAGACCATTCCTACTGTTCCTCACTTCCAGGTGCATGTAGACGTTGCCCTTATCAAACCTGTGGCCTTACAGCGTTCTGTTATCTCGGGACTTGACCGTTTATTTTAGTGTCAGTAATATTGATGAATATGTAGTATGGCTGAAGTTCTAAATCCTGAGTTTCAATTTAAACCGACGATTTCTGTTGTACACATTAGCATTACTCAGTGTTTATTTTCTCCATTTCCCTAAAAGTATTTTCTTAACCTTGTCTTTGCATTTTAGTCGAGTGTATATCATATCAGTATATCATAAGCTCTGCTTTCTGGATGCTCGGTAACCCAGAGCCAAATCTGGTTTCATGTTAGTGTGACATGCAGGAATGGTGTAATGCTAAATCAGATTTCACTGCACACTCATTACTGCTTCATTTAACATCTGACTGCAGAGCTCCTCCAAATCGTATGCTTATCTGCACTCTCAAATGAAATATCAATTCTTTGCAGCCTCACCCTGAGATATAAGCTCTCTTGCATGCCACTCACTCACTCATTCTCTCACCCACACACACACACACACACAAATACACACACGCACTTCCTCCTGAAGAGTCTCACCCTGCAATTAAACTAGAGCTTTATAAATATATCTCAGAAGAACTGTCCCACTGCAATGTCTGTAATTACTGTGTATGTGTGTGTGGTAAATGGGTCTTTAGTTTATCTGATAATTAGCATCCTTGCTTTTTCATTCTTCAAAGAGATTTGACCAAAGAAGGAAGGAAATTTCTGATCTATAGTGAACGCCACAAATATTGGCACCCTTCCTAAATATGAGCAAAGAAGGCTGTGAAAAATTAGGGCAGTGGTAGCTGAGTGGTTAAGACATTGGACTGATCAGAAGGTTGTACGTTCAAATCGCAGCACTGCCAAGCTTCCACTGTTGGGCCCTTGAGCAAAGCCCTTAACCCTCAACTGCTCAGTTGTATAAATTACGTAAATGTAAGTCGGTCTGGATAAGGGTGTCTACCAAATGCCATAAATTAAATGAAAAATTGCCTTTATTGTTTAACCTTTTTGTCTTTTGTTAAAAAAATTCACAAACATACTTTGCTGTCATGGATATCAAACAAATGCAAACAAAACACAGATTTATCCCCCCAAAATATCTTTGTTAAATATATGTGTGCAGCGATTATTGGCACCCCATGAATTCATATGAATTCATATGAGCAGAGATACGACTAGAAATAGTAAGGTTCTCTGCAAGTGGTTCTTGAATCTGAGAGTACTGAAAAGAAAACAAAAACAAAACATAATTGAACATATTTTTCAGATAAGACATAAAAAAAAAATAGATTTTTTTTTCTCTACATTTGAATTTCTGATTACTTAGCCTGGGCACTGTATCAGTAATTATATAATTTTGTACATGTGTTTATTATTAGTCTTAATTTACAGTGCTGTGAAAAAGTATTTGATATGAGTATCCTGATTTCTTCTGTTTTTGTGTATATCTCATACGAAATTGTTTCAGAAATTAAAACAAAATCTAAGCTAAAACAAAGGTAGCCCGATTAAACAAAAAATACAGTTTTTAAATGCTAATGTTAATTATTTGAAGCAAAAAAGTGATCCAATACCAACTGTGTGAAAATGTATTTTCCCCCAATAGTTTCTAATTCCCTAAATCTATGAAAGTGCATTCATGATGGGGTTCAGCTAAACTAGACACAACCAGACCTGATTACTGCAAACGCTTCAATCAACATTTAAATAGAACTTTTTTGGCAGTATGACGTGGTTAAAAGGTCTTACCCAGTGACATACTATGTCAAAGTTGAAAGAAATTCCAGAAATTATGAGGCAGAAGGTCATTGAAATAAATCAGTCTGGGAAGGGTTACAAAGCTAGTGCTAATTGTGCTAGTGAGGTCAACACTGTTCTTCTAAGAAATTCCCTCTCAGTGGGTGTTTTGTTCATTGTGGCATAGACCACTGCCTAATCATTGATCTAACAACGACCAATTAATGTTTCATTGGGTTAAGACCTGGTGACATTGAAGTCCATAGCATATTATTTACAAATGTTTAATTGGGTAAAGCTTATCAGTCAGAAGAATTTTGTTTTGATTTACAATGACGCTTCTCTCCAAGGGCAAAAGTAGAGTCAAACCCAACCAGCAAAATGTCCTCTACAACATGATAGAGCCACAGGCTTTTTCCTTTGATTTGTCACCCATAGATATTTTAAAATAGAATAGAATAGGCTATTTATTTCAGATCACAAAAAACCTTTCTAAGTTAACTGGGGTCATTTGGTTGTTGGAAGACTAATCAAAGTCGCAAATTCATGGCAGAACCATCCAGGTTTTAGGACACAATATGGTGTTATATAGTGCAAATCACGATGAAGTCAATTCTCAAACTATTCTTGAACAATTTTTGCAGTGTTGCAGTGTCGCTCCCCATGCGCATCACTGAGTCTGTCGCCAATTCACCAGTTGTCTTTCCTTGGACCATTTTGGTAGGTACTAAACACTGCCTATCCAGGAACACCTCACAAGACCTGCTGTTTTGGAGATGCTCTGACCCAATTGTCTAGCCATCACAATTTGACTCTTGTCAGAGTTGCTCAGATCCTTACACTTAACCATTATTCCTGCTTCCAACACATCAACTTCGGGAACTGACTGCTCACTTACTGCCTAATATGGCGGCTGTGGCGCAGTTGGCAGAGGTTGTCCACTAATCGTAGGGTTGACAGTTCGATTCCCGTGCCGGGTGACTCCACATGCCGAAGTGTCCTTGGACAAGACACTGAACCCCAAGTTGCTCCCGATGGCAAGTTAGCACCTTGCATGGCAGCTCTGCTACCATTGGTGTGAGTGTGTCTGTGAATGGGTGAATGAGACACCATGTAAAGCGCTTTGGATAAAAGCGCTATATAAGTACACATTTACCATTTAATATATCCCTCCTCTTGACATGTGGCATTGCATTGAAATAATCAATGTTACTCACTTCACCTGTCCGTGGTTTTAATGTTATGGCTAATAAGTGTATATGTTGCATATATATTTAAACAATTGAAATATAATCCCTCAATACACCGTTTTTTCACATTGTCAGTGGTACTGTGATTCAGTATTGTGCTGTATCACTACATGAACCATTTGCTTATACCCATACACTCAAACAGGTATTAAAACCTTTGTACTGTCTCTTCATTTAGACAGATATGTAGCTGTGAGCTGTAGATCTAAACTGATACCCTAGTCCTTATTTTTCTTCCAAGATTATCCTAAAGCAGGGGTTATTTTTGCAGCCAGGGAGGCTTATATCTGTAAAATATATTTTACAGACTCCCAATTACAGAATTATTTTATGAATGTAATCCATCTGTTCAAATATGAGATTCGTTATTTAAATGTGTACACTATATTGGCTATATATTGAAGTCATAAAGCTTTTTATTCTGGAACCTTCAAATGAGAGATCCCATTCGGTCCAATTTGACATTATTTGTAGGCTGACTTAATTGCTTATTGAGGTTTGGTTTAAACACATTTAATTAAAGTGACTAATTGAACAGGCCCATGAGCATAACGCTGTAACTAAACATGGATTTGAGAACCACTGTCCTAAAGGTTATTAATATAACAAGAAATCAGACAATTGATTTATTTCCTTGTTTTCTTGCTGTATGTAGTTATCACAGTTAAATAAGTATGTGATTAATAATAGTAGATCTCATAGAGCCAGTGGTGGCTCAGTAGTTAAAGGCTCTGGGTTACTGGTCAGAAGGTCAGGAGTTCAAGCCTCAGCACTGCCAAGCTCCAACTGTTGGGCCCCTGGGCAAGGCCCTTAATGCTCAGTTGTATAAATGAGATATATATATATAGGTTGCTCTGGATAAGGACAAATCCCATAAATGAAATAAAATAAACACAGCATATTTTGGCTTCCACTCTGAAATTATATTTGTACATCACTAATGTAATTCATATTTGATCCACCTGCTGCTGTGAGCTGACTAACAATGCATCAGAAGTTGAATGGGCAGATAGCAGTCTCTCTCTCTCTCTCTCTCTCTCATGCTCTCTTTCTTTCATTTCCTTCCCTAGTGCCAGACTTATTTTGAAGTCCTTATCTTTTTGCGTTCTTGCTGTGTACCATAGCTAAGGGCGAATCCTCCATTATACAAGAGATTACCACAAAATGTTCCCCCGGTACACATTAATTACCAGGCTCACATATCCCTGTTTATGTCATCCTCATCGCTGAACAGCCTCATTCTTCTTCTTCTTCTTCTTCTTCTTCATTTGATTTTGTTCCCTAGCAGCTTTTGGAGCTTCTACTTTCTTTTCTTTGTTTCTTTTCTCTGTATTCAGTCTTTCTGTGTTTATCTACATCTCCCATGTAGTCTTAAATATAGAATATACACTTTTTTTCATTTAAGCACACTTGACATACATTTTATTTGCCCAGTTTCAAAGAAATTACAGGAATTGAATCAGAATGGTGAAATATAAAGCAATTTGTGAACACAAGCAAAGTGTAGAAAGTACAAAACAAACATTGTTTTTAGTTTAGACCTTAAGGGAGCATTGAATCATTAGATATCATATCTCAGTGTGAAAAGCATTAAACATGTATTGGGATGTGATGATGGATGTTGTATATGTTATGTATATTAGGCAAAACATTCATTATTATGAGCAAGAATGAAATTGCAATGCAAAAAGTCATTTTGTGGGTCATTAGATAAGCTAATGTGATAGACTGGAGTAAATTAGATTAGCACTCAGACTGATGTGATGTATCATTAGAGAGCTGTGATAATGGGTGAGCATTAGTAGCTTTAGGATTAGCCAGATGTCTTGCACTTGACTTTTCACTGTCTAATCACTGTTACTCCTGCTGTCATATAGAGTTTTCTCTCCTGTTTTGACATTCTTCTTATTTACAAATTGGCAGGATTATGACTCGCGTCTTGTTGTGGCAGGTGACACGTCTACCTCTGAGTCAGCAGTGTGAGTCACCTTCCCTCGACTAAGAATGAATTTGCCCTGTATAAAACATATATGTATTTTTTTTAAAGAATGCTCCTCTTGGATAAGCTTTATAACCTTTTATACGTGAAAAGATAGATTTTGGATGGGCAAAATTTGTATTATACACTCACCAGCCACTTTATTAGGAACACCTGTAAACCTGCTCTTTTATGCAGTTATCCAATCAAATAATCGTGTGGCAGCAGTAAATTGCATAAACTCGTGCAGATACAGGTCAAGAATTTAAAGTAATGTTCATATCAATCATCAGGATGTGACTTGTGACAGTGGCTTTGACTCTGGCATGGTTGTTGGTGCTAGCAGCGGTGTCTGTTCTGGCTCTGAGTTTTCAGACATACATTCAATACACACTCATATCTACACACATCTCTTCACACAGAAATATGTCTGAAACTATACTTGTCTCTAGACTGAATGTTATCTTAAAGACATTAGTGATACAGTCACAGGAAAGCATTGTGAGCATATGATGCCAAGAAAGCTGATATGAATTGACTATGTGCTGCCCTCATGAGGTGATTGATGTGTAATACAATACCTTATTTTAAATGCGCATTATGGAAGATGGCAATAGCATTGTCTGTACATTTTTATGTTTATCTCATTTCACAGAAAATCATAAGAATGTATAACAAATAATAAAGAACATAAAAATCTTACAGCTAATTGTGGTTTTTATGAATATTATTTGCACAGACCATGATAATCCTGTAAATCTTTAATGCACAGGTATACACTTGCCACTTTTCCACCACAGGAACGTTCCCCACGAACTAGGGACTTTGGGAGGTATTCTATGTGTTTCCACTGCAGAGACGAGGGTCTAAATTAAGTTCCGGAAAAAATGTTTAGGCCTCGCAAAGTCCCTACTTGGGAGGTGGTACTTTTTCAAAAGCCAGGACCTTTGGGGGTTGAGGGTTTTCACTGAACATGCTGATTGGTTGAGTGCATGCAGCATTTTTTTTCAACCACCATTTTTAAAAGTCTGTTATGGTGCGTATGATAACAGTTGTTAATTGCAATTTGAATCCATACAATGGAGTTTCTTAACAAATACAACCGATGGACCAACGATGAGGTTCAGTCCTTATTAAGTATTTATGCAGAGGTAAAAATACAGCGGGAACTGGAAATGTATAGTTAAAAAGATCAAGTTGGATAAGCGAGCTGGGCATTGTTCACACAGGAAAACAGTGCAGAGAGAAGCTTGTGCTCGCGTTCGTCTCAGTCATCTCAGCGATAGTTGATCAAATCCATTTGCTTAATTTAAGTCTTTACCAGCATTCTGAATTCACTTTACTATCACTGCTCGTCTCTTCTCTATTGTTTTCTCAATTACCTTTTTAGCAATTCAGCACATCACAATCAACAGCACAGCTTGAATCCCATATTTCTTGTTGTTGCAGTGTTATCAGATTTCAGAAAATAAAATGTCCATTTTTAAAACGTGAACCTTTATCCAAAAAAATAAAAAATAAAACTAATCTTCATTGTGTGACCTGGAATTGAACCCAGGCAGAAGTAGTGAGAGAACTGAATCCTAACCACAAGACTACCAGCTTGGTCTCAACAAGCTCTTTTGTTATTGTGCAAAGGATTGTGTTCCAATCAGAGCCAGCTATGTGTTTTTATGAGCTGAACAAACATTTTACATTGTTACATCATTTAAATCAGCTTACTTTGTGTCAATAATCAGTTTGATTGTAGCATACTTCAAGGCTTCATATACTCGCCAAGGGATTGTCACGTGCAGTTATTCGTCACCGGACTACTCTGTCCCTCAGTCACACCATATCTCATTGTTCCTCTCTCGTTCTTTAGGTCTTCTGGCCCAGCTTCAGATGCCCCAGACGAATGTGGTGGTGATTCAGGGGCAGACGGTAGTACTTCAGGCCTCATACTCAGGAGGTGACCTCAGTAAAGCCACCATCAGCTGGAGCTACCAGTCTGATCCCAAAGTGGTGAGTAATTTATGGCTTTTTCAATGGCTTTTGCACATGCAATGAGTGTTATTGCATCTTGTTATTGAGTCTCTGATGTATGAGTTTTGACACCAAGTATGATACCATCTAGAGATGCACTGATGTATCGGCCGATAAAAGCTATTTTTCACGCTCTCGGCCATTGGCGATAGTTTAGAAACATCCGATAATCAGGACCGATTATATCCTGTCAATCAAAAGAGGGTGGGAAAACGCATCGAATTCGTGCTGTGTGTAAAGAAGATTTCTCTTGTGTGGAATTATGGCAAAACTACAGCTTGTAATCTCTGTAAACTCTGCACTGCTTAAATTTTACACCTGAATTGAGCAGCAGTGAAGCGGGAGTTTCGGCGTCGAGTCAATTTTATTTTTTTGCTGTGCTGCTCGCACCGAATTTAAGAGCCAGTACACTGTTGAAAGATTTAAATGCAGTTGAGAAAAATATATTTGTAGTGTATTTTATATCCAGTTAATGTTAATATATAAAAAAGTTTATATTATATTTTACCAATATGTTGTCACTGATGAAGTAGTAATGCTTTTGTTTGTGGTGAGTGAATGTTAGACTTTTTACAATTCAGTCAATGTTAATATGAATTAATGAGTTAAGAAATCTTACTTTAATCTTCAGACTTTAGTTAATGTGTAAAAGTTAATTTGAGTAATGTGTTTTCTGTTTATGAGACCAGTTACTGTGAAACACCTTGTTTTTATTTGCATTTCTTTCAGAATTGTGAAATTAATTATAATGAATTTAAAACGGGGTATAAAAGGCAGAACTATCTGTATCAGTTATCACTATCAGCCGATATAACAGAATAATCGGTTATCAGTATTGGCTGAGAAATGTATTATCGATGCGTCGCTAATACCATGTAATCAGTCTTCAACTCATGGCATTTGGTATACCTTGGGTTGATGTGGAAAAGGCACAGTCACATGAAACAACTGCATTTTATGAATTGTGTATGTTTCCTTTTCACTTATTTTATCTTTTTGTTTTCCTGTCTCTCTCTTGTCTCTCTCACTTTCTCTCTCTCTCTGCAGATCATTTCCTATTTACAAAACACTGTTGTCAACCAGCAGTATACAAACAGAGTGGGCTTTGTTTATCCAATGCCCAATAACAATCTGTCAATCTTCATGAATAACACGGTTGAGTCGGATTCTGGAAAATATATGTGCCAGGTTATACCTGTCGGGACTTCTGGAAGTTTACAGGAGCTGACGCTTAATGTGATGAGTGAGTACAAGGGAAGAGAACCACTTACACTTGTGATCCAATCACCTCAGGTACATCTTAATATTATGTCCAAAAGGAGCCTAGGTAACACAAAGAATTGAAGATGTCCATACAGTGCAACATACAAACTTACTTTGTACAGACAGTGAACAGTGCTGTTCCTAAATTTGTCTAGAGCGCATGGAGTGTACAGTGTTGTTACTGCAGTAACCTGAAGGCACTGTAGATATACAGTGTATTCATACTCTCTCTCTCTCTCTCTCTCTCTCTCTCTATATATATATATATATAAAAATTTCTTTTTGTTGTTTGGGTACAGCGTAACACAGGTGAAAGTGCAATAAAAGTATGTTGTCCCTAAAATCAGTGAATTATCGTGATAAATAATCAAGATCTCAGTATTGACCAAAATAAATGGGATTATCATTTTGGCCATAATCGCAGCCCTACATATAGCCAGCTAGTTTGCTATTTAAGTGCATTAAAGGGGTGATGTTTTTTTTTTTTTATCCTTCCTGAGGTGTAATTATAATATTACAAAAAAAAAATTATACAAAAAAAAAACCTTACAGAATTTAGCAATTTATGACCTTTTTCCACCCTGTTCCACATCGGTTTTTGTGTCCTTTACCTTAAAGACTTCAATGTAACCACCTACTGCTATCATTGGCTAACATCTTTGCCTATGAAATAATTATCAGCGCCCCTTGCCACGTGCGGGACTGCATTCAGCGACCGAGTGCCCCCAGTGGACAGGGCCAACTGTGTGATGATGTAAAAGTAGGTGTCAGTGTCTTGCTGTAGGGGCCGTTATATGAAAATATATTACGTGTGATATCACAAATCCCGCCATATCCAAATGAACTGTTATTGCAGCTTGGTTAAATAAATGCTCTTTTTGTTCTGAGGAGGAGGTTTTAGGCTATGAAACATGCAAGATGTCATAATGGTACAATGACCCCTTATATGTCAAAATATCAAGGAAAATTTGATTTTCATGTGATGACCCCTTTAATATAGACTAGTGGAAATGAATAAATGTATGGTTATCATCTTCTTCTAGCAACGTTTATAAAGTAGTACAACATGCTTGAGAGCAAGTCATTGTCCAGCGTTTTGGGTAGGAGATGTGGTTCTGCCCTTGCACCACACATAAAAGACATTTGAATTTGGCTACCATCTTTATTTTTTGTCGCCCATGATGTGAATGCAGGTTGTGCTAGCAGAAGAGTTATATGACAGCTTACTGCTGCACTTTATTTTGCTTGATTTGATCAGTGTTTTCACATTCACCTGCTTGTTCCTGTTATTAAAAGGTTGTCTGTTATCTTTGCATGCTAATTAATATGCCTAGTAAAAATCGTTCCACCATTCTTGTGCCTCTACTGATCTGTGTAGTGCAGCAGACAAAGTTTCATTTTTATTGAACATTACTGCTGAACACTGCTACATTTCTACTGAGCATTTCTGCTGAACATTTCTAATGACCATTTCTGCTGAACATTTCTAATGACCATTTCTGCTGAACATTTCTAATGAACATTTCTGCTAAACATTTCAGCTATACATTTCTAATGACCATTCTGCTAAACGTTTCTGCTAAACATTTCTAATGAACATTTCTGATGACCATTTCTGCTAAACATTTCTGCTAAACGTTTCTGCTAAATGTTTATGCTAAACATTTCTGCTAAACATTTCTAATGAACCTTTCTGCTAAACCTTTCTAAATTCCCTTTTCTGTTCTGTCCTCCCCTCCCTTTCCCAAAAATAAAAAGAAATTCAGCAGCAGCAGTAAACATTCACAGGATTTTTTTCTTTTTATACAAAGGAAAACAAAGTTAAAAATATTGAAAACCCACAACCCACCCCTCCGG
>JAOUWY010000011.1:7901843-7912535 GCA_025728095.1 Prietella phreatophila
GTCCTTAGCTGGCATCCGGTTGAGGGTGTCCTCGAAGCCAGTATGCTGCTGTAGGTGCTGGATGGTCACGAGCTCCCAAGTGAACACTGATAGCAATGTGAACTTCTATGACTAAAGCATGCGATGCTTTATGAAGTGTGAGACACAACTGTAACATGTAAGGAATCTGTTTACAGTAGCAGTGCAGACAGTGTGAGCTGAACCTATACATGATGAGTCTGAAACGTCTGTGTAAGCTTCCTTTGCTCTTCCTGTAAGTGCTAAGTGCAGTTTAAGTTAATGGATGTGTGGAGGTCCATTAACCAGAGATATACAGACAATGTACTATGACTTCAAAAAGCACTTCAGCTCTTGCACTCACTCTCTCACACACATACAAACAATACAATCGATTTAGTTTATACGATTCACCTGCTGTGTGGCGGCCGAGCATGTAACATGTATTTTAATATAAATATTTAATAGTATATTTATAACTATTTAATAACTGTTCTCCATCTCTCTTTCCCTATCTCATCCTCTGTCACAGACACACACCTTCATTGGCATGCCGGTCTTCTCGGAGCGGCCGGACCCCTGCAGGCTCATGGCCTTGTCCCTGCGCCGGCGCTTGCTGAGCTCCCGCTGCTCCTTCTGCCGGTTCTGCACCTCCATGAGAGCCGTGATGAATGTATTCTTCACCTCCTTCTCAAACTCTAGCTCGTCTCTCCGTGCTAATTGAGCCACCAGTTCCTCCGAGTACTCCCTCACTGCTATTTCCACACGGCCCAGCAGCTCCAGCAGATCCGAGCTTGGCATCAGTCTTAATCCTAAGAACAAGAAGGTGCAACACAAGATTTAGGTTAGACATTAATGCATGTTATCAGTTCTGGGGAATTGGATATTTGTAGTTCTTCACGTCACCACAAGAGGGCAGTATTTCGTATGCAGGGCAGAGCTGACGTTGATTGCTTTCAATCAAAAACATCCGTTGATTGAATTAGGTTTACAAAAAGCCCTGAAGATGTTTTCAGCTAATGGAATAGACTCCATGTATTAGACTGATATTTTGTTTCGCACTGACAAAGGCATAGATACTGTTTTGCTTGTATTGTAATTTAGATTTGAAAAATAGTTTATCAAAACATTATCTTTTGTCTATTTTGTCCACATCAGTCTTATTTGATTTATATGTTGCTGACACAACATACTTATAGATACTTAGTGATTACTATGCTTATGTTAATACTGCACTGTTGCTACACGGATCTGCATATTTGCTCTGATAAATACAGCTTTGTTAGAAGCTAGCAACATACACTAAACACACTAGCTACCTGTAACTGCGGTGAAAATAGCTTGCATTGAGTTAAAAGACAAGAAGATATGATTGTGCACAGTCATTATGTCAGAGATGACGTGTGACCTTCGTAGGAGCAGTTGTTGTTGTTGGCAGCCTGAGACAGCACGCGGATCTCCTCCAGGAGAGAGGGGTTAGTCTTAGGGGAGGAGATTCCACTTTCTTCCTCCTCCTCTTCCTCAGTCTCGCCCGGGTCAGAAGAGTTCTCCATCATCTCAACAATCTCCTCTATCACCTAATAAAAGTATTCAGATTAAAGAAAAAGAAACAAACATGTAAACTCCGTTATACTGACACATGCAAACATTCATTGTGATTAACTAGGGAATAAAACACAAGGGGGTTTTCTGTTATTTTCAAAACAGTTAACAAAAAGGTGGTGTGATAAGTCCAGACACAAATCAGCTGCCAACCTGGAGTTATTATTTTTAAGAATATTTTATTCCTCTTATACCGCCACAATTTGGCAACAATTACCAATCATTATTTGTGAATGAATGACACATCATACTTTTTAAACATTTATAATTACATGCAACAGTCTGTACAGTATTGTGCGGAACTTTTTTGTGATTGTTGTGGTCAAATAATTTTGCTACAGCTTTTTTCAAACATTTCGATGCAATTTGCAGTTTTTTGTGGGTTTTTTTTGTTTTGTTTTGTTTTTTGCAGAAAACTACTTGAATTGGCGAAACTGCAATTGCACTAAGTAGTTCTGTTTTTCGCAGTAATGTTTGCTGGTAAATTTTAGCTGTACTCATGTTTGGCACATGTGAATCGACTGAATGTGCGTTGTGATGACTTCACATGACATGTCTTGGGCCAAATCTCTGGTAAATTTGAAAAATTGCAAGCTCCTCTGACTCTTCCGGAGTTTGCTTGATTTTGCGTTAATTTTTGGATCACAAAATCGCTAAATCCTGCAGGGACTGATTTAATATGAGAAAAGATAGATCCTGTTATTACTTACATTAAAATACATTAGAATTGTTTTGCTACACTATAAACAGTCATTTTCTCATAATTCTCTCTTGAAGCTTATCATATTTCTGAGAAATCAGAAAGTACTCTGTCCTGAGGACTCCCCTGTGGCATAAAACCTATTGATTGTTCACTGACACATGAGCCTCCTTCCATATATGTTAAATAAATGTCTCCTTACAGCAAGCTTCACCAGATCAACAATGAGATGTTTGTCTTTGTTAAATGAGAACAAGTTTATTATTATCCAAGGCAAGTTTATTGTCTTTGATTAATCAGATCAGTCCTTATTAATACTATAAGTACTTACTATAGAAACAAGAATGTATTAGAATAATTATATTAATTTTAACGTGAAATTTGAATTATAAATGTTTTTAGCAAATAGCAAATTAGTGAACACCTTCTGACTGATCAGATTTAAGAATTCAACTGCACTGTGGTATAAAAACAAACAGAACAATTGCACATATTCTAAAATGATCATTAGGATGCATATAATATAAGTTAGCTTAACAAAAGCCATAGACACAATGGCAGCACATTTATAACTAAATATAGCCATGATGTGTTAAAACAACTCCTTTATCTAAGATTAATTTCCTGTACTTAATTGTTATCACTCCTTCACAATTTCAAGAGTAAGCCGCTTTTCCAGAATGATTGCTAAAATTTTCTCAGCTAGGTGAAATAACTTATGTACATCAGAAAAATGCACACAGTTAAGGTTAAAGTGCTGTTGTTAATCTTAACCATGTTCATTAGTGATACAATTCTGATATAAAGTTGTTGCTCTATCAATTGGAAATACACTGCCATTCTAAATCAAGCTGGTGGCTTTCCATCATAAATCCATCATCAGGCAGTGTTTAGTGGAGGCCGAGGAGTCGGACGTGTCTCACCTGGTCAGCTGTGATGAGAGGCTCTTCAGTTAGACAGTTAGCATTTTCATTCTTCTCATTCATCTCCTCCTCCTCTTTTTCGTGTATCTATAAAAAGTAGGTTAGAAACATGGTTGTTATGACAACGCTCAGCTCAAGTCTGCTTGTATTAACGTCATCCTCGCACGTGACAAATAGCAGAGTGGAAGGGCAAATGGCTGTACATTATTCCATTATTATGTTCCCTAATATGTTGAGTGCTGCTGAACATTTTTCCTACAGCTTAGCATTCATTTGATAAATGGTGTCTAATGGAAATTTCTTTTCAAATCTGCTGAACTATTTTAAACAGACAGCTCTCTAAGTACTCAATGTGTGACAGATGCAGTCTAAATTACTATTCATGTATACTTTTTTCAGCTTTTAATGATTTGATTTTGTCTGGCCGTTGTAATAATAATAAAAATCAAGCTGTCATTCTGCTGGAAATCATGCTGACACAAGTCTGGTGTAGAAGAAGGGACAAGGCTTTGTTTCAATTTGAGAGAGAGAGAGGGGTAGAGAGAGGCTATCTTTTCTTAGAGACATCTTTTGAATACAAATGATGTTAATAATTTTGTATTCAGAAAGATGTTTGAGGATTTTTGAGTAATACCATCAGACAAATAAAGTATATAACATTACATGCATTTCCATTTAGAGTTATTCTGATACTTTGTTAGAAGAACTAACCAGAGAAATAGCTCACTTACTTCATCATCTGAAAGGTTGCCATTCAGTGTCTCTGAATTCGGGCCATCCCAGCTGGACACAGAGGACGGCAGATAGTTATCAGTCAGAGCGTCCCACACACTACAACACAAACACACAATTATACACACAACCCCAGCTTTAAACACACAATACAGAGACCACATGCATACTATTAGGTCTATTTTAAGAGAAATAGGGCTTAGAACTTGCCACATCAGATGATGATAAAGTTAATATTAAATAATAAGAAACAATGCTTTTTGTTAAATTCATCACCTTGACCAATGATATTCACAAGTCCATACATATCAATACTGCAGATCAATCACTCAGAGAAAAAGACCTCATTCACAATCACATAAACTCACATAAAACCCTCACAAAAGGCAACTTGGACATCACAATAGGGACAAACTGATACTGGTACTGATCTACTGTCTGCCCATTGCATCTAAAAACAGCTGACTAGCCTTCAGTCAGACCAAACAAATCTTCACTCTCTGTTTTCAAGCAACTGCACAAAGCTTTGTACTTGTGTGCCACAAAACCACACTCTGAGTACTAATACTAGTGCATTATTTTAGAAATTTAGCATATGGTATTTATGTTTGAAACCATGATACAGAATATATAGTGAAGGTTGATGATTAAACTGTGAAGTGTACAAAATCGCAACTCCATCCCCTACATTTAGCAGGCACAACTGTCTTAGCTTCCCACCAGAAATATATCTAGACTCAATGTCCTAAAGTTATTGGTCATTTGAGAAATTACACCTCAGAATGTTTTGGAGCGATCATCATATAATTTTTTACACTATTCAATTTTAGACTCACTACACAATTAAAACTACAATCACAATAATTATGTGTGGTATTAACAGAAGAATCCATTTATATTCATCTTGCCAATTATCCATGAATGCACCATTACTGGTCTATAAACAAGCACCTTATCTCTAACTAGATAATTATCACGAACATTAGGCTAGTTAATGTCACTTCCTTTGATGTTAGTGCCAGATTATTTAGTTGGCTCTATTTAGTTGTTAGATAATGTTCTACTCAATGTGCCAGTGGTCATTTTCTTTCCCCTACAGCTGCGCTTGAAAAGCTAAAATGCACTGGGAAATAAGAAGCAAATAAGAATGCTGCGATAATACACAAATATATCTCAATGAAAGTAAAAAAACATCTGGGATGTTGTGTGAGCTTCATTCTGTGGAACGCGCCCTCACACATGACCGGTATCTGAAGTCTGTGTGAAATCACGCCTATTTATATGCCTGCCATGATCAGGTGGCATGGCATTTCACACGTCACATGATTATAAAATGACGCCTGGAACCCACTGTTATCTGAAATGAAGACACGATTCACAGGCATGCTCCAGTATCACAAAGCTAGGCAACATCTCATAACCTTCTCAGGGAACATGGGTTACATACATAAACCAGACATTCCCTTCCAAAGGGAATGCAACGTTGCGTGAGCTTCACGCTGTGGGAATGAGTATACTCTGTCATACTGAGGGTATGGTCTGTTCAAAAAGGTCAGAGCCTGAGGGTCACTGCAAGACACTTTAGCCTGGGATGGAGTCCATGTACAAACTGTAATATATTGAATGAATGTGTGTGGCGCAGACCACCCCGCCACAATACACACATCCTGTACGGGTAACACTTTGGATAAAGCCTTAGAGAAGACAACACCCATAGTGAAATAAGCCCTTATGCCCAGAGGCGTAGTGAGACTGGACACCTCATAAGCGATAGAGATTGCTTACACTATCCAATTAAAGATGTGCTGCTTTGACACAGTATCACGTCTACTGTCACCACCAAAACAGACCAACAACTGCTCTGACTTATGCCACTGGCTGGAGTGGTGGACATAAGTACAGAGATCATTTACTGGACACAGTAGGTGCAAATTCTCTTGGACCAGTGTGAGGAACGGAGGAGGCAGAAAGCCTGCAACACTACTGGCTGGGCAGCAGATGTAGGCAGTTTAGCAATATAATCTGGCCTAGCATATAGAAAGGCCTTGGCTCATCCCAGGGCAAAGTCAAGGCAGGAAGGGGCAACAAAGAGAGCTTGTAAATATCCTACTCACTTGAGAGATGTCTGGGCCAACAGAAGAGCTACCTTTAGAGTCAGAAGCTTCTCTGAGGTTGACTCCAAGGGCTCAAATGAGGTACCTGACAGACCTTCCAGGACCACAGAAAGGTCCCAGGAAGGTATGCGTGGTATGCAGGTAGGCCTCAGCCATCTGACACCATGTATAAACCTCAATGTTAGAGGATCTGGCCCCCAGAGAGGCTCCATAAATAAGGGCATGACTGGCCAAAATGGTGGCCACATAGACCATAATTGTAGAGGGAGCCAACCCTGCTGAGAAACAGCCCTGTAAGAACTCAAGGACTTTAGCTTTTGTACAGTTTATTTGGTGTAACTAACGTTCCGTACACCACAAGACAAAAGGTTCTGATAAAGCAACCCTCTGGCTTGAGACAGTAGATCACTGTGAATGGGAATCTGCCAGGGAGTGCCGTCTAGCATGGCTATTATCTCCAAGAACCATATTCGATCTGGCCTATAAGGTGCTACTAGCAGCAGGCGTAGACAATCTTGGTGAACTCTCATTAGAACTTGTGGGAGCAGAACAGACGTTGCCTCGGCCATGTGTGTACCATGGTATCCAGCCCCAATGGTGCAGGAGGAGTGAGGGTGAACCACAGCAGGCAGTGTGTTGTCTCCTTGGAGGCGAACACATCCACTTCTGCTTGGTTGAACATTTGCAATATGGACTACACCACTTGTGGATGGAGCCTCCAATCCCCGGGCCTCAGCCCCTGCCTCGATAGGATGTCTGCCCCTGGTTGCCCGGAATTTAAATTGCACTCATGGACAAAAACTTCCCCTCTGCCCAGAGAAGAATTAATTGCGCCTACCTGAACAGGGAGCGCAAACGTAACCCTCTCTGGCGGTTTAAATATGAAACCACCATTGTATTGTCTGTCACTAACTAACACAGGGTGACCGCTCAACCGAGGAAGAAAGAATTAAATTTCTAGGAATACTGCCTGCATTTCTAGGCAATTTAGATGCCACTCTAGATGAGGTCCACTCCAGAGACTGTGAACTGAACAGTCATCTAAGACTGCAACCCAGCTCATGAGGGAGGCGTCTGTCATTACCATCTTGCGATAAGGAGATGCTCCTAGAGTGTGATATGATGCTAGAAACCAGGGACACCTCCAAATTCTCAGAGCACGTAGGCATCATTTTCAGCCACTACTGAAACGGTGTACAATGGCCTAAAAAACCGTGACACTGGCTGCTGCTGCCATAAGCCCCAACAGTCTCTTGTAAAGACATTAGGGGATGCTTTATCTTGCTCAATGTTGATAGGATTGACCCTATGCATGTTGGTGATAGATACGCCCTCATCATATTAGAATCCCATATAACCCCTAGCCCATCAGGACCATGCTTTCTTTGCCTGCTTGGCATTAATGATCATTTTTAGATCACGCCTACTAACAGGCTGCGACTGTGGCCGGCAAGTTCCCCTGGCTTTCCACAGGGGAGGTGGGCCACCACACTCGCCTAATGCGCCTCCCTCGCACTAGTGCTGGTGAACTCTGAACTGGCTGAATGCTGCTGTTTGCTGTTTAGCCTCGTGAAACCTGTAGGGGATGGCGTTAACCATGCCACCGAACAGGCTAAAAGGTTCAACAGGGGCATCCAGAAGGGAGACCTTATCCTCATCCCCCATTCCTAGGAGGTTAAGCCATAGGTGCCTCTCCGCTGCGACAAATATATCCATTGAACGGCCGACATGATGGGTTGTTTGCTTGGTCGCCCGAAGAGATACAATGGTGAAGCTCCACCACTGCTTTGGGCCCACTTCCGTCCCCACTGTCAAGCTCATTCTAGGTGAATCTAATTGGTAGGCCTGCAACAATTCCGTTTTATACACAAGCAATACCCGCTGCCTCATAGGCTTTGCCTACGAATGCTAAGGTGGCCTTACGATTTGATGGCAAAGCTGGCCTCCTTAAATTCCCTGCCATCAATGGAGAGAGGTAGCTTGCAAGCACCTCCTCCACCTTTAGCATATCCAAATACCCATACTGTTCATAATTCGAACCCATACTGTTAAAAATTTTGCAAATCAGTTTTTCAGTCATGTGCATAGATGTGACTAATTGAATAAAAGTGTGTATGTGTGTGGATAGGAAATGTAGTAATGGCCCGCTGTGTTCCCACTGAGCACCAACTGACCAGACACGCCTGTAGATGTACATTAGTGGGCTAGTTTGTCCTGACATAAATCAACCCATTAAAATGCTGCTGCTGGAATATTTTAGGTCAGTCATCAACTTGGTTGATTTTCTTCCCTAAATATATGTCCTTATTTGGTTCATATTAAAGTTTCCATATAACCACAGATGTTGTATATGTAATGTCTTGAAAAAGATGTGCTAAAAACTCAAATCTAAACAGCCCATGATCAAAAACAAAATAGCTTTCTGCTTAATGTGTTGACTAATATCTTTTGAGTGTTGATGTATTCAAAAGCATGCTACTAATTAACTAAAAAACTTTAATACATAAACATTTAATACATAACTGCTACACAGTGCTACATGAGATTCAAAATTCAGGAGGCTTACAGTACAGTATATAGCAAGTGTTTGATTTAGGATTGCTGATCAAGCATCTAATAAAGGTTTGCAAAATTGATATATGCAAAATAAGATTGTGCACATACTTTCATACAGGCCCATGATATGAACAGAGTGTGTAGTTATGAAGGAAAGAAGTTGGGGTGTGGTTGTGTGTAGGTGGGAAGGGGTGTGGTGTCTGTTCCGAGGCCTGCCTATAATAATTTCCTCCATTGTGCTCCTGATTCTGCAATTTAGTGACTAGTGAGTAATGTGCGGTTTTAAACATGGCGTTAGTCTAGCTGGAGGGCATGTTTCATACTGAATTCTGTAAACAAGCACAGATTTGTGTGTGACTGATTCAGGCCAACAACAGGAGCTACAGGGAAGAATAACACATCACAGCAGGAGCCTTCGACTAAAACCGCTAGATGTGGGCCAAAAACTGACTCAGAGTTCAATAAGCCTTCAAACAAGCCTTTTGTGCATAACAACTGCAATTCCCACTGACACGAACATATGGTGGAAGCTCTGAAAAGTCTATAAACTAGGAGGATGAGATTACTGAGAGGTAACACAACTAAGAATCAATCACTTGGCTAAATAGATAACAAGATGCTGCGTAGTAAGCATCTCTGTTGATACAGTAGTGCTTCGGAAGCATGAGAAAATAAGAGTTAATCTGTTTTGCTAGATTTTTTTTGCTGACAAAGTGTAATTCAAAAAACAGCAATCTTATCAGTTTTCACTGATGCTGTTATTTATACACTGCATTGATATTTATTCAAATGAATTGCTGAAACAATATATATCAATAAATATGTTCATTGATATATATGGTCCCTCTGTGAGTTTGGATCGAATAGCACTGGTTATGTACTGCATTTCCATGTTGTTTGACAGATACATTGATATCACATATGAGCTCATACACTGAAAAGAATGACATCTTAGCAAGTGGAAATATAGTCAAATTTATCAAGTATTTCCTGTTATAAGATTACAATAAACCAAATAGGAAATTATTAAAGCTATTTCAAGCCATTTATACTCATTTCAAGCATGAAATAGTCTTGCTCTATTGGCAGACAATTTTGCTAATTTTAAGCATTTATTTCTAGAAAGAAGCAACATTATCTGACAACAGATTAAGAAAACTAGCTTTAAATGAGTAAAAAAAAATGTTTAAAAATAGGTTTCAAGATCTAATATTTGGCTTATTGTAATCTTCTAACAAAAAATAATAGATAAATTTGACTATATTCAAGATATTTTCAGTAAGATTCAGTGCTCTGGAGTATTTATATATAGTATCTCACAAAAGTGAGTACACCCCTCGCATTTTTGTAAATATTTGATTATATCTTTAAATGTGACAACACTGAAGAAATGACACTTTGGTATAATGTAAAGTAGTGAGTGTACTGCTTGTATAACAGTGTAAATTTGCTGTCACCTCAAAATAACTCAACACACAGATGTTAATGTCTAAATTGCTTGCAAAAAGTGAGTACAATGAAAAAGTGAAAATGTCCAAAATGGGCACAAAGTGTCAATATTTTGTGTGGCCACCATTATTTTCCAGCAGTGTCTTAAGCCTCTTGGGCATGGAGTTCACCAGAGCTTCACAGGTTGCCACTGGAGTCCTCTTCCACTCCTCCATGATGAGCTGATGGATGTTAGAGACCTTGTGCTCCTCCACCTTCCATTTGAGGATTCCCCACAGATGCTCAATAGGGTTTAGTCCATTACCTTCACCCTCAGCTTCTTTAGCAAGGCAGTGGTCAACTTGGAGGTGTGTTTGGAGTCGTTATCATGCTGGAATACTGCCCCTGCGGCCCAGTCTCCGAAGTTAGGGGATAATGCTGTGCCTTAGTATGTCACAGTACATGTTGGCATTCATGGTTCCCTCAATGAACTGTAGCTCCCCAGTGCCAGCAGCACTCATACAGCCCCAGACGATGACACTCCCACCACCATGCTTGACTGCAGGCAAGACACACTTGTCTTTGTACTCCTCACCTGGTTGCAGCCAAACACGCTTGACACCATCTGAACCAAATAAGT
>JAOUWY010000011.1:7914601-7926509 GCA_025728095.1 Prietella phreatophila
GGCGTTACGTGTGAAGGTAATGCACTCAAAGTTTAACAACGCAGTGTTTATGCGAATCTGCACACAGGCATTATTACCTCCAGGAGAAAGTGATTATACAGAACTAAAGCGATATTATTTAAACAAAAGGAGACTCCTCAATCTTTCTTATGCACGGTTCTGTTTGATATTAATAAGCATTTTCTGGGCATATCCTTCCCAAAAGTTGGACCTCTTTTCATACAATATTTACTGAACATTCATTAGTTATGTTTTATCCATTTTAGATTCAGGACTATATTTGGCAAGATAAACTTTGCAAAAGGAAAAGAGCTTCCAGAGCAGCTATATACCGTATGTCTTATACAGTGTCACTGTAGGTTAATCTCTAGGTGTTAAATGATTGTCAAGGAAGTACTAGGTACATTCCCGGACAACAGTCTTTTTTTGTTTTCTTCTTCTTCTTTTTTTTAAAAACACAGTTGGATTTCATGCCCAGTGAAGCAACATGGGGGTAACATAAAACAAAATATGAAAGCTTGGAAACATTAGATATGATTCTGCAAAAAAAATAATATACTGTAGTAAGAATATTTTCAGGACAGACAAATTCAACAAATATTTCTCTGAAGAAATTTTGAAATATAATATTATTAAGCCTATCTCTCCATTAAAAAATAAATAAATTAAAGCTACAAATTGCCTGATTACATTGGGAGATAAATTTGCTTATATCAAATTTATTTTTGAAAAATAAAAGAAGACAATTTTAAGAAATTAGTAAAAAAAAGTCTAGAAATATGCATTATACAGTAGTCTTATAGTAATCGTATAATGTCAGATATTAGAGAATGTTTTCTTTTTCAAGATATCTTCAATTGCTAAGATATCATTTTTGCAACGAATTACAATAGGAGTTTGCACCATGTTTTAATATAATTCATAAAAACTATCTTTTGGTTATGAGATCATATCTGTATATACTGTATGGACAGCAGATGGTACAAAAATACATCTTTATATACCTTGCATATATCTTTCCTTCCAAACAATTACTCAGCAAAAGGACATCAAGGGATTCATTGTCTTTTACTGGGCACGGTTATATTAAAATTAAGGTGTTGACCTTCATATCTACTAATGTCTAGACTCCACTGGGATATGTATCTCTCTATTTCCATGCCTAAAGCCAAAACACAACAATGTCACATTAAAATGAAAGTCAATGATCAGCAGCAGCGGTTGCGGTGACATGGTGATGAGTATAGTAGCTGACCCTGATTCATTCTGCCAGAGAAGTAGCATTGTGTAGTAATCAACAAAATGTTAAAAACAGAGCAATGCAGGAAATGTTATTGAATGGGGGGGGGGGGATCTACAAATTAAAAACATGATCTATTTCTAAATTCCTGCTGCAATATAACTGATTATTATTATTCACATAAATGTAACTAATTCACTTGTTAATAAATATATTATTACAGTGTTATAAGGTATATTCATTTGTATATACACAGCGTAATCAGATTCTGTATCCTTCCATACACCTGCCTTGTACAGGAAGAACATAATAGGCCACGAGAATCAAGTGGAGGAAAAAAAAAATGGCGGCACGAGACGGCTGGAAAAAACATGACTGACTAAACCCAAGCCACCATATCAAAACACCATGCTAAAGAGAATGAGCAGAATTACATTAGAACATGCCAGAAATTATATGCTAAGACATTGTTAATATATGTGCACTGCTGAATTTTGTTATAAAAACATAAATGGAAAAATAAATGAATGAATGGAATCTGAAAAGGATACAAAAGTGAAGCTGGGGAAAAGTAGGAGGGATAAAAACACTGAATGATAGAAAGCATAGATGAAGATCAATGTTACATGTTCCTTAGCGATGGAGCCGGTGGGAAAACAATAGGGACTGGAGAGAGAAGTAGAGAGTATTTACCTGCAGTCAAAGCTCTAGTTGTTTTGTAGCAGGCAAGAGACTGGAGAAAGCCCCTCCTAGTCTGAGCAGGTCAGAACCGCACTAGAATCAGCAAATCCCCTGCATGATGAACAGTGGTCCACACGTTCATTTCTCTATCTCTCACACAGAGACAAAAAAAAAAACTCTCACAATGGCTGTTCTGTCTATCTCTCTCACGCCACTGTTGCTCAGTGTAAGCTAGAAGAAGTACAGGCACCCGTCCCCTGTTCAGTAAGCTCAGCCGTTCACTCAGCAGCAGCAATAGCCTTGGTCTCCTCACAGAGCCTGCGCATTGCCACGGCAACCGACATCCCATCATTCCCCCTCCTCCACCCCTCCTCAATCTGCTGCTCTCTTTTCATCCACCTCATTCGCTCACTTTGTCCACGCCTCCACCCTTCCTCCCCCTTTCCGGCTTAGCTCTTTCTATCCCAGGCAGAAAGATCTCTATATTCATGAAAGAGGAATGAGGGAAAGGAGGGATGGACGCTGCAGGGCTTCATTCACACCTTCCTCTCTTTTGTCACTTGCCATGTGCCAGGGTGATGACAGAACCCTTCTTCTTCTGCTTCTTTGCTATTCTCAGCACCACTTACAGGCTCACATTTACACAAAGGCCATATAGACAGGCATTTATAAAGCAATTGCAAATCAAAATTAATAGACCAAAAAGTATAGACAAAAGATGGTAAATATACATTAGATTAGCATATTTGAAACTGAGTAGGAAATGTTAACATATGAAATTTTTTTGTTTTCAACCTAGTTTTTCTTTTTAGGGTGGCATTAATACAAAATAATAATAAATCATGTTTATCGTCATTATAGGATCAACAATGATGGGATAATGCATGTGATTTTGATTGTTTTAGAGAAATTTAGAATTAAATAACCCAATAGGTCAAGCAATTTCCATGTTAGCTTACAAGCAAAGTATAAATGCAGTCATAGATGAGTTAGGCAGCTAAAATAAAGCGACGGGGCATAAAGAGTCTTTCAGCTCATTTAGACACATCAAAACCCATCCTCTCTTCTGCAGTATCACACAGATACTGTACATACCTACAGTGCATGGAAAATTGCAGACATTCTCCAGCTTGAAGAAATACAACCAGCAAAGGCTTGTATAAATAAATTAGCAGAGGTAATCCCCCTGTAGGTGCTTTTGGCAATGGACAGGGTAAGGCATGGGCACTCTGACCGGTCTGAGGCTACACAGCCCCATACACATTAATCTGTGATGCACTGTGTGTTCTGACACCTTTCTAGCATTGCCAGCATTAACTTCTTCAGCAATTTGTCCTACAGTAGCTATTCTGTGGAATCGGACCAGACAGGCTAGCCTTCGCTTCCCACACACACCCAAAACCCACTGAGTTTGGGCGCCCATGTCACTGTTGCTGCTTCATTGGTTGTCCAAACTTGGACTACTTTTGGTAGGAACTAACCAGTGCATACTGGGAATACCCCACAAAACCTGGCATTTTGGAGACGCTCTGACCCAGTGGTCTAGCCATCACAATTTGGCCCTTGTTAAAGTCACTTAGCTCCTTACGCTTGCACATTTTTCCTGCTTCCAACACATCAGCTTTGAGAACTGACTGTTCACTTGCTGCCTAATACATCTCACCAGTGTATCAAGATAACCTATGTTATTTACTTCACCTGTCAGTGGTTTTAATGCTATGGCTGATAAGTGCAGTTTCCTTTGTTAAATGTCTTACAGTGGATTAGTTTGGACTTTTGAGGAACCAAGCACAACACCACCACCAATGGTTGAAAGAAAAATACACAGAATGGTATGAAGAAGAAAGGCTGTGACTGATTTCTTTCTAACCCAGAATCTAGATTAATGTAAGCCTATTGGTCATAGTCATATCATCACTCTGGGTACTCCGGTTTCCTCCCCCAGTCCAAAGACATGCATGGTAGGCTGATTGGCGTGTCAAAATTGTCCATAGTGTATGAATGGGTGTGTGAGTGTGTATGTGGTTGTGTCCTGCGATGGACTGGCACCCTGTCCAGGGCGTACCGCACCTTGTGCCCGATGCTCCCTGGGATAGGCTCCAGGTTCCCCCGCGACCCTGAAGAAGCAGTAAGCAGTAGAAGATGGATGGATGGATGTTTAGTGTTTTTTTTTTTTTGAATGAATGTTACAACTTTTCTGTGTATCCTGTTTGGTATTCAAAGAAAACAATTAAAAAGATCTGCCATTAAGCATGTGTGTAATAAGATATAACACACTGATCAATCCTAATTATTTCAGTGTCAAAATATTGACACACATAGATTTTAGGCTCCTATCTAATATTACCTCCAGCCCTCATTGAGTATAACTGTGTAGCTATGTGTCTCACTATACATTTGTGTCTTTGCAGACCACTGAGAAGCATGCATATGTTCTACAGGGTGTCCCAAAAGTCTCGATACAAAGTTCAAATTAACACTTTTCAGCAAAATGTCTTCCAAAATTTTTTATACTTAGTTTATATTATACATATTTTTCAGACAGCCTTTAAGAATGCCTTTGACCAAAGAAGAACGTATTGAAATCATTATCATGTCTGGATCGGGAAGCTGTTGCAAGGTTTCAATAGACTTTAACAGGAAACATGGCGAGCACATCACACAGCTGCCAAAATTATTAACAAATTCAAAAAGACTGGAAGTGGACGTCCATGAACATCCATGAAGGCACAACCAAGGTAGTCACCTATGTATGGAGACTTTGGGGACACCCTTAGATTAAGATCTCACCGAACAGATTATAAAAAAAGTCCCCTCAAATCCTCACCATGATGAGAATGTGATCAGAGTCCACAGTGGGTTAATTTACAGCACTAGAGTGAGACTGTTTGCAGACTTTTTCCTCCATAGAGCTGCTCAACTACTGTATGTCTTACCTTATTTCCATGCTCTATTTTTCTATCTTGATTTTGTTATTATTCTACCTCGACACACAAATACTGTTATGCATGTGTGAAGAGACAGAGGGGTCTAAATGAAATCTATAAAAAATACAAATTCACACAACATGGTCATTATCTGTTATATAGTTTTATCCTATTGCAAGCTACTCTAAATGTCATAATTTGAGCATTTGACTGTGACATTGTGGCAAAATTCATGTTAAGACTTATGAACTACAAATTAACTAGTATGTTCCAAATCACTTTGAAATATGCTTCAACAATGTGAAAATAACATAATATAGCTGTATGGAACATAATAAATGAGTTCCAAGCACAGGAATCATGATAAACTCACCTACTGATGTGTTTTGGATTATATTAGCTTTTTTTGTATTTTAAAAACAATAAACCAACCACTTTACACACTCTCATCAATTCTGTTTCCAAATCTATCAAACCAGAAACAGCCATCTTGATAAATAACAATGCCAAAATGCTAAATGGATACATTTCATGAGGCCAAAATGCATAGAGCAATCTTTCTGTCATGTTGGCGGTTTAAATTTCCAACTTCCAGCCTCCTCAAGTACAAACAGTGACGACCTGATTTTTCCTAATTAGGGACAGAACCCCACCTCCCAACACACACACACACACACACACACACACACACACACACACACACACACACAACAACACAGTCAAAATACAGTCTGAAAAACGGAGAGGCCACTGTTGCTATAACAACCTGACAGCATTGCTGAGGACTGCACTTGAAGCAGTTTCTTTGGTTAGAATTGAAAGCTCCAATCTACACACTTTATTAGCTTTGCTTAAAGAGTTAATGACCTCATCCTTATAGAATTCTTAGCCCACGTAAGCTCTTACTTCTAAGTGATACATGTTATGCTTAGAGTATATAGATTCTTTGCTGGTCTTTTCTTGCCCCATGAATATGGACTGGGACTTTCTGTGCTCCTGATTAAATCCGGTCTCAACACTCAACTTGTTTTGTTATTTTTGTAACAACATTTTCAAATTCAAATTGTGTACTAAAATGCTTTTTATGACTGTCCTTGACATAAAATAGAATTTACATAGACCAGAATTTACTTGAAAACAGTTAGAAAAGGGAAAAGTATTTTTAAAAATATAAAAAATAACATGTAAGGACATGAAGATGGGTGGCAGAAACAGTCTGACTATAATTGGGATAAAGTGCAGATATGTGCAGTTATTTGTATAGTATAATGCTGTGCAAAATTAAGCTGAGGTAGTTGTATTGAAATCGTCCACATAAATTATAAATATTTAGAAATACATGGTGATACAGGACAACATGGTTAATGAAGATGAATGAATAGACAATGTATTAAAGGAATGTAGGTATTGTGGATGTTGTGTAACTATTATATCTATTTAATAGAATTTCATTTAGTTTACATATTCTGCAATGCATTTATACTACCTTATTTGTATTGTACACAATTCTTTGGAAGTCAATATTTTATTTAATTTTCTTGAAGGCTGTTTTTTTTCTCCTTTAAAGTGCACCTATTACGGTTTTGAAACGTGCCTTGTTTTAGAGAACTCCTACAATAGATTTACATGCATCCAAGGTCAAAAAACACTTGAATGTGCTCATAATTTAAACTTCAGCATTACCTTTTCATCCTAGTGTCACAAGCGACTCATTAAATGATTTAGAGAGCATACTCTATTCTGATTGGTCAGATATCCCAATAAGTTGTGATTGGTCTACCGCCGATGAAGACCAGAGGCAGGGCCTTTTGTTACAAACCTACACAGGTTTGTACAGAAAGTAAGTCTAGAATTAATAATGACTCATTTCAGCTGTTCAGAATCGGTTCCTTCTTTTGGGAGTCAATAACCCCATTTGTCATGCACTTTGATTTTTGAAGTTTGCAGACTTTTTTTTCAATGGACAAATCAAACTGTTCAGTGGTATAGAATGCACCAGAAAACTGAATCTTTCATGCAGCATTGCCACAAGTTCAAGTCAGCCTTCCTTTGAGCATTCAGCAACATCCAGCTCTCTCCTGGCTGCGATCAATACAGAGAGCAACTGCTGTTCTTGCTACTTCAGCCTTCAGTCTGAAAATCAGAGCCATCAGCAGCACTCACGTTCTGATCAATACTGCTCTCCCACTGCTGAAAGGAAGACAGCATATAGCTACATACCTTTCCAAACATGCTGCTATATTCATCCAGCATAATGTAATTATAAAAGACAATAACAATTATTATTATTATGATAATGATTAGTAGTAGTAATAAAAAAATATATATAAATAATAATAATAATACAACATTCATTCATTCATTTAATTATCTGCAGTATCTTCATTTAATTATCATCCTGGTCAGTCCATTACAGGGCACCATGCACACACATTCATAGACTCATTCAAATTACACCTAAAGCAATTTAGGGTAAATAACCCACTTACTGGTATGTTTTTGGGAGCTGAGAGGAAACTGGAGAACCTGGATGAAACTCATGTACCGGGTCAAACTCAAGATGAAACCAGGGACCCTGGAGTCATGAGGTGGCAATGTTACGCACTGCATCAAGACCAGAGGAAAATAAATTATTTTAAACATACTAATAATAAATTATTGTAAATAATAAATATTGGGTGTGACTTTTCTACATCTTAATACATTCAATAAGGAGGATCAATGTAAATTATGAACGTAATCCAGCACCATCCATTGATATTTGTGTACTCAGCTGCATATGGAAAATTATAAACAATTTGAAATGATGCACGTTTAATTAATATTCTTTCTTATGAAGCATGTTTGATTTAGTTTATCCCCATGTGTCAATTAATACACTAATAAACTAACAAATGTAGTTAAGATAATCATTATTCATGCATTCATAAGATTCACGTCATAATTAAGGTCACGTATTCATTAGTTTGTGATGCCTCATTATTAGTTCATATTTAAGTAAGTATTAATGCATGATTATTCATATAGTGTTAATGTAAAGTGTTACCACTACTACAACTCAAATTTCAAAAAAAAGTTGGGACACTGTGTAAACTGTAAATAAAAACAGAATGCAATGATTTGCAAATCTCACAAACTCATGTTATTCACAATTGAATATAGAAAATGTTTAAACTGAGTAAATCTACCATTTTAAGAAAAAAATAAGGTAATTTTGAATTTGATTAACAGCTTTTTTGAGACTGAATTGTTGCCAATTAACATAATTAGTTACAAAATGTTCCTCCAGCTGTTTCTTTTTAGCAACTTACATTTCCAGCCTTTTGTTTCCCCCAACCCAGCTTTTTTGATGAAAATTAAAAATGGCTTTATTTGTTCCTTAAAATCTACATTTACTCAGTTTAAACATTTGAGATGTTTTCTATGTTCTATTGTGAATAACATATGGGTTTATGAGATATGCAAATCATTGCATTCTGTTTTTATTTACATTTTACACAGCATCCCAACTTTTTGAGAATTGAGGTACAACTAATATTAATAATAATAGAACATCGTGACTATTTTATGGTACTACTGTATACTTGACTATCATGATTGTTAGGCATGTAAACAAATTAACCCAGACTAATACACGGCAGTATACGATTCAGGAAGACACAGACGCCACCAACATCCTGCTGCACACAGGAGAGTGGTTCTGCCCTCTAGTGATTATCATAACAAACTGCAGAATCATGACCATACATTCCTGCTTCAGCAAGGCGAAATGATCATTTTACAACTTTCAGAATGAATAAAACATAAAAAGATATTATTTTGTAAGACTTTTTTATGTATTCCATGTATGTTTTGTATTAATGAACATTTCTAAATGACAAAAATATAAAATACATTTTGTTATACAACCACCTTGTACTAATTTTTCCATAAACTCGATGAACATGTCTGTCTGAGGCTCTTGCATCACTGTACCATTTTCAGAACATGTGCACAAAATACTTGTAGATCTAAGTAATACAAGGAAAACTGGTGCTCTCAGTATGTGACCAAAAATATGACAAAAATAATTTCAAGCATGTGTAAGTCCACTGGACAAGAGTCAGAGTGGATAAGGTGGCGTAGATCAGACGTTGCTTCGACGAGACTCAAAAGAAAAAGGATGATTAATTTTTTTTAACTGTATTAAATTCTCAATCTTTTTGATTAACCTATACAATTTGTGACGGTCAGTCGATATCTGAACAATTGGCTAACCATAACCCCAAGGGGCGTAAAGATACACAAATGCGATAGCGTATAGTGATGTCACGAGATGACACATTCTTGATAGAGCACAGTTAACCATTGCCAGAATATGCAGTTTAGGTTTAAACATTTCAAAAGAACATTAATTGAATTTTAATGACAACAGATTTTCTTTGTGATCCATTAAGACTTTTAGCACCATATAAGGAAACAAACTCTGTGCATTAGATTATAACAAAATTAATCATAACTAATTAAACATCAGCTCTCTTGCCAGGATCAACAAATCTCAAACCAAAAACCATATCTCACAATATATATATATATATATATATATATAAATAAAAAGACCTGACACTAGTCCAAACGGTTCAGATATTGGAAAAGAGATGTTTACATCTTACCAGAATTTTCTTTTTCCAAATTGGTTTAAAACTGTGAACATGGCAACCTGTTAGTGCTCAAGAAGGCATGTCTGATGTCATGCAGCTCTCTGTACCGTGTGTGAGTGAGTGTGAGAGAGTGCGAGACAATGGTGTTTGCACTAGTGTACACCAATGACGTATTTAGCTGGTAGTATGGTGAAAACAGTGAGCTTAGAAGTGTGTTTTTGAATCCCTGTAGCCTCTCCTGATTCGGGATAATGAGGAAGCTACCTTTTCAGAGGAGGAAGTGGAAGTTTCAATGTTTATTACACCTTTTATGACTAGCCTATTTTATAATGAGGTCTGATAAAATTATTGTTTGATACACAGATACATCAAGTCAAGAGCTTTATATCGAAAGATATAATACACTATCATTACACCTATATACTAACCCTATTTGACTGGCTGATGCATAGAATGACAGTGTGCCTGCCTGCATAATCACATACACTGGTTCTCCATGTGTTCAGGATTCGAGCAGAGAACCACTGGTGTAAAAGAAACATTTCACAAAAGAAAAGAAAAGAAAACAACAAAAAAAAACCAATGAAAACTTCAGAGGGCTCTTTTAATCAGGGAAATCTGAGTAAAAACACATTTTCATTTACAGAACATGAAATACGAGCAGTGACAGCAGTTTGTGTACTGCACAGTATGAGATCTTTTAAATTCCCTTCACGCTAATCCTGCGAGTACCTTAAAAGCTTGTCATGAATGTTTTCTAAAGACGTTGTTTCCAAAACGTATACATATATACTTTCATATCTGTAAATAAATTTTGTACATACATAAGTTTAAAATATATATAACTGTGAAATGCTGTTTAATGCAATTTTTTAAATAATGATAAAGGATTAGGAAGCTAGAACTGCGAGCAAATCAAAAGATATTTGTTCTCCTTTTTTCTCTGAAAATAATAATCATCACCAGAAGCTGGTCAATGACTGGCACCAAATCACAGCTTCCATGAAACCTTAAGTAAGCATTGCTTTCAATGGCATTTTTGAAGGGTTGAAACATTTTTGCCAACAAAACTCTCTGGGACTTTTTTTTACCAATGACACATACATCAGTGTCAATGTCCTTTAAGGCAAAAGCACTCTCCTACACTTAAACATACACACTCATACACCGCCAATTAGTCTTGTAAATGTTCTAATACTCAACACAAAAATCCCAATTTCCAGAAAACAAGGGAAATGCCAGACCCAAACACTGTATTCAGTGTCACACCTGGGACATACAAGTTATCCCTGCTGTTTCAAAATGCTTGCAGAAGTGTCACATTAAGGAATGATTATAAAAGGTTGAAGATTTTAACAGTTACAGTACTACACTGGAAAGAAGTCCAACCTATTTTGTAACTGCTAATCTACTGTGCACACTAATACTTGAATAACCTTTTTTCTTTATAGAAAAAAAAAATGCTCTGTTATATTTATCATAGTCAAATATTTATGTAAGAGTTAGTCAACAGTTACGATTTTGTTAAACAAAGAGACAACTTATTTCCAGTAATGCAGAAAGTGAAAATCAGTATAATTAAAAATTAGGCACCAAAATAAAATAAAATAAAAAAGACAGACATGATTAGACTAAAGCCTCACAAATTCTGGCATCAGATTTACAGCACGATATGAAACACTGAATGACGACGAGGCATGTCTACAAAACTGGCTCCAATAATGGCATCTAATAAGAACATCCTCAGTATATCATGAGCATCTCGGGTGAATTTCAACACTGAACCTGCAGCCTCGATGTGTCAGCACTCATGGTATAAAAGTCACCATTAAAATCAGTTTGGTCCTGCTCATGGCTACATTAACCCTTGTAGGGGCGCATAACTGACGTATGTCGACTGTTCTATGTAAAACTGACCTCCAAACTGACTTTAACAGCAAACGGGTAAGCACGTGACTGAAGCACTGACATAAAAAAAAGACCTAACTGTATAAAAATCTTATGAAAATTAAATGTTAAAAGATATTTGATCTGGGATAGTTGCTAAACACTAGGTATTATGATAGGAAAAAACAAAACATAAAAACAAAAAGAGACTGGAACACAGGATCAAATGAAGTGGAATCAAATTCAAATGAATGAGGCAAAATATTGATAATATATTGGCAAATGAGACTGAATAATCATTTCACCTTTTTTCCCCAATTTACATCGCTTCTTAAAATCTTAAAATGCTATTTTCAAGCTTTTTTTGATCAAAGAATGTAATGTTTAGGAATGGAAAAGACCATCATGCCATAGCTGCACCCCCATATGTATACATTCAAAACGGGAGTGTTCGAAAACACGCGCGCGCACACACACACACACACACACACACACACACACACACACACACACACACACACACACACACACAC
>JAOUWY010000011.1:7926609-7948839 GCA_025728095.1 Prietella phreatophila
CACACACACACACACACACACACACACACACACACACACACACACACACACACACACACACACACACACACAGAAAGCCACAACCCTACAATTGTACACTCGGATGAGAGACTTCTTTTGCAGGTTATCAGTTGTCTTCCTCCTTGGCCTGGGCGATGGCCCTCTCTGCACTAGCGGAGCCCTCAAAGCGCTGTGAGGCGATGGCAGCTTGATGGGACATGCTCTTCCTCACAATGTCGCCCTTCCTCCATAATGTAATCTCCTGCACAACCATGACACAAGACAAGAACAGTACATGTCAGTTACATCCAGCAGTGAATAGTCAAACCAGGTGCAAAAATGGTAAGTTAATACTTAATATTTAAAGGAGTTTGGAATCAATCCATTCATTTTCCATACCGCTTATCCTACACATAGGATTGCGGGGGAGCCTGGAGGCTTGCTCACACATTCACACACCATTGACAATTTGGAAATGCCAATCAGCCTATAGCACATGTCGTTGGACTGGGAAGGAAACCAGAGTACCCGGAGGAAATCCCTGAAGCACGTGGAGAACATGCAAACTCCACGCACACAAGACGGAGGTGGGATTTCAAACCCCCAACCCTGGAGGTGTGAGGCAAACGTCAATCTGGAAATCAGCTTATTCATTTCGATTGCTCAATTTACGCCACAACTGTTGTCCGATGAAAGATCAACGAAACATGTTGGATTTTTTCTAGAACTGCCATTATGTCACACGAAGTTATTTGCATGTGCCCATAATGAGTAATATGATCAAAATTATCTCGGCTGTGTCAAAATATCACTATCCCTGCATTTCATACAGGAGAATGATCACAACATGATGGTCAGTGTATGTGTTAGTGGGTCTCAGATACAGGGAAAATGCCTACACTGCATCTCAAATGGTTTACTATGTGCTGTGTGTAAGGAATAAAACACTATGGTGTGAGCTATTATTAGAAAGTAATTAACAGGGTAGTGTGATGTTCCCCTACATGGCCTGAAGTTTATTATTTTACAATAAGAACACTCCCCAAAGTATTTTATTCCTCTTAACAACTTTACAACGACTACTTTTTCTTTGATAAATTAAAGAAGGACATCATAATTATTTTTTTTTACCAGTTTATAGTAATATTTACTATTGTAGAACATCTGCGAAGCAAGTAGTTCCTGTTAGTTCCTCTCTCAAAGTTAATAAGACAAAAACATAAATAAAAATGCAGCTTGTCATGTTACCAATAAATCGCAACGGGCAATGTTCTTTCAACCTTAGCCTTTTCAGTCATAACAAAAACTTAAAGTAACAGCTTTACGCTGACACTGGAGACTCCTTTCATGTTAAATGTCTCCTCACAAAAGACACATGCATCCATTTTTCTCTATTAGAATTTTAAAATCAGTTTGCTATTAGTTTTGGATTACATGGAATGCCCATCACACAAGTGTTTGTCAAAGGTGTTACTACAGAAATGATCAATCATTAGAATGAGTGTCCAAAATTCTGAATTTAATGTTTAGTGCATTAGAACAAACTAAACACTAAAATGATACAAAACACAAAGCCATTTAAGAATCAGCACTAGATTTGTCTCCAAGATGAGTGAGGCGAGAGCGTCTCAAATTCAGTATCTCAGAATTTATTCTTGTTTATAAAGTCCAAGTAAGTCTTGGGTTATAAAACAAAATTGTGATATTGTGAAAAGTTTAGGCGATCATCAAGCTTAATATTGAAAGCCGTCTAGATGCAAAAACTACTGAGCAAAACCTGGACTGATATTTCAACTCAAACTTTAACAGCATGTACCTGTTGTTTGAAGTAACGTCTCTCCTCTTCATCAATGAGCACCAGATTGAGGTAATAGCGAACAGAGAACTTTTTGTTGATGTCTCTCATTGTGGGAGTCATTTCATAGCCAGCCAAGAAGAGTCGAATTGGGATTGATTCACCTGAACATAAAAAAAAAAGATTAAAGGGAGAGAAAGAGAAACTGTCAGAAATGTTTATAGTGTAAATACTGATGCATTAAATTCCAAAAGTGGTATGTTTTTGCAAATACACTGATGTTAATAAACCCATCATATTATTTTCATGTTACTAGACAGTATCACTTTGTATTTTAATTTGTAATTATTTTCTGGAGGTTTAACTGTCCATCATCTCACACGCTGTCATATTACTCTATGATTAAATAAAATTAAGAGTCTAAATTTCATTAAGGGCAAAACATTACTAGTAACATTAAAATTAACTGCAATACTAGCAACAAATATCTCCAAATTTGAGAAGGATTCAGCTTTGCCCACTGCTCTGTACCTCTGACAGGTGCTCCATCCATGATTTCATACTTTGCAATGGTATCATTTTCATGGTAAACATTGGGCCCAGTTCCTGTTGTCTCTCTCTTAATGATGTCTATCTCCATATGCTTGATTTTAATCCGCACCAAAAGAAAATAGATTTTCCCAACTATCACGTCCTTGAGATGGTACCTAAAAGACAAGACAAGGAATGTGGACAATGACTCAGAACATGTGTAATTACTTACTCTTCATGATGAACCATGTACTGGTATTGATATTCATCTGTAATCTGCATATTTTTCAGATTTAGAAGGAAACACTCGAGTATATAATCTTAACCAGGATGTTAAACATGTGGTGTGGTAACGGTTCTAACATACCATCAAATTTATTAGGAATCTGTGTTCTAAATTAAAATTGTCTTGTGGACCGTAATTGAACTGACACATTTGAAAAATACTAGCCTCCACGAGGGGGCAAAGGAGAGCAATAACCTCAGGGCCATAAATTTATTGTACTGTGTTTACTTCCAAAAGTAAATAAAAAATCTAATCTAGGGATTTCACAGCAGTGAGGGTGAATACTTATGTAATCATAACTGATTTTTTTTCATAAATAATTTTGCAAACTATTGATTTCAGCCCCAGATACATATTTCTATTATTATAGACTATTTTATGAGGATTCATGGATGACGCCATAAAACCAATTAAGAATAGTTCAGTTCCAGGTTGGATCACTGGAAAATGTGAGAAAAGGGGATGAATACTTGGCAAGGTATTGTATACATTTTGCAGGGCTTTTGGTATTGAATGCCATGTTTTATTGTATTCTGTTAATGATGTATGCACAACATGCAATCTAGTTTTGCAATCAGAATGTACCTTTCAGATAACTGGCAATAAAATTATCACATTTAAGAAGAGTTGTTGACATGTCATTGGTCAGTAAACTAACCTGGCTCACTTGTGATTGGACTGAGTAGCTCTAAAATTTGACAACCTTGCTTTTTACAACTGTTACAAAATTCATTTTAGTACATGTCCACAATCTGGTACAAGTCAGATGTTGCACATAACACCGTCTAGATATTTACTGTTAACTAACATTTTTATCTGGGCATCAGTTTAAAGACATTACATATTTTCATTAACACATTAAGTAACCTGACTGTCTATGTAATTTCCCCTTCAGTACATTGGCTTTCTGGTGAACTTATTCACATTTGGTCTAGAAAAGTAGTTTTACGTATCTATTCTAACAAGGGGTCACAAGTTGTAAAGAATATAGCGCAACTGTAGATGTTGTGATGGTACTGTGGACCCTCTATATTACAAGCTCCCTCTAACTCTAACTAGAAGAACATTAGAGGAAAAGTATGTAGGCCTAATAGCTCAACAGTGAGCTTAGCGTTTTACAGGAGATCATATTACAAAGACGTTGTTTCCCCCCCATATAGTACATAGCTCACTATTTTTTGGATTCCATGATTCACAAATTTAGAAACTTACTTGGATTTGTTGTACTCAAACTCAATGTGTAGGCAGTCCTCAATTCCCACTTCCATCTTAATAGAGGAGTTCAACTCTGGATATGTGCTGAGTGTGTGCACAACAATGTCCATCTCTTTGCTGATGTCATTTAGCCTTCTGCTGACAGTTGCTCGTAGAAAATAGCTTCGAAATAAAAATGTTTTAAAAATTAAGTTGAAGCGTATGATTACAATTAGCAGTCAGATAAAATCATGGCTACATCATTACTTAAACTATGCAAATGAACTTCCACATGACTAATCCTTTTATGAGTCTGGTGTTTATCCATGATGGACACATTCTGTAAATACTATTTCAGGTGCATACCGGAGTTTGACGTTCTGGCCCGTGTAAGATTCATAAGGCTTCTCAACATGCGTGAACTCAAAGTCAAACGTCTGAGACTGGCTCATCTCACCCGGCCGAGCCAGGTCCTTCACCAGCGATACAAACTCATGATGGTTTCCTCTGTCATAGTACAACTCTGAAAACACAAAGTAGGTAGAAAGGGAAAAAGGGATAATGTGTCAAATAATTTGTGAATTATGCATGTATTGTCTTTTCAAAACTTGTAAGAGGTACAAGTTTCTCCCAAGTGAATACTGATTAGTGGATACATCAGGAGCTAGGCCAAGGCTAACTCTACCTCGTAACTGGACGATTTAAGAGAAACTCTTAAGAATTGGTTGTTATTCAAATTAAAACTCCTAATTCTTTTTTAAGCATAATTAGCACTGAAAGCAAGTTGTAAGCCTGTGACAGCTTAGAAGTACTCCAGAAGTCCCAAAATCACAAACAACCCTAAATGCGATTTAACAAAATAATAAAGTGCGTATAGGATATTTGTGATGATATATTTAATGCCAACAAGCTTTAAAAATATATTGGGTCTGATGCAGGAATATGTCAGTGGAGTCAAAAGGGCAGTCACCTGTATTAAGTAATGCAGAACTGCCAGAGCTCAAACTTTACATAAACTTCCACTACTTGAGCAACATGAAAATAGTGCTAAAAAGATAAACAGAAAATATTAAATTTGTTTGAATTGTATTTATTTATAACATGTATTGGGATGTGGTTTAGGAACACAAAGACCCTTATCGGATCAGCCAATAAATGTAAATATACATTCATCAAACATGCCATTGTCTTAAGAAATGGGGTTGACCCCACCCTTGTTCTTAAAAGTTCCTCTTTTTCAACTTTTATTGCCACTTTAATGCCTCTTAGTGGCAAGTTAACATAAAAGGGCTTCAAATATTTCCAAAGAAACTCATTAACCACTTTATCAGTACACTTCACAGGTATACAATAGAGATCGACCTATTCATCAATTTTGCTAATTAATCAGCACAGATAACCAATTGTTGAAACTATGTGTTATCAGCAAATATTCACACGATAGTTTTTTCCCCTGGTTTCATCCTTTGCGGAGCAGCTGAGAAGAGTCAGCTGTCTTACACAGTACAAGAGCGGCCTCTAGAGGAGAAATAAAAATGATCACTGACAAATTTTGAAGTGTTTTTGGTCCATTTTGGATGTCTCTATATATATTTATTTGGACTGTTACTTTTGGGTTCAGTTTGGATCAATCACTTTCAATCAGTTGATTAAGTGGTTATCGGCAAATATTTCCGACTGTAGTTATTGGTATAGGTAAAATCCACTATATACAGTGCTCTCCGCTAATATTAGCACCCTTGGTAAATATGAGCAAAGAAGGATGTGTTCACAAAAACACACTGCTCTCATGGATATCCAACAATTGCAAACCCTTTTAGTCAATACTTTGTGCTACCTCCCTTTGCCAAAATAACAGCTCTGAGACGACTTCTATAATGCCAGATGAGGTTGGAGAATACATGGCAAGGGACCATTCCTCCATACAGAATCTGTCCAGATCCTTCAAATTTCAAGGTCCTTGCTGGTGGACTCTCGTCTTCAGTTCACCCCACAGGTTTTCTAAGGGTTTCAAGTCAGGGGGAGTGGGATGGCCATGGCAAGACCTTGATTTTGTGGTCAGAAAACCATTTTTGTGTTGATTTTGATGTATATTTTGGATCATTGTCCTGCTGGAAGATTCAATCACGGCCCATTTTAAGCTTTCTAGCAGAGCTAGCCAGGAGTCCATGATGCCATGTATCCTAACAAAATGTCCAGGTCCTCTGGCAGAAAAACTTATTAAATATTAAAGGGCCACCATCATATTTAACCATGGGAACAAGGTACTTTTCCATATGGCTTCCTCTCCGTGTGTGCCAAAACCACCTCTGATGTTTATTGCCAAAAAGCTCTATTTTGGTTTCATCTGACCATTGAACCCAATCCCATTTTAAGTTCCAGTAGTGTCTGGCAAACTGAAGGTGCTCGAGTTTGTTTTTGGTTGAGTAGAGGCGTTTTTCTCGAAACCCTTCCAAACAACTTGTGGTGATGTAGGTGACTTCGGATTGTAGTTCTGGAGACTTTCTGAACCCAAGACACAACTAATTTCTACAATCTTCCAGATGTGATGCTTGGAGATATATTGGCCACTTGAACCATCCTCTTCACAGTGCGTTGAGACAATATAGAAACATTTCATCTTCCAGATTGATTCATAACATTTCCAGTTGACTGGACCTTTTTAATTGGGCATTTTCAATGCTTTTGCTATTTTCTTATAGTTACAGTACTTCCCATTTTGTGATGCTCAACAACCTTTTGCTGTACATCACAGCTATATTGCTTGGGCTTACCCATTGTGATGGATGACAAAAGGGAATTTGGCCAAGGAGTTCTCTCATATTTACAAATGCAGCTCAAGAAATTAGAATATCATGGAAAAGTAAATTCCTTTATATAATTTAATTCAAAAAGTGGAACTTTCATATATTCCAGATTCATTACACAAAGTGAAATGTTTCATGCCTTTTTGGTTTTAATCTTGATGATTACGGCTTACAGTTTATGGAAATAAAAAATCCAGTATTTTTCCATTTTTTGAATTCAATTACAGAAAGAAAAAAAAAAACCATTTCCATGATATTCACATTTTTTTAGATGCACCTGTATACCCCAGTCATGACTGAACAATTTCCTGTTCCTAGTCACCCAGGTGTACTAAAAATGTAAAATATCAATGGGAATACACTTTGAAAATATTTTCCACATATGAATTCATAGGGTTGCCAAAAATTGACATATTTTAAACAAATATTTTTAACACCCGTGTTGTGTTGGTAATTGGTTGATATCCATGAGAGCAGAGTACTTTTGTGACGAGCAGTAAAGACAATTTTCTTTCTCATATTTACCAAGGGTCCCAATATTACTGGAGGGCACTGTACAATTATTGACTGTATCCCATATGAAGGATACTTAAATTTGTGAGCCCTCTTTTTCTCCAACCATCAGTGGAAACTATCATAAGACCATGGCTGACCAGACATAATTAGGGTAGAGTGCTGTGCTGGTATACGTGTGTTAGAGGAAACAACTTTGTTAGGATTTTTTAAACACTGTACACACCTACAGACACTTTGACACACCTACCCTGTTGGCGTACAGTTGAAGACCACAATTATCTTTCTCCATATGCAGTGTGTCAGTTTCTGATTGAAGGATGTTATTGGCTGAATACGTTCTCAACTCGGCAGACATGGTGGGGTGTTAAAAAATCTAAGAAATACTGCTGTCTCTTATACACTTATAACACACTCAGTCACTGCTGAGCTGAAAAACGTACCTCATCCTGTTATTGGGCCAGACCATCTCAAGTGGTCTGCTAGGGTGCTTGACAAATTTGTAACTTTCCAATTTTTTTTTTTAGTGATTACCTCTGTGAATTGGCATTGCAAAAGCACCATTTATTTATTTATTTTAATTGGTTTAACGACGACAGCCAGCTGTTTACAGAAACCTCAATATCCCGGCTCAGGAAGGTCTTAGCTCCTTGGAACAAAAACTGACGTCAAGTGCACATGACAAGGTATGTTTTACAAGACCATGTTTGGTTCCGAGGAGCTACAACCATACGAGCCGAGACACTGAGGTTTCAGTAAAACAGCCGTACAACTAAAATGGGTTGTGTGCCATGACAAAAAAGACGGTTGTTGTTGTTAAACCAAGTAAAATAAATCAATAAACACTGGTGGGTTTGCAATGCCAATAATACATAGATGTAATCACACACAAAAAAATAAATACTTGAAATGCTCAAGCATCAAACTTTACAATGATTGAACCACTTGAGATGGACTGACTATTATCTAGTCAGAGGTGGTCCAATGGTGGTTCTCAGACACTGATGCAATGGTTACAGTGAGTAAAAATATACACAGTGTGCCTATAGGATGGGTCTCTGTGATAAGTGACCAATGAGTGTAGCTACAAGCTGGTTTTCATAATTAAATACGACTGGTAAAGAGATCTGTTTATCTGCCAGAAAACTGTAATGTCCTTCAGTAACACAGTATATGCAAAAACGCTGCATCTCCAGCCACCAGTGTTAAACTATTTTCTTAGCAATATTAAACACGTTATGAACTATTTTATGTAGTACATAGTGTAATATATACTGCATTTGCACCTGTGTTACCAAATGACTTGAGCTTATTAGCCGGAATGCTACTACACTGAGGAAGAAGCCAGAGATCACGTGACCCAGGCCAAAGGCCGACTAATCATAGCGCGCTCTTTCTTTCCCCCCGGATGTCACATGTCACGAGACAGCAGCAGGCAGCTTAACAACATCTAAATGAATGCAATAAACCACCATCTTTAATCCACCTGCAAACATCAAACCCGATAAAATCCTATCTACTTAGCAAGTGATTCTCGCCTGCGACATCCATCATCCCTATGTAGTGAAAACTGGAGCGTTTTTCAGCCCCATATAAAGGCTGCATTGCATTGCTGTTATATTATGGCAGGGTTTGATAAAGGAGAAATGTTATGAAGTGCTGCTCACCAATCTGCCCGATAAATTCGATCTTAATGCCCTGATGTTCCAGCCTTTTCGCCGGGTTTTTAAGCGTGATGTTGACTTTGCCAGAAACCGTTTCGCCGTCGTAGAATAAGAAGTACTTGTCTTTTTTCCCATCTTCTGTCTTGTGTTCCACCTTTTTCCGCGTTTCGGCGTCATTCAAAACTATGTCGATTTCAGCACTTTGACCAAAACCGAAAAAGCTCATTCCGGCACCGTGTGGATGGAAAACTGTTTTAATATTAACACCTGATCCAACTCACCATCTAGACAGCGCGTCCTAATGACTGACCACCGACTCGGACTGTCTCAGAACATGGAGATTTCTAACGAACTATATGTTTATTTTTATTATTATTATTGTAATAATTAACGCAATTAGACTATCATACGACCAGCACTATCAACAACCCAGCACCAGATTCTGCTACAAACAGGGTGAAAAGAGGAACGTTAGGAAACCGACAATAAGCTGCCCCGGAAGTGATTGTTTTCTGAATAAAAGTCTTTGCTGTTTTGCTATATATGGGGTTCTCGAGCTAGATAAAATAAATGCCACAGATTTATACTGCGAATATAATTCAAACTATTTAAATATGAGGCTCATTGTTTAATTTTGCATAATATTTTTGGGCCAGTTATCGGAGCCATGGAGTATTTTATTCATGAGCTTTACACTTACAGGATACAAATTTATTTTTTTTTAAACAAACAAAAAAACTGTCATTAGGTCCAGGTTGACATTATTGACATATTGGTGTACATATTGGTATTGATGACAATATGAGAATATTTATATTTTTGGTTATTGAGGTCTGGATTCAATTCAGTTTAGTACTGAGATTTAAAGACCTCTTTAGAATTATTTATCATTATATAAATTTGGGGGCTTCTCATTTCTTAAATGCACATTTCCTTATAAGAAAGAAAAAAAAAACACGTGCTGTTTATGCAAGTCTGACCACACAGTCTTAAATGATGTCACATTAATTGTTCTCTCAAGCAGTTCCACTGTAAGGGATAAGTATATTCTTTCACTTATCTGGCCAGAAAATACATTTCTACTAATTTAAACCGTCCCCAATTTAGCAGTACTTGTACACCGACAGCATCTATACTTCAGCTTTACCCAAGTACGAAATCTTTGGCATTGTCTCAAATATATCGCAGGCTGACTGTTTGCACTGCGGTGTTACAGCATTTATCTAACGATTCTGAACGTTTTACCGAAGCCATTTAGTTCATATTCACTTTCAGCATTCACCAAAAAGAACCGACTCAAAAGAGCCGAGTCAGTGAACGATACATCACAACAACCTATGCGTTCTACTGTGCACCATGACATGTCACGAGAGAAAGCACTGTTTATTACAATAGACGCACATACAACCTAATTAAGAGAATACGTTTGGTGTCTTCGGATTGTAGCCAGGGGCCCACTAACGCGTTTACTGGGCTTCTTTCTCACACGTCTCCCCTGTAGATTGGCATGGCGAATGGTTTAGAGTGGTTTCCATGACAACAGAGTAACAATAGAATCAGAATCTGCTTTTCAGCGTGTAGCTGAGTCAAGTAGCTGTTTTAGGTCACTTCAGTTTGTTGTACAACAGTGATCGATTTTTATTTGTTCTTTAACACAATTTACGTGTAAAACAACGTCAAACGTCGGTTAGCAATGGGCAAGAAAACTGGAGAAAAGAAAGATGCACATTCTTTCATCCAGTTCCAGTAAGTTAAGTCCACAAAGAAACAGGATTAATACAATTCATTTCAAAAAACAATTTTCTATCTAGTAACCTGATCTTGGACCTCTTCACTTAGAATTGAAGTTAAAAGAAAAGAGATTGAAGAATTGAAGGAAGAAGTAAGGGAACTGGAAGCCAAGAACCAACAACTTGTTGAACTGGTAAGGAACATTCAAAACAGCTCTTTTCTATAGTCTACCTGTTTTAAACCCATACTTAGGATCATTAATGTCAGGATTCAATAATTGATATGTTTGTGAAGATGATAATAATGACGGTATGTTCCAGCGAGATCAGCTGCGAGAGGAGCATCAGGGACACCGCAGTGTGCTGCGCATGCAAGCCAAGGAGCAGGAGAAGAAGCTCGAGGAGGAAGAAGTGGCCAGTAAAGAACAAGTAGAACAGGCTGTCCAGCACAATCTAGAGCTCGCACATATCCAGGAGGAAGAGCTGGCAGGTACTCACACATTGGGCCTCACTTATGTAGATGGATATGGACAGATTTTTTGTGTAAATCATTTGTATGAGCATTTCCACAAGACATTTTATATTCATGAAAATCCACATAATGGAGCTTGCATGTACTCCAGGTACTCCATTTTCCTCCCCCAGTCTAAAGACAGTCATTGTAGGATGATTGGCATTTCCAAATTGTCCGTAGTGTGTGAATGGATGTGTGTCTATGATTGTGTCCTGCAATGGGTTGGCACCTTGTCCAGGGTCTCCCCTGCCTTGTGCTCTGACTTCCCCGTGATAGGCTCTAGACTCCCCATCGAGGTCATATTCAGATTTTTGAGTATGAGTATGTGTTTGCAAGACTTGCACAGGCAGCTGACGAGTGTACAGGCCCAGGTTGTGGAGCTGCAGGTTCACCGTCAAGCTTGGCAGCTATATAAGAATGTGGGAAGTGTTGAGCATCAACAGCAGATCCAAAAACTATTGTCAAATCTCGACTCTATGCAGAAGAACTTTCAGGAAAAGTCAGGTGAGCTATATTCACTTATAGTTTGATTTGTTTTCTTATAGGGAAGATCAAATCCTTTATATCTACTCCATAGAAATTGTGTGTAAGATAAACTGTAGTGTTGACTGAATGTTTCTCACAGAATACATCGAGTTCTCTCTGAAAGCAGCCATTAGTGAGATTGACAAGAATACTTCACTGCTGATTGAACGAGAGAAGCACCTTGCTAGAGATGTACAGTATAAACATATCAACCATAGCTTCCTGTATATTAAATTAGAGTGCATATTGACACACCACTCACACCCTGTACTATTTTAGAGGGCACTGAAACAGGCTGACAAACACAGTTTTCAGAAGATCAAAAAGAACGACTGGCTTAAGAAAGAGGTAAGATGTTTCTATAATTAACTTCAAAGTGCTCACGCATTGGTAGTGCACAAATCATTCAGTCTAAATACACAACATGTACATAGGACAAACTTTCTGGCCATTTTATTTTCTGTAGGACTTAGAGATGTAGTAGATATGTTCAATTCTTGTTGTGTGTGTGCAATGATGTTTCATGCCAGCTTGCTGTCTATCATGAGGAAGTCTCTATACTGGATGCAGCCGTGAGGAAATTAGAGGAGGAGAACTTGGAGCACATGAAGGAACTGCATCGCCTCAATGATGCAGAAATCTCTAGGTACTGTTGGCTGCAATCATGGTCATTTAAGCCCTTTGAAATATTTTCTATGCCAGGGATCCATTTAATTGTAAAATAAAATTTACTGACCCGCTCAGCACAGATGATTTTAGTAACATCATGTAAATGTGTAGAATAATATACATATAATTTTTGAGCCATAGAGCTTTCCATTCCTGAACGACAGAACACATTTGTCAGCAAGTCGACATTAGACCTACTTGTTTTGAGTTATTGAGCTTTAATTTATTGACCAGTCAAACAGGTTAATAACTATAAGAATGCATTAATAAATCTAGTTACTTTGATAATGGTGGGTTGTGATTTCCACCACTGTAACAAAACAAACAAACAAACAAAAAAACAACAACACCACATGAACCCCTGGGGGTACCTGGTCCCCAATTTAGGAACCGCTGATCTAGGCCATTAATTTTCCCCTTAGTATCCCTGTGACTCAGCAGTTTATCAAAATCTGGGTATACCATGTTTTACATTGACCCATTTCATACAATGGTGTTCATAGACGAACTGAATCAGTTGCATCAAATAGAATACATTTGTGTATAGTTTCAGGTTCCCAGGATTTTGATTGGAAATCACTGCCTAAACTGGTCTAAATGCTAATCCCTCCTATTTTTTTCCACAGCAACGTGCTCCTGATGCAGGCTGAAGATCTGGAACAGAAACGTCCTGAAAGAGCAGGTGGATCCTTCCATATAAACTCGCATAGCATTTCCTAGTGTTACACTTTATAGACCACAAGAGGGCGCTAGGAGTACAGTTACTGAGCAAGGCCTTCAAGGTCTTTTTGACAACTGCATGTCAGTTTCTAGTAGGAAACATAAACTTTGTCTTAAATTAACATTATTAAGATTCTCATTCAAAATAATATTCAGCTGACAAAACAAATATGGCTCCATTAGTCTAACAGTTTACTAGATGTGTGGCAGAATAGAAAAAACTTCTTCATATGATGAAATCTTGACATTTTCAGCTATGTGTAGTTCTGGAAACTGCAGACATCCTTCCACTGTTATTTTTCTTATCTGCATCTCGATCACAAGTAAAGTTAAAGCATTTTAAAGTCTGGTTACTGCCAAAAGTGAAAAAGGATGAAGTTGTTGGGAAAACAATCTTGATTTTCAATAAGTTTAGTTCTGTTAGCTATATTTAGTTTCATAAATATACTGCATTTTTATTAGGGCGTTTCAAATGTTTAAAACTTTGTCCTCTGTCCTCAACCACAGTACTGGCAGAAAACAAAATTTTATTCAGAATCTTATTTTCATCATTTATTGGCTGTTTTTTTTTTCAAGTCGATTGTTTTTTTTCTATTACTGGAATTTTTTTAGTTTAGGTAATTTTCTTTAGCTTACTCTTTGTCCATGTGTACAACTCTAGGTGGGAAACACTGCTGTCTCCCTTGTTTTATGGAGACTTTGGGTGTGTGTCCCTCTTCGGCTCTAATTGGCTATTTATATTCCTATGGTTTACTTTATTTAAATGGTTAGTAATATGAATCCCAGCATAGCTGGGACAGACATGCTTTTAAGATTTATTAGTTGGAATGGCAGAGGTATGGGTAATTCTGTCAAGAGATCTAAGGTTTTTTACATATTTGAAACGTCTTCCACTCAAACTTTAATTTAATTTTTTTTTTCTTTTCCTTCCCAATGAAATATTTGGGAAAGGGAAGGGAGGAGAGAAAAGGTAAATGAATCACATGTAAATTAATCACATGAATATGAATCACATGTAAATGAATCATATGAAAATGAAGAAAACAAAATTTTGTTCAGAATCTGATTTTCATCATTTTTTGGTTGTTTTTCCAAATCAGCTGCCATGACATCAGCCACAGATCTTATCTTTGAATTTATTTTGTCTTTAAGCACTTGCAACTATTACTTAACATGTGTAATGAACTCCTATATGAACTCCTGTGAAATAGAATTAACTTGATCAAGACACTTGCACCAGCTGCTGTTTACAGATGAATGAAGTTAGCTAAACAGTGACATCCTCTAACTCAGCTCCCGCTTAAGATAAGTGACTTTATCAGTGAAACAGAGTCAGTGAATGTCGACCTTATTAGGCATGTTGTAGCTGGAAACTTCCTGGTGTGGAGAAGCATCATTGTATCTAATACCAACATCTTCAATCAGTGTTAATGTCCCCCACCCCCGCCTCTTTTCTCTCCCCAACAATGAAGAGGAAGTTGGGAGGGAACAGCACCAGCAGTCTGGGGAGTTGGAGGAAGATGAAATAGATCACAGCTGCAAGCCCTCCTCCCCTACTCACCATTTCAGTACACTGCTGTCTGGCAGCCAGAGTGACCTCAGGGTGAGTTCTTTGCCTTTCTAAATACAAGAAATTTGAAACCGGAATATTTTTGCATAATAAAACAGGCTTTCTGACCTTTAATCTGTTTTTTTTTTTTTGGCAATTCAAATTTAAACCGTTCAGTTTGTAGGTGCCGCACTTTACAGAAACAGAGGTCACTGCAGTCTTGTTACTACTTTAATGTGTTCTCCATATATAACAGACCGCATCTACAATTACCTCACATATAAAGAGGACAATTACTATTATGACACCTATAATAAGAGTCTCAAAGATTGAACAGATGATCAAAAAATTTACCATTTAATTAGAGAATCAGTTTTATAGATCTCATAACAATTACTGTGGACATGATCTCAGCAGCGTAATGATTAACACAACACTATACTTTATATTTAGGCAAATTCTGAGAAATAAAATGAAATTCTGATTTTATTTAGTCAGATGTATGCAAAATCTTTAATGTACTAATTGTTATGACACGTAGACTGGAGGCGGGTGCAGGTCAAGGTCTTTATTGATCATGAAACTCAAAACACAGGTAAACCTCACCAGGAAACGAGAAATGTGGCATAGAACAATATCCTTCAGGGCATGGAGACAAACGACACGACCGCTACAAACACATCAACTAATAATACTGAGCGACGTGCTCAGTAACTCAGGCGTTTAAATACAACGTATTTAAACTCACAACACAAACACCTGTGACAAATCAAAGTTAAAGCTAACAGTCAATCCAGAAGCAAGCGAACAAAAACAAAGTCACGTGACTCATCCGGAGCCGACCCACAGTGCCCTCTGCTGGCCGTAGCATAACACTAATACACTTATATCTTCATTGTGGCCCAGACTGTGGTGTGTACGTGAAGTGTGGCAACTCTGAATTCTCCTCATTGCCTGGCAGGAATATAGATGGGTCTGGCATTACTCAGACACACTGACTCGCCTTGTTCCTGTGACCAGAAAGTGAGCCCTTGTGTTTGTGTGTCTGTAGGAATCGCTGCACCTGGGCCTTTTGGAGCAGAAGCTGTTGTGTGTCGTTGGCCAGGCCATGCCCCTTTCTCCTTTGCCATCTGATCCTGAGGATTTGGACAAGTTAAAACAGCTAGGCCAGATCCAGGTGCAAGATGGGATTCTCACAACGAATATCATTTGCAAAAAGTTCCAGTAAACATACAGTTATAGTCTAATCTCTGCTTTTCATTTTTGGCTACAAAGTCTACCAAACATTTAATTTCCATGACTGCAAAAGCTGATGATTAGAACATCAAATGGTTTTACTCTATGAAAGCATATACACCTGCAGGGGTGGACAAATCAATAGCTTGACCTATTAGGTTTTAGGCCTGGTGGACAAGTAGGCTCAGAGGACTAGTAGTCACCAGCACTAGAAAAAAGTAAACTTTCTAACTCCTCATACGTTCATCGGGCACTAACCAAAAACATGCCACACAGCTTCTTTTGCTGCTCATAGTGTCGATAATTTGCTTTAATCTGGTTTATTGCTGCTGTCAGATATATTTATTATTATTATTATTATTAGTAGTAGTAGTAGTAGTAGTATTATCATCAACCAAGTTAATGACAGATGCGAGATTGGGCTAGTTTAAAAATAGTCAGTGGCCACCTTAATTTATAGCAAATCATCACAATTAAATCTAATAAATTTCAGACAGTGTGTCTAAGGCTGGGCGATATGACAAAAATATATCATGATACCCAAGGACATTTGTACGATACAGGATGCACGCTGTACCATTTAATTTGTAATTAAAAATACAAAAAATACAAACACCATACCAATGTTATCTCAGAAAAAATTATTTCGTAGTCATTTATCGCAATAAGTGAATAAATGTAAATGCAATATCCATATATCGCCCAGCCCTAGTCTGTGCTCTACAGAACCATTTCTATTGTAAGATATGTTGTAAAGATTAGGAAAGGATTATGGTGTGGGTAATGTCCAATGTGTGAAAATGCATGTGAAACACTTGTTTGCAAAGGCTGAGGGAAAAAAAGAAACATTTCCCTCTTTCAATGCCCACAATTGTCATAACTTTTTAATTCCACCCAGAGCCACCTAAATAAATCATGACTTGCTTTTGTAAAATAATAAAGCTGCTAGTCAAACAATTTAATTTAACAGATTATATTTTATATTGTTTATGTATTTGGCCATTGGCCAATGGCTTGCTGACATTTTGTATAGGGCACAAAGAATCATAAACTTTAAAAATAAATAAATACAATTTAAAAGAGAGGATAAGGACTATGTCTACACCAAGTCCTCCCTTACCTATAAATTTATATATTCGTCTTACCATACACCTTATTGCACTTGCCAGTTTTTTCCTAGTCAGCGATCCAGGAAAGAAAAATCATGGGCCTGGGGAACACAGTAGAGCTTTTACTTGCGTGATGGATTAGCTAATAGGTTTATGATTTGTCCGCCCTTAATCTGTAACAAACAATACATGCATACACTTATAATTGTATGGAGCGAAAATGAATAACACCCATAGTCCTATGTAAGACTTATAAATAAAAAAAACGGCGACATTCATTCAGTGCTTTTTGAACACAGGTTCAAATATTCCGAGCTGCTTTTGCTCAACAAATAAAATTTCATTAAATCAGACAGCAGCATCTCTTGAGGGAAATCCAGGTGAAGCACAGTGTGCTCATGTTTGAGAGAGTAGACTGGAGAAATACAGTGAATAATTGGATTTCTACGGTCTACTCTGGGAAACCAAACTGGGACTTGACCATAAAATTTGTGGCATGGTGCAATGGTTAATACCTTGGCAGCTGGTCCAAAAGCGGTCACATATGTTTACCTGTGCTCCTGAGATTGAGCCGAAACAAGAAGAAAATAAATATATTTAATATTTTCCAATGCTGCTTAAACCAAAGTTTTGTTAACTGCTTCCAAAACCAAAGTTATGTTCATGTGGTTGACATGAACATAATAATGACAGATGCTCATTACCATTCTAGAGCATGGGTACTTGTGTTCTGTTACTGGTCCTACTTGCCGAAGTATACTTTCAAAGGATTCATAAATAAGACTGTTATTTTTAATAATTACATGAGACAGCTCTGGCTCAAACCCCATACCTTGGGTTAGGGCTGCACGATTATGGCCAAATGACAATCCCGATTATTTTGATCAATATTGAGATGATTATTTATCATGATTATTAATTAATTTTAGTGACAACATATTTTTATTGCATTTTCACATTTAAATATACAGACCACTACTTTCAGCCCCATGTTGTGTTACATTCCTGCTAATGTATAAATCTTTACATCAAATTAGACTGGTTCTTAAAGTGCATCATCTCACAGAAGCAAAATATAAATAAAATTACCCAAAATATAGGATAAGTAAAAATAAAAATGCCATCAACCAAATGAAAATATGCAACCAAATGAAAACAATTCAGGCCAATGCAGAAAAAGCAATAACAGTGTTTACAGGAGGAGGGATGCAGTCAAATCACCCAATAGAGTGGTGATGCAAGTACGATGTAATTTTGTACCGGAACCCGGAAGTTAGCACCACACTGGTTCCCATGACAAAATCCCAATAGGATTTTCACATAGACTTATTGCAAAAAATAAAGTCTGTGCTCAACAAAAGTTTACAACACTAACACGTTTTGTCTAGCAACATAATTTTCACAAATGAACACAGCTTTTATGAAGTTTGAAGCCTTAATACAATCGTCAAAAATGAAAAGATAACCGTATGCTATAAAACGAACTACACCACGGTCGCTCGAATTCAGGTTAGATGACTCTTCATCCACCTTTTTGTTGGCACATTAATATGCCACAATATAACGCACAAGTAGGCATGAGAAAACTTGAGCTTGTAAATTATGACAGAATTTAGGAACATAGTGTAAGCCATGACCCATTAATTTACCTTCTGATAAACTAAATGTAATATTTTCAGTTAATTTTAGAGGCTGTATGCAAAAAACAACCGTTAACCTGTTCCCTTTCAAAGGGAACTCGACGTTGCGTTTAGCATAACAGTATGGGAGCGCCCAGGTAACGTGGCAATTAATCGCGTCGCGTGATATATAAATATGGCACCTGTGAACCTCACCATCAGCCTTATTATCTTCAGCGAGACTGCATGTCGGTTGCTTGTGTAAAGAAACAAAAGACGCCTCATTTCCTCTCTATCTTTTTGTAAAATATCAGAACTTTTCTATCCCTTTAAAAAAGAGGAATGAGCGAGAGAAAAATATGAGAGAGAATTCAGGAAGTGTGTTACGGCTTGCTTCCATTTCATCACCGGAAATAGCGCACACTTCCTGTGTGAAATGTCTAGGGTAAATCATGTGATGGGAGACTTGAGAGGCTGCGCATTGTAATGCCTAGAGTACACAGCTCTGCTCGCGACTTGCGCTCTTCTCGGAAGCCGAAGCGAGTTGGGTTTCAGAGCCATGCGGATTTGGGCCAGCCTCTGCCGAGGCAGTTAGCCGTCTCAGGTTTGGGGGATCTCGGATTAGGATCTGGAAGAGATGGAGCGCTGCTCTATCTCTTGCTCTGACATCCGGGTTCAGCTTTCCGCTGGATTTTGGAGCTCGTGTCGTGCTGACTCCTTCCGCTATGAAAAGCCAAAGGGGGAAAAAAGGGAGAAAAAAACCAACAAATATAATAGTAATAATTCCTCTCTGACTCTGAGGAGTCAGAATGGTTTACTAAAAACTGAGAGCAGCATATAAAGAGCTGCTTGAAGTGATTAGTAAGGCTGGATGAGCTTTTTTCTCCCCAGTGAAAGTAAATCCCTCACACTACAGAAAACTCCCCTTTCTTCCAGAAGTACATGACAAAATATCAGGCTTCTGGTGGAAAACCAAGCATAAGCTGTATTTATAACCCCATGATGTTGAATTATTCTGCCATTGTGGGGAATGAACGGCATGGCTATTTAGCTATGCTGAAGGTAGAGGAGTCACTTGTGAGCTACCTCTCTCCATTGACGGCAGATAATTTAGGGGGACCTGCTTTGTAATCCAAGCCACCGTTAAAGGCCACCATGGCATTGATTGGCAAGGTGTATGCAGTAGTAGTCTTGCGTGTGGGTCACTGCAGACAATGACAGTGTTGCAGGCCTACCAAGTAGACCTGCTGAGTGAGCTCGACATATGGCGGCATTCAGCCAGTTCCTTCCCTGTTGTGTTGAGTTTACCTGGGCATCCAGGAGTGGAGCCCGGGCCAGCACTAGTGTGAGGGAGACAGAAAGCGAGAATGGCAGCCCGCCAACCCCTGCAGACAGCCAGGGGAACCGGGCAGCCACAGTCACGACCTACTACTATGCCTGATCTGACAATAGTCATAAAGGTCAAGCAGACAAAGAAGAGCAGTCCTGAGAGGCTGTGGAGGGACACATCAGGGGACATGAGGTTGTTAGGGCAGTTAACCCCCAGTGCTACTGTAGGGCGTCCCCTAGAATAGGCTGTCCCAAATTTTCAGTGTTCTCTGGTCAGCGAGCTGTCACAGGGCAACAAAAATCTGATGCTAACCCTCCAATAGAATGTGGAATAAGTTAACGTCACTAAAGACTGTCTGGCAGTGTGGAAACTACTGCCAAATGTGTCTCCATGGGTTCTGTCTACCGTAGAAAAGGGCTACCAGGTCCAGTTTACAGCTCAACCCCCCTGGTTCAGAGGTGTGCTCACCACGGTAGTCAGCACAGACCAGAGCCTGATGTTAGTGCAAGAAGTATGATCCCTATTGGACAAAGGGGCCATAGAACATGTACCCTGTTCCCTGCAGGAGGGAGGTTTTTACCTTTATTTCATGGTCTGCAAAAAATAGAGGAGTATGCAGCCAATTTTAGATTTGCGTCATCTGAACTAGAGTCTTTGGACATGCAGGTTCAAGATGCTGATGCCCAAACTTATCGTTCCACAGATACAGTTTGAGGACTGGTTTGTGACGATAGATCTAAAAGGTATATATATTTCCACATAGAAATATCGCTAGCTTTATCCCTTCGCACCTACACAAAGTGCATGGATGTCATTCTGGGTCCATTGTGACTCCAGGGCATCCATGTACTAAACTACCTGGGTGACTGGTTAATTCTAACACTATCCAGGGAACTGGTGGTTCAATATCGAGATGTTGTTCTGGCCCACATCAAGAGCTTTGGGCTCAGGTTGAACCTCAGAAAAGTATGCTTTCTCCAGTGCAGTGGACAACGTTTCTAGGATTATAAGGTTATAAGGTTATAAGGATTACACTATGATGAGGGCATCCCCAACATGCGTAGGGTCAATCCTATCAACACTGAGCAAGATAAAGCTGGATTTTGGCATCCCCTCCAGTCTCTATGGGAGACTATTGGGGCTTATAGGCAGCCAACGATATGGAATAGGATATACTATTGGGTCTATTGCACAGGAGACCATTTCAGTGGTGGCTTAGAAGTTGGGGGTTTTGTCCAAAGAAAAAACCTCTGAGAGTAATCAGTGTCACGTGGCGATGCCTACGTGCTCTGAGAATTTGAGTGTCCCCGGTTTCTAGTCTTGCGTCACACTCTAGGGGTGTCTGCTTAGCGCAAGGCTGTAATGACAGACACCTCCCTCACGGGCTGGAGCGTGGTCTTAGACAGCTGTCCACCTCACGGTCTTTGGAGTGGCCCTCAACTGGAGCGGCATGTAAATTGCCTAGAAATGTGGGCCATATTTCTAGCACTGAAATTCCTTCTTCCTCAATTGAGAGGTCACCATGTGTTTACAGACAGCACATCGGTGGTGTCATATATTGACCACCAGGGAGGATTATGTCTGTGCCCCCTGTTCAGGCAAGCACAACTAATTTTTCTCTGGACAGAAAGAAAGTTATCAGTGAGTGCAATGTACATTCTGGGAATATGGGGGTAGACATCCTGTTGATTCAGAGGTTGAGGCCCAGGAATTGGTGGCTCCATCCACAAGTGCTTGACTGCATGGGTTTACAATCAAGGTTTATGTGACCACCATTTTGGCCAGCCATGCCCCTGTTTGTGGAGCCTCTGTGGGGCAACATATTCTAACTTTGGGGTTTGTGCATGGTGTCAGGTGACTGATGACCATCTGCAGGCCACACATATTTTCTGGAACCTTTCTGTGGTCCTGGAAAGTCTGTCAGGTGCCCCATTTGAGCCCTTAGAGTGGATCTACTGTCTCAAGCCGGAGGGCTGATTTTTCACCCTCGGCCAGAACTATGGAACTGTGGGTCTGGCCCCTGAGGGGCACCAGCTCATAGATTCTGCTCTCACAACTGAGGTTGTAGAGACCATGTTAAATGCTAGCACACCATCCACAAGAAAATTGTATGCACTCAAGTGGCAGTGTTTTGTCTTGTGGTGTGAAGAATGTGAGTTAGACCCAGCGAACTGTGCAATAGCTACAGTTCTGGAGTTCTTACAAGAGCATTTCTCAGTGGAGTGGGCTCCTTCTACAATCAGAGTTTATGTGGCCGGCATTTCGGCCAGCCATGCCCCTGTTGATGGAGACTCTGTGGGGCAATATCCTCTAACTTCGAGGTTCATGCGTGGTGTCAGGCAGCTGATGCCAATCTGCAGGCCGTGCGTACCTTCCTGGGACATTTCTGTGGTCCTGGAAGGTCTGTCAGGTGCCCCATTTGAGTACCCTACAAGTCAG
>JAOUWY010000011.1:7948939-7959843 GCA_025728095.1 Prietella phreatophila
CCTATATTCTCACAAAATTTTCATTCTCCATATTTTATTACCCTTGTGTTTTATTTCTATCAAAATTATATCCAACAAACAGCACCAGCAGTCTTGGGAGTTGGAGGAAGATGAAATAGATCACAGCTGCAAGCCCTCCTCCCCTACTCACCATTTCAGTGCACTGCGGTCTGGCAGCCAGAGTGACCTCAGGGTGAGTTCTTTGCCTTTCTAAATACAAGAAATTTGAAACAGGAATATTTTTGCATAATAAAACAGGCTTTCTTACCTTTAATCTTTTTTTTTTGGTCAATTAAAATTTTAACCGTTCAGTTTGTAGGTGCAGCACTTTGCAGAAACAGAAAGAGGTCACTGCAGTCTTATTACTTTAATGTGTTCTCCATATATAACAAACCTCTACAATTACCCCACATATAAAGTGGGCAATTACTTTTATGACACCTATAATAAGAGTCTCAAAGATTGAAAAGATTTACCATTTAATTAGAGAATCAGTTTTATAGATCTCATAACAAGTACTGTGGACATGATCTCAGCAGCATAATGATTAACACAACACTATGTTTATATTCTTTACCTTTAGGCAAGTTCTGAGAAATAAAATGAAATTCTGACTTTATTTAGTCAGATGTATGCTAAATCTTAATGAAGATATGAAGTGTATTAGTACATTTGTGGCCCAGACTGTGATGTGTAGGTGAAGTGTGTGAATTCTCCTCATTGCCTGGCAGGAATATAGATGGGTCTGGCATTACTCAGACACACTGACTCGCCTTGTTCCTGTGACCAGAAAGTGAGCCCTTGTGTTTGTGTGTCTGTAGGAATCGCTGCACCTGGGCCTTTTGGAGCAGAAGCTGTTGAGATTCATTGGCCAGGCCATGCCCCTTTCTCCTTTGCCATCTGACCCTGAAGATTTGGACAAATTAAAAACAGCCTCTCGCCTTGTGGGACTCTCACAATGAATATAATTTGCAACAAGTTCCAGTAAACCTAGTTATACTCTAAACTCTGCTTTTCATTCATACAAAAGTCTACCAAACATTTCATTTCCATGACTGCGAAAGCTGATGATTAGAACATCAAGTGGTTTTACTCTATGAAAGCATATACACCTGCAGGGGTGGACAAATCAATAGCTTGACCTATGTAGTTTTTAGGCCTGATGGACAAGTAGGCTCAGAGGACTAGTAGTCACCAGCATTTTGTTTTCTCATTCAGAAACCAGAGAAAGTATTTTAATGTACTATATGTACATTTAAACTCAATTGCTGTAACTGTAGAACTAGCAACTGCCTGTTGCACTACACACAGTGACTGGGGCATGATCTGGCTGTCAGTAGAACTCTTACATGACTCTGTTCAGTGGTGGCATGTCTATAGGGTCACAGCCTGACGATTTACATCAGCCACTCAACAAATATTCACAAAGACTAATGATTTTTTAAAAATGCTGCTATTTATATGATTGTTTTCTTCTTCCGCTCTGGAAGTCTATGGCAGCCCATAGAACCACTTGGGGGAAAGTTTTTAAATTTGGCACACAGAGGACAGTCTCATCTGTTAATACAGCAAATTTGGAGTCTCTAACTCAATTGAACTTGAGGTTGTGTCTCCCCAATGCTTTGAAATATTGTGACGAAAGTTGGTACGTGTCATCAACATTAGGCCCCGAGGTTACCTGCAGATTTTTGGCACACTGCCCCTTACTGGTCAGGAGATAACCAATTTTATTTATTTATTTTTTGGGGGGTTTATAACTCTTGAACGCTTTCCTGCATGATCGTAATCATGCCCAGATAACCTGTACCATTTCAGAACAGCACCACATACTGGACAAATTTTTTCTTTTTTAAATAAATGTTTTTTTTTTTTTTTATGATAAGAAAAAAAAAAAACCTCAAACACCATTCACTGGGCACTAACCAAAAACATTCCACAAAGCTTCTTTTGCTGTTCAGGGTGTGGATAATTTGCTGTAAACTGGTTTATTGCTGCTTGCAGCTATATTTATTATTATAATTATTATCCCAGCTAATGACAGATTGGGCTAGTTTAAAAATAGTCAGTGGCCACCTTATAGCAAATCATCACAAATCTAATTTCTACAAAAAAAAAGTGAAAATGCAGACAGTGTGTCTAAGGCTGGGTGATATGACAAAAATATCACAATACACGATGCACTCCGTACCATTTAATTTGTAATTATTAAACATTTAAAAAATACAAATCACATCAACGGTATCAGAAAAAAATTATTGCGTAGTCATTTATCACAATATCCATATAATCGCTAGTCTGTGCTCTACAGAACCATTACTATTGTAAGACATGTTGTAAAGATTGGGAAAGGATTATGGTGTGGGTAATGTCCAATATGTGAAAATGCATGTTAAACACTTGTTTGCAAATGCTGAGGAAAAAAGAGAAACATTTCCCTCTTTTCCAATGCCCACAATTGTCATTCATTTTTAATGCCACCCAGATCCACCAAAATAAATCATGAGTTGCTTATATAAATAAATAAAACTGCTATTCAGACAATTTTATTTAAAAGATTATATTGGATATTATGTATAAAACATTGGCCAATTGCTTGCTGACATTTTGTTGAGGGCACAAACAAACTTATCAAATAAATACATTTTAAAAGAGAGGATAAGGACTATGTCTACACCAAGTCCTCCCTTACCTAGGAATTTATATATTCGTCTTACCATACACCTTATTGCCATTTTTAGCCTAGTCAGTGAGCGATCTAGAAAAGAAAAATCATGGGCCTGGGGAACACAGTAGAGCTTTTACTTGCGTGATGGACTAGCTAATAGGTTTATGATTTGTCCACCCCTAATCTGTAACAAACAATACATGCATACAATAATTGTATGGAGCAAAAATGAATAACACTCAGTCCTATGTAAGACTGTTATAAATAAAAAACACGGCTCTTGTGGAAGCTGCTCTTTTATTTGAAAATCAACCAAGTTCTGTTCACATACATTTTATATAGTTAAAAAGAAAAATAGAATCTGCAGGGACAATGCAGCAAGTATGGTAAGTCAATGGAAAGAATCACTTCATATTGGGGCCATCTTTCTTCATATTGGGACCAACTACATATTGGGACCCCTATTCAACAGGGTCTGGGTTTATTTACACAAAGCACCGATCAACAGTGCTTCCCTTTCCCATGTTCTACTGCTCCTGTTAATTTACAAGGATACTAACAATCCTACCCTGATGATGGCAACCTGTGACACATACACCCACCCTGTGCTCCTACTTCAGTGAAGGTCACCCCCTAGTGCCAGTGGAAGAAAGATGGCCCAAGCATGAAGGCTACTTTGCACATTCAAGTTCGAAAGGCAGCTGTATAACTGTCAATGTAAAATAATGACATGCCAAGCATAAAGCAAAACAGCTCCTCCCTTAAACAATGCTGCAGAATCACAAATGTAGTGATACCAGTCTGACAAATGTTCCTTTGGGGAAAAAACATAAAATAAAATTTAGGCACAGAAGTTACCATGTGAATTCATAAATTGTGTACTCTCCTCCCATTTCCTTTACAAAATGCAGGGGGTGAGTTTGTGTACTACGAATAATTGCACGAGAGAAGGAACGGGGTTCAAAGAATACTTAGTGCTCTGTGATTCAGTTTACAGGTGGTGTGATTTTTTTTTTCTTACATTTCATTTACCATGTTTCTCTCAACACACCCACTCTCCAAATCTAATTCTGCAATCATACACACGAAAGCATATTCACTCCTACACACCTCTCATTAAGGAAGAGATTGATAAGGTCATAATTTTATGTTTTCAGTGGGTAAATCATAAATAAATACAAACAATACACAAGGAATGTCTACTGCAAATGCAATAACATGAAAACATGGATGGATGGAAAAAGTAATTAACAAAATCATAATATAAAGTCTCCAAGTCTTTAGGTTGCTGGTTAAATTAAGGAAACCATGATGGCTGATCAGGGAAAAAGGAAAAAAAAAAGAAAGAAAAGGAAATACCAGACTGACCCTGGTCTCTTATTCAAATTTGAAATTCTAAATGTTCCCAATGTGTCTTTACATCCCTCTTCCCTACATGTTAATTACCCGTGTGCATACAGATGCTAATTAATCAGGAACAGTCTGGTCCAGGGGAAAAAACTTGCAGCTGTGTTACTGTTAGACAAATGTGAAAGACTTGTTAAGCCTCATCATACACCATCCCTTTACCCCAAAGACCGCCCACCCACCCTGTTTCCTGTCCGGGTCAGTTTCCTGTGTTGGGGCCACACTTTGAGCGCAGAGTCAAAACAGTGAACTGGGAACAGATTAAAGGTTTGAGATTGGAGACCGTGTGATTCGGCCTCAGGGAGCCAACGCTCGCTTCACATGAACTGCATCTGGAACAGGACAGAACCGCATTACTACAATTTCAGTTCAGGGCTGCCCAAATCTGTGTGGAGCACCACAGGTGGTTTAAAAAAACAAAAAAAAAAACAACTCACATTCACAGCACCTTCTGTAAGTATTCACACCCTTGAACTTTCATACATTTTATAGTGTTACATCCTAGACATGAAATGGACTTAACTTTGATTGTGTGTCATGAAGCTACATAAAATAGCCATAATATCAAAAGTCTATATAGTCTTCAAAAATATTTACAAATAAACATTGAAGCAACCAAAAGGATTAAGGTAATTTTGACAGAGCTGTAAAGCTCAATAGCTCAAATGGAAAAAGCTCTTCATAGGACAACCACAGCCCAGACAATGACCAGAGTTGTAAGAAAAAAGTTCAATGAAATTTGGAGTTTGCCAAGAAGGTATGTGACTACAGCTGAACTTTTGGCCTTGGCATAAACCCAACACTGTTCATCAACCTGAGAACACAATTCCCACACTGAAGCATGACTGTGCTAGTATCATGTAGTGGGGATGCTGCTTTTCATCAGCAGGGACTGGGAAACTGGTCAGGGTTGAGGGCAAGATGGATGGAGCCAAATATGTGGGGGCAATCGTACATGAAAATCTGTTCCAAACTGCAAGATAATTGAGACTGAGGCGGAAGATCACAACGTGTGTGTGTGTGTGTGTGCACATATATATTTTACTTACACACACACGCACACACAGCTAAAGCTACACTGGAATGGCACAAAACCCAAGAACCTGAATGTTAGACTGACCCAGTCAAATCCAACAGACAGCAGTCTGATTGAGGCTGTGGCATGACTTGAAAATTGCTGTTCACCAATGGTCTCCACCCAATCTGACAGAACTTGAGAAATGTTGTCAAATATTTCAGGAGCCAGATGTGCAAAGCTGATGACAGACTCCAGGGTCTCCAGGGATCAATCCTGAGCTATGGTTACTGTTTTGAGCCATCTGTAGTTGTCAGTACTGTAGGGTTTCCTCCCACATCCCAAAAACATGGCAATAGGTGGACTGGTTAAGAATTGCCCCTAGGTGTGACTGTGAGAATGTGTTCTGCAATGCACTAGCATCCCGTCTAGGGTGTATTGCAGATTCAATGAGATCTTGACCAGTACAATGTGGTTTCTGAAAGTGAGCAAGTCACAATAAAAACAAGCACCTTCAAATGTTATACACACTGTCAAAATCCAATTAAATCCATTTCCATTCCAGCTTGTAACACTATAAAATGTGGAAAGTTATTTGTGGTGAAATTGTGAATAGTGTAATATAATAAAATTGGTATGATTTATCAATTGTCATGAAAATGGTGTTAAAAGTTAATAATAATAACAACTAAAATAATGGTAATAAGATTGCCACATTTCATATTATTGACCACCAAACACCACAGTCATGAGGTGAACTGAAAACAAGTGTTTGTATAACGGTAGACTAGGCAATGACTAATGCACTGAATCACATGGGGTGAAACTAAACACAACAAAAAAAATTAGACGCAACAGAACACAAAGTCTGAGATATTCAGAAATGATATGCTTTTGGAATGTCAAAATGTTTTGGATTTATTTATAATAAGAAGTGAACTTTAAAGTAAAAGTAAACAGGGTGTAGACAATAAGGCGGCTGTTAATAGAAGCAGACCCAGTGCTATTAACATGCAGCACATACAAACATGGCCCAGGCATGCTGTACCTAAAAGTGTCCCTAAAGGAACTCCTTGAGAGAAAGCTGTGCAAAGGGGTCCTGTCCTGGTGGCCTGAGAGAACTCTGACTGGAGGGACTAGAGGCAGCTGAGGGCTAGTTCAGAGAAAATGAGAGAGTGTCAAGGAGGCCACACACACACAAACACGCGGAGGAGGAAAAACCACAGAGCCAGAGTGGCTAGAAAACGAAGCTGCAAGTCTTAAGTTCAGATAAAGGTCTGCTTCTTTAAGGTATGCACACTACAGTAGCATACTACAGAGATGAGAATGTGGCATGATGGCAGCAGGATTAGCATTGCTTTGCTTTTACAGATTGAAATGGAATGCACATCTGTACCCATATCTCAATGCATCCATGCTAGCCTTGTTCAGAAGAGCCCTCTAATGGAACATGCAGATGCATAAGGTTCATTCAATGCTTTCTGAACACGGGTTCAAATGTTCCGAGCTGCTTTAGCTCAAGGAATAGAATTCCATTAAATCAGACAGCAGCATCTCTTCAGGGAGATCCAAGTGAAGCAGAGTGCTCATGTTTGACAGAGTAGACTGGAGAAATACAGTGAATAATTGGATTTCTACGGTCTACTCTGGGGAAACCATACAGGGACTTGACCATAAAATTTGTGGCATGGTGCAATGGTTAACAGCTTGGCAGCAAGTCCAAAAGCGGTCACGTGTTTACCTGTGCTCCTGAGATTGAGCCGAAAGGGTTAGGCGGCCTCATCACAGGCTGCGTATACATCATGGTAGGTTGTATCATCATGGTCACTGGAGCCATCTGAGCTGGCTAGACCAACAAACAAGAAGAAAAAAATATATATAATATTTTTCTAACACTGCTTAAACCAAAGTCCTGCTAACTGCTCCCAAAACCAAAGTTATGTTCATGTGGTTGACATGAACATAATAATGACAGATGCTCATCATCATTCTAGAGCATGGGTACTTGTGTTCTGTTCCTGGTCCTACTTGTCGAACTGTAATGTGAAAGGATTCATAAATAAGACTTATTTTTAATAATTACACAAGACACGTCTGGCTCAAACCACAAAACTCGGGTCAAATATAAAAATGGATTCCTGTTATTGTTTTCACCACTATTTACATTACCCAACATCAGTCATGCTCACAGACACCACCCTGTTTTGTGTGGGTTCATACAGTATGTACTAAAAGAAACAGATGCTTCATGGAGTTGTAGCTGAGTTAATTGTTCTGCCTTCATCCGTCTCCAATTACAAGTTAAGCAATACTCAAAACTGCTCACACAAGTATAGGAAGTAAAAGACATCACAGAGCTCTCCACTTAAGTAGTCCATTACATAAACACCAAGCCTTAAGATCAATTTGAACAAATTCCTGTCTACTGAATGAAAGGAAAGAAAATCTCATTTTTGCCCTGTACCGCCACTTACTGCCCATTTTATCAGGTATATAGCCAGCACCATCATTATTGCCACCCCTGGTAAAGATTTAGGGCAAATGTTTATAAAAACCATCATTGTGGTTAATTAGCTTATTCGAACACTGGCAAATGAGACATCTAACCTTTAATTGAACTAAACTGATTAATTTTTTTAACAACATTGACCGATAATAGGTTTTACTTATATTTTCCCCGATATTTAAGCAGTTTTCCATAATCGGACATCGGTTTTGTAATATCGGAGCTACTGATAGATAAATGGTGCGACCTTGTGGGCTTTTTGAGAATTGCGCGCAGGACCACCATTGCAGCACTATCTGTGGAGACATGTTTCAACAATGGTGCGCACAGATCAAGTATACTTGCTTTGCTTTACTTAATAAGCTTTATTTAATGCTTGATATGCTGTTTAAGGAGCGTGATGCTAAGAGATAGAGACAAACTCAGTCACGTAATCTGTTTACCTCATCCAAGCTTTTACTTAAAAAAATAAAATATTTTAATAACAGTGTACTTTTATTTGTATGCAAGGAGGAAGTGAAATTGACAACTGTGATAAAAAGGTTTGTTTCAGTGGGGGACATAAACATGCAAATAATTGGGATTGGTATCAGTTCTAAAAAGAAATTTAAAAAATAATAATTGGTCGAGCGCTTTAAAATAAATAAATAAAAAGGGGGAGGGGTTCATTTACATTCTTAACTTTTGAGTGTGTGCGTGTGTGTGGGGAGATTCTTAAAATGTTATGTTAGTGTGTGTAAAATGCATCACAGCACTGAGGTTACATAAGTGAAGAAGCAGAGCTACAAACCAGCATGTTGCCAACATTACGCTCTCTGTTAAACATTAGCTAGAACATGTGGCTCATGCTGGAAAACTCAGAAGCTGAATCTTTCCAATCAGAAACACTGTACAATTACAGTGAGAAAATGGCATCATGTCACCTTGCAAAATGCATGGCTCCTGATTTCAAATTGGACTCCCACAAACGCCCACATACTCCTATTGAATTAATTCTAGAAATCAGTGCAAACAAGCGAGGTGAAAGAAAAGTGTGAACCTTTTAATGTTTAATGAATCTAGGAACAAAAGCTGAAATGTATGAACAGTGGATGGAGTGTCAATATGAAGAGGTGCTTTCGTTTCGGAGCATTTTCTGCACCTTTCATGCCTCCGCACTGCTGAGACTGAGGGCGGAACAGCAGCTAATCAATATGCAGGCAGAAGATTATCCAGCAACCCTTTTAATTAATTAACCATTTATATTTAGCTAATTATTTCACATTGTAGTAGGTTACTGCCCTACTGCACAATACCAGGAAAAGGAGGGTGAGAATAAGGTTATTAACAGTCTATAGGACATGTTATTTGGAAGGCTTCTCATTTACAAGATATCATTTTGCCAAAAATCACCATTACATTAGGCAGCACCATGGCCAGTTGCCCTCAAGGTTAAACACCATTCTACAAGAATATAATGGCACTTGCAGAACTTTCTGTTCTACATATTATGTAGTCAATATGTGCAAAACAAGAAAATAAAGGAGAGTTGCACTATAAATTAACTGATCAAAATCGTGTACAGAATTCTGTTAACATCCAAGACGCATGATGCTACTTACCACTGCGTATCCCATCATGCCTGTGGGTGTCGTGGCAGGGAAAGCCATGATGGACGGTGCCTGGGAGGGACACATCAGGAGTTAGAAATGTTGGCAGTACAGAATGCACTACTCAGAAAGCTGACAGAGTGCCATTCAGCTCGACACTTCCAGCGTCAGAAATTCCACTCATAGGAAGACCACAACAAGTCTTTCACCTACCACCTTCACTCACATACATGCACGTTTTCATAAAAAAAAAAAAAAAAAAATTGTGCAGATGGACAGATTGCAGATCTTTCTTTAAACCCCTACTAGACATTTAATAGATCTAAAGTCGTTGCAATTGCTGTCCAGTGCATCTGAACAGCAGTATAACCAGAGAGAGAAAGAAGTACATGTAGATCTTAGAGAGAGAGTGTGTGAGACAGTCTGCGTGTGTGTGCTTGAGCAAATGCATCCTCAATGGTAGAGTGGCTAGTAGCAGGTGCAGATCTTGATTCAAAGAGGAGTTCTTTGTGCGAGTGCCGTGAGATTCTCAAAGAAGCTGAGCTCATGACAGAAACACTTTTGTTTTTACTCACAGGCCATTCAAATGTGTGAAAGGGCCTTCTCAGCTAATCGTTATCAGGCTATTCATTTTACTGAGCGGATGGGCTTTGAATGGAAAATATATATAAAAAAAAAACATTACAAATTGCTGCACATTCCCATTTAGGATTTAATAGATGTAAACTCTCTTTAATATACATTAAATTAACAAGAATAGTTAAATGCAGAGTGCTGTATGTAAATATTTTGCTGTAAAGAGGATCTTTAAAACAAAAAAAACAAAACAAAAAAAAAGTTAAAGCAGTGGTCACACTAGACTTTCAGCAAATTTATTCGGACACAGCTGCGAATATGGGCGGCGACCAGATATGACATCACACGCTAATGTTAAAATATACCATCTGTTCCTGTATGCTGTGACACCGCAATCTAGACAACCTCTCTTTTGATGTTGATTATATACATTTCTTTTAAAGCTGTGTTGTAAGGGATGGCATAAAACGTGATGGTGCGATACCGCTATAACCGCTCTGAAGAGGTCACACCATGACATGTCGATCTTCTATTGGTCACATGTCTTCAAGTTATATGAATTCGCTGGTCAGTTCACCAAACGTCAACTTTGGAATGCTTCGAAATGCGAACCATCTTCGTGCGAAGCTTGTGTTCCCTGTCTCTAGCATTCGCATGTGTATGAATGGAAGTTAATGGAAGGAAGAGTGGAGAGTGATGGCCCCGTTATGTACTTTATGTTTAGGATTTTGTGCTAGTTACTAATACTCAATCCTAAAGAAGTTTAAAGCATATGCATATAGTTGTATCTCTGTGACAGCTCCCATCTCACATTAGCCAAATATTTGAATGGAAACACTCCATACTCAGAACCTGATATCATATGTCGGCAGCAATCTAAAAAAAGGAATCGTAGAAACTAATAAAAGGTGACAGTCATTCTGTATAAGCTCTCAGTTAGTTCAGCCGGTCACAATGAGTACAGAGGCTTCAGTGTGACTTTGGTCACTGTGTGTGCATTGGTATGCATAACACCCACTCTTATTAAGTACAGATTTGCACACACACCCTCGCATCAACCCACCCACACACACACACACACTTGCATCCACACCCCCCCCCCACCCACCTGCATCCACGCATACACCCACCCACACCTACATCCAC
>JAOUWY010000011.1:8060424-8073008 GCA_025728095.1 Prietella phreatophila
AAGGTTATAATGGGGGGGGGGGGGGGTAAATCTTAATTTAGGTAAATCTGGTTTGGTGATGTAAAGCAAATATCCTAGGATAGCAGTTCTCAAGTTTTCTTTGTGGGTATCGCTGGCCTTCACATACAATGCATGGATCTGTTCTGGCTACTATTTTTAAATACATATCATTCTTTATAACAATACTTGTGAATTGCTGTCCTGGGATCAGGATAGCAATTTGTGTACAAAAACTTGCAACATATACACTTATGTTTCTTGTTCTTTTACTGTCCATCAGACATGTGTTTCAGGCAGAAGGAGAAGAGAGGTGCAGAGTACTGTTTTATCTCAAGACGGAATCACAGACTCCACTACTCTCACCTCACCCCTCATCATTACCAGACCTGACATCAGTATGAACTTCAAATTATATCCACACACACATATGATATGATATGATATGATATGATATGATATGATATGACATGACATAAACCTATTTGATAAAATCTGTTTATTACTCTAACTTCTCATTGTTTCATTGCAGACACAGCTTCAGGAACAAAAGAGCAAGGTAATCTACATCTGTATGAACCACCATATAAATTTAACAGACAGGATTGTTTGCTTATATTGTATGCAACCACAGCTGCTTTTCCATTTAGCCATATATTTCTGGCTATAATACATATCTGATAAATGCCTATATTTTATAAAGGAGGATGCTTTTCTGATTATATTTCTTTGTAGATGCCAAGATAACTTTCACAAATATGTATGTCCTCTCTCTTTGTATGTCCGCTCTCTTAGCTGTATCAACCAGTAAGGCTGGTTCAGACTCCTCTGTAGGCTTGGGTGTGGCAGTGGGCATCCTGGCGTTTGGCTGTGTTGGAATTATTATTGTAGGTGCAATATTCTACAAGAAGCTCATTATTTCTGGCGCCTCCAAAATCCTTCGTTAAGTGGACTGATGTGACCTTCCTCCAGAACAATAACTGTAGCTTCTGTTATTCATACTCACATTTAGATGGACAAAAATGTCTTTGGTTTCTATAATATGACTTTCATTCATTGTTTGAGATTCGAAGAAAAGAAAAATAACTCTGCATAATGGATGTGGCATAGCACTAAGACGTTGCACATTATACACATTGTGTTATTTATTGAAATAAAGCTATTTTGTAAAAAAAGTATGGACCATGTCTGATAAAACAAGACATTATAAAACCCACATATAAATATAATGAATGCTATGTGAAGTGATTTTTTCCAAGAAATAATATTGTTTCTGACATATTATATAAAATGCACTTGCACATTGTAAAGCAACTTTATTATGTTTCTAATGATACATTGTTGTCTTAATTTTTAATGTATATATGTGATTTGTTAATTGATGCATGCAACATGAATAAAGATGATCTTAAGCAATTATTTCTTGTACCGAATTTTGTATGCACAAAAAATAATACAGCAAATGTAGCCTAGATGTACAGGTTACTGCATTCTGTAAGCAGCTGGACATTTCTATTTAGTTTTTGTTGTTTTTGGATCTGTCTTCCAGAACATATGAAATGAATCAAATACTATAATGTGAAAGTGCAGACTATCTGGTTAAATACAAGAGCAAGGTTTGTAACTGATGTTTTCTTTCTTTGTGTTGGTAGGAAACAGCAGATACTCAGGATTCTGTTGTCTCATTTATCAACTGTGTGTATGTATAATTTAGTTGTGCCCTTAAATATATATCAAACAGACAGGAAGCTATTACAGAACAACTATTTCATACATTTGACCTTGCTGTGACCTTGACCCCCATTTGGATCAGTTCCACAATCCAATTTGATGGCTACAATTATAATACCAAATGAATGCTAAAACAAAAACAAACAAACAAACAAAAAAAACATTCAACCACTCGTTCTTGAGATAATGCGCTTCACTACATTGAGCTTGTATTGGTCTCAGACATTGAGCTAACATGTCTTCCTGGATGTTAGACATACTTCCTCCAACCAGGTTAGACAAAGTCTTCGTTAAGACCAAGAAGGTAATGGTGGTAGGATGCAAATGTAAGTTGTAAATTTATATAGCATTTCCTCAATGTATAGGTTTTTACGACAAACCCAGCCACGGAGCCACGACACAAGTCAGTGGATGGTTCCGTGCCGGTCCCAAGCCCAGATAAATGGGGAGGGTTGCGGCAGGAAGGGCATCCGGCATAAAAACTGTTGCCAAACTAAAATGGATGCGAGACACTCAAATTCGGATCATGAGAATGGTCTGGAGAAGAGTCACCCGTACCGGCGACCCCACCTAGTGGGATTAAAGCCAGTAGAAGAAGAAGAGGAGGAGGAAGAAGAAGAATTGGTGTTTATGACAGACCAAATCATAAGTAAAAGTAGGAAGGTTAAACCATGGAAAATACAGTATGTGTCACAGTCTCCCCTGCAGCCAACACTGCGGCATGCAATGTGCAATGAAGGCCCAAGGGCGTGTGCTCGTGCACGAGCCAGGGTGTGTGAGCACTCAGCGAGTGCATGCTCTTTGATTATGGACAATGGTGACTTTGTTTACTATGGATACGTGCATTTGTTTTCATTTTTGTTCTGCCTCCTCCCTGTTCAGTTATTGATTGGTGATTGAGGGTGTCATGATTGTTTCCAGCTGTCTGCATTCAAGCTTAATTACGTTTGTGATTTAAACCCCTCGTGCTGCTGTGCACTTTGCGCAGTACTAAATAAGTGTCAGTATAGATGTGTATATGGAAGTTAGCCTTAAGCTAACTGGTCATGTTCTCGTGTCCTGTTCTTGTTTTATCTTTCATGCCTCGAATGCTTAAGACTGCGTATCTTGTTTCATGTTTACTATCCTGATTTTGGAGTGAATAAAGACTTTAATCTGCACTTGCTTCCGCTCCTGTCTTGTTATGTGACTGACCCAAAAAAATCAACACAAAATACAGTAGGTTTAGTAACAAAGCAAACAAACATAATGACTATATACCATTTACCAATTCACCTAGAACTATTAGCAACAGCAAGAGTAAGTATATAAAATTGGTTTCACTCTGACCAAGTTTTATATTCTTTTGAATGGCCATGGAATAAATTCAAATGTCAGATGCCATGAGTGTACCTTCTGCCATCATTTAAACATTTGAATGGCCATGTAATACAAAGCAATGTGATAATATGAAACTAAAAATGACCTTATATGGCCATGGGCTTTGTTTCAACTCAGGACAGTTTTCATTTGCTGCTATCCTCATGCAACAGTTTGACGCCGTGCAATACATTGCTTTTGCAATCAGTGCATGCAATGCAAAAGTCTATTTCAAGAGTGTCAACATTTGATCTTTCAAAATTTATCATATCAATTATATAAGATAATAAATATAATTTGTGTGTTTATTAAAACATAACATTCCAAAATAGTACACCTTGTGAAATTTTATGTGACTGTTTTTACCATTCTGTTTAATTTAGGAAACATTCAGTTTTCTTGGAATTTATGTAGCTAAAAGAGCTAATAAGGTCTCAGAGAGAGAGAGAGAGAGAGAGAGAAAGAGAGAGAGAGAGAGAGAGAGAGAGAGGAGGGGGACATTTACTGTCTGATGGTGTTTGGATGATGTTAGGAGGAAATGATGATGAAGGGATTCATTAGGAATCCATTTATAGTTTGTCCGGAAATGTATTGGCGACCATTACAAAAGATAGAGGTGCAGGTTTATTGAGTGCATTTAGAAAAACCTATTGGTACCATATCCTTTGCCTTCAAAGGGTTATTATGAGATGCTGGACACTAAAACATGGAATAATGCTTTTTTTTCTAGTCCTATTGAAGGGCATGCTTTGTAACAGTTCTCTATGTACACACAAAGAAGCAGGCAAAAGAAAACAAAAGTAGTAGATTGAAAAGAAAATAGTGTGTGTATTTGTGCTCAGGATGTGACTATTACTGTAAGATTATTTTTCTGGATGCTCCTAAATTTTTAATTTAGTTTCTTGTTCTTATACACAGAATATCCAAGAGCTAGAAAATGTTCCTTCAGCTTCCCTGTCATGCAATTGAGCCTGAGACTGAAGCCTGAGGCAGTTTAAAGGATCTTGCAGAAGACGTCTAAAGGATCTTGCAGAAATCACTGTATATAGGCAGGTAAGGGTCAAACGATCAGGCAAACAGGCTAAACTAGGCAAGGCAGAGAATCGAGGTCAACAGAGTAAACAAAGTCAAGAACCAGAAAAGCGAACACGATATAAGTCTTGGAATAATAAGAGAGACTAAGCAACTGAGAGTATTACTTTGCAAAGACTTAGTGTTTGAACAGTCTCTTATATGTGTGGTATGGTTGTTAGTGTAAATTGGATGTAGGAGTGCGTGATTAGAATGAAGGTGTGTTCTTGGAATTGCGGTCCACGAAGGCCATGTTTTTAGGCCGCAGTGATGGATGGGAATTGTAGTCACTGGTTTGATGTGACTGCTATCAATCAGTTAGTCATGAAATGTTTGTACAGGAGGACAGAAGTAGACTGTATTATTATTATTATTATTATTATTATTATTCCACAGTCCTGGGTTTATGTTGAGACTATTTCATAATTTCACATCAGCTGCATTGTGTGTCTTTCCCATGTCAGTTCATCAAAGTAATTTCCTGAACTGGTCATTCTTCTTTTTTACTACGGAAGAAAATGTTACCAACCCCCTGATTATCCTTTTTTTTTTTTTTTTAGATCAGTGACAGCTTTGCTACATATCCCACCACCCAATATGACTTTAATATATGGGTTTAATAATATAGCATAAAGTTTTTTTGTTTTTTTTAATGAGTCTTGATTTTATTCTAACATGGTCTTCATAATCTTGAGTTTGCAACTGTGCTGCAGTACCTAGTGTTGTGCCTCCATCTCATTATATTTCACGATAATTATTTCAAATGTTTTTTTTGCAATGTATGTAAAAGTAACACTCACTCATGTAGGATTACATATCTATTATATTTTATTGAAGGTGCAATATATACAGTACCTTTACACTCAGTGACCACTTTATTTGGCTACTTTGTTCTACTTTGTTCTTTCACTAATTAGCCATTTAATCTAGTATAGTAAGAGAGTATTCTTGAGGCATTTAATTCTGAGTGACGTTCTAGATCCATTGCAATTTTCATATAGAAACGCTATAGGTATTGATGATGTAATGTTAACATTATATACTAAGCAAAAAAAAAAAAAAAAAGTCCTCTCACATTCAACTGCTTTTATTTCTAGCACATTTCTTAACGTGTAAATATTTGTATTAACATAAAAAATTTCAACAACTGAGATATAAATTGGACAAGTTTCACAGACATTTGACAAACAAAAATGGAATAATGAGTCCCTGAACATATCAATATTAAAAGTAACAATCAGTATGTGGTGTGGCCAAAAGATTCTTCAAGTACTACAGTGCATCTCATCCTCATGGACTGCACCAGATGTGTCAGTTATTGCTTTAATATGTTACCCCACTCTTCCACCAAGGCATTTGCAAGTTCACATGGTTACACATGGTTTATCACTGGAAGGACGTTCAGCTGTCATTCCTATCTCCCTGTAGCACTGTTTTAGGTGTATTACATTACAAACGTTGCAGTTTATTGCTCTGGCCACATCTGCAATCCTCTTGCTTCCCTGCAGCAGGTTTATAGCATGTTCACGTAGGTGAACAGGCACCTTAGGCATCTTTCTTCTGGTGTTTTTCAAAGTCAGAAGAAAGGTCTCTTTAGAGTCCAAAGTTATTGTAACTGTGACCTAAATTGCCTACCGGATGTAAACTGATAGTGTCTTAAAGATTGTTCCACAGGTGCATGTACAATAATTGTGTTATGCCACAGCCAGCAGAGGGCACTGTGGCTCGCCCCTGGACGAGTCACGTGACATGGTTGTGGTTCACTCGCTTCCGGATTAAACTTGCAACTTAAGAGACTGTCATGGGCCACAGGTGTTTATGTTTTATATTTGATTATGTTCTCTATTTAAGTGCCGTGGTGACTGAGCACTTTGCTCAATATTAACGTTGTTAACATTGTTCACGTGCTATCGTTTCTACACCCTGAATGATCCTTGAATGCCACATTTCTCGTTTGCTGGTGAAGACCGCATTTATGTTGAGTTTTGAGTTTTGTGTTTAATAAAGACGTGATCTGAACCTGCATCCGCCTCCAGTCTCCGTTACGTTACAAATTGTTTATGATTCATTGAACAAGCACGAAAACATTGTTTAAACCCTTTACAATAAATATCTTTAAAGCTTATTTGGATAAAAAAAATTCTTTAAAATACAGTCTCCTGAAAAAGGGATGTTTCTTTTTTTGCTGAGTAATAATTCAGTTGCTGAACATCTACAACAAACTTCAAAGTACATTAGGATCTTGTTTTTAGGCTTTACGTAAGCTATTAACACAATGAAGATCAATATTCTTGTTCAGCGATTGATTGATTTCGGGGTTAATGGGAGACTTATTTGGTGGATGAGAAATTTCCTTTCTAAATGTCCACAAAGAGTTGTTTTTAATGGCAACGTGTCTGGAACAATTATTTTAAACACAAGAGCCCCACAAGAAGCTATTTTATCACTATTACTTTTTTCTCTGTATATTAATGAGTTTACAATTAAAAATAATGTGTTTAGTCTTTTGATAAATGATATGTCCCTCTTGGGTCTTTTGCAAGCAGGAGAAATGGGTAGGACATGAACATACCAAGAGCACATAAAAGCCCTTTTTGAGTGTTGTCCGCTGAGCGCACTTGTGATAAATGTAGATAAAACAAAAGAACTGGTAATTACTGGAGATAGCAGAATATTTTGGAGTTGCAAACTATAATATTTGGTGGGAATCCAATTTAATTTGTTTGTAATTGTAAGTATTTAGGGACACAAATAGATGCTCGCTGTTACACCACGGCCGCTAGAAGCCGCTGTGGCGCTGCCACTTGAAGAGACGGTTGGGGCACAAGTGCACTGACTGATTACAGGTGCTATTTAAGCACCTGGGTTTCCCGAACGTGTCGCTTGTGAATATTGATGTCAGAACGACATTGATGTTGATGTTATATTGATGTTAAGTTGTAGTTTATCATGGAGAGACTTTCCGTTTGACGTTATGCTTTGCATCCTTTACTTTGCATGAAGAGTTTGTTTCTGTTTGAAAGTGCCGTAAATAAAGCAGTGACCTGCGCCTACACCCGACTCAAGTCTGCCTCCATCTACAACCCTGTGACGTCACACTCAATTTAGTCTTATAGAGAATACTAACAGCATTTGCAAGAAGCTTAACAAAGGTTATATTTGATCAGGAGGTAAAATAATTTGGTGTGGGTAATAACGTAATTGAAATGGTCCATAAAAATTTTATTGAAAGTATTTTGACTTTTAACATGACCTCATGGTATGGTAATTTGAGTGTTAAAAACAGGGTCAAGCTGTTTAAGATTGTAAATGAAACCAGTAAGATATTCTGTAAGACTCAGAGACATCTGAATTATCTATACACATGTAAAGACAAGCAAAAGGCTTTAGTGATAGTAGGGGAAGTGTCTCACCCTCTTCATGGTGAGTTTCACCTGTTGCCATCAGGGAGATGTTATAGGCATCCACATGCAATGAAGAAAGTATATCAGTTATCTTTTGTCTCCAATGCTGTTAAATGCAAATGATTGGTTACTTCTGTCTTGTCTCGTATGCTTTTTATACACACACACACACATATATATATATATATATATATATATATATATAGTTTGTTATGTATTGTGTGGTGAAGCCAGAGAAAATTTTCCATAAAGTGGATAATAAAGTTAAACTAACTAACTAACTAACAGATCATATTTGACTGCTGGATCATTCTTAATGCAATATTGATAGTGGGTGTGTTGTGGTGATATTGGTTACCTCAGTGCGACTGCTGGGTTGACAAACATACCCAGCTAACATCAGTTCTGTGATACAAAACTGAGACTGATGAAGGTCTAGACAAAGACTAACTGTAACTAGAACTGCAAAAAGTGTACCAACAGAGAGGTATGCCTAAAAAAGTGGCCATGAAGTACACATAGTGTTTAAAACCTCATGGGAACTTCCAGTGCAAATTAGGTCTGGTCAGAAGTGTGTAGTACTTTTACAAGATGGATGGGACAGAGGATATCTGACAGTTGTTATCTGTGCATAACAACACTTATATGAAGTGCATGATGAATAAACATAATTCATATTCAATTATCTGCTTCAGTTCTCCACACTGCCATGTGAATCTGTGGATAAAGATGCATAGAACTGTGTCTCCTCACTGGAAGTTAAACACATCAAGAACCACCTCTGTTCCATCATGAAGAAGGAGCCATGCATGTAACACATTTTTCTGAGCATAGAGCTATGTTATATGCCATATAGGCCATTATGTTGCCTTGTATGATACAGAATTGTGAGTCATCAAGCTTGGTCCTACTTCACAGCACTTCACAGAACCATACAGTTTCTCCATGCTACGATATGTGTAATAATAATGTGTTAATGTGTAATAATAATACATTTAAAAGAGATACCAACATTCTATAGTTTATTAGTCTGAATGAAATTTTTAATCTTTCTCTCCACCTAGGATCTAGAATAACATAATTGCTCTTGTAATCTGATATTTAGTCATGTGTTAAAAAACATTGCCAAATGTAATTCAGCATAAATACTATCCTATTATGCTTTTTCAGATATTACGTTTCATATAGTGTGTTTTATAGCTGTTTGTGCATGTAAAAAGTCTGCAACGTTTCAAAAATCAAAAGCATTCGACAAGTAGAGTTATTGAAAACAAGCTTATATAAATGTTTAAACACTTGAGGTCCAGTTTATGTGAACATGATATGAGCAGAGCATAAGGAAAGATAATGTACTCTGCATGGCATTGTAGCAGCATCATGCCTGTTTTTAATGCAGTGCCACCCTTGTCCCTTGCACGCTGAGATTTCTCTAGATTCTCAGAATATTTTTATATTATGTACTGTAGATGATGAGATATTCATAATCTTTGCAATTTTATGTTGAGGAACATTACTCTGAAATTGTCCCTCAAATTATACATGCAGTTTTTCACAGATTGGTGAATCTCTGCCCATCTTTAATTCTGAAAGACTCTGCCTCTCTAAGATACTCTTTTTATACCCGATCATGATACTGACCTGTTGCCAATTACCCTCCAGCTCTTTCTTTTTAGAAGTACTTACTTTTCCAACTTTTTATTGCCCACGTCCCAACTTTTTTGAGACAGGTTGTGGCCATCAAATTCAAAATTACCTTATTTTTTTTCTTAAAGTGGCACATTTGCTCAGTCTAAACATTTGACATGTTTTCTATGTTCTATTGTGAATAACATATGGGTTTATGAGATTTGCAAATCATTGCATTCTGTTTTTATTTATATTTTACACAGCAATTGGATTTGGGTTTGTATAAGCATTGTCACTGCACTCTCAGTTTGTGAAGTATATGTCCTGTGTTGTTGTTTTTGCCAGTCATTACCAAGCCTTTTGTATATTGCTTGTTACCCTGCTTCTTGATCTTCTTTCTAGTTTTCATGACTTGCTCGTGCCTCATTTAATTGATTCCATTTGTTAATTGCCTGGAATTTGCCTGCACCTTGACTCTGTATAGAGATTATGTCTGTCTTGTTTCCTTTGATTATTAAAGCCCTGTCTACCTGCACTTGTGTCCTCATATGCATTCCTGACAGATGTCAGACATGCCTCTACTTTTCACTTCTAATTCCTCCTTTCATATACTCTCCTTGTTGTTTTTATTTCTATAGCTAACCATAGGATTTTTGGCTGTTCATATGACTATATCTATGCTCTGCTGTCATACTCTAATGATGCAGTTATACATTGAAGTAGGTCTTGATGGGAGTCCGGTATTCAATACTTTACCCCTTTTTAACAAATTCTATATATTTTTTATTTATCTAGAAACACTTGCTTGTCGAATTTTGCAGATTTGCAAAACACAAGTTTAGTCAACTCCTGAATTTCTACAGTTCCTCAGCTACATCACTTGAGTTGACATTTATGGCATTTAGCAGACACCCTTATCCAGAGCAACTTACATTTATCTCATTTATACAACTGATGGTTAAGGGCATTGCCCAAGAGCCCAGCAGTGGTAGCTTGGTAGCGCTGGGGTTTGAACTCTTGACCTTATAATCAGTAACACAGAGTCTTTAACAACTAAGCCACTACTGCCCCATAATGGGTTGCACTCAGAGCTATGATGTATTTCCATTTTGAAATAGTGGGAATCTGGTGTCTCTGTTAGCATTGTTTACATTCGGCATTGTTTACATTCTTTGGTCTTACCCATTGTTAGAAATGAAGGGAATTTGGCCTGTGTGTTACCTCATATTTACACCCCTGTGAAACAGGAAGTCATGGTTGTAGAATTTCCTGTTACTACTCACCCATGTTTACTAAAATAATTTAAAATATCAATGGAAATGTACTTCACATGAATTCACAGGGGTGGCAATAATTGTTGGACACCTATATTTAACAACAGTTTTTTAAAATTTATTTATTTATTTTATGAGCTTGTGTTTTGTTTGCATTTGTTTAATATCCATGAGAGCAGAGTGAAAAAAAATCCAATATTTTTGTGATTGTTTTTAACATAAGCTCAAAAGTTTAAACAATAAGTCAAATGTTCACAGCCTTCCTTGCTCCTATTTACCAAGGATGCCAATATTAGTGGAGGGCACAGTATATTTGGCTGGGGGAAAAAACCTTTGGTGACACCAGCTCTTTGCAGATACGACTGAGGCCTTAGATAGTTATATATGCTTTGGAAACATCTAGAACTACATACTTCTAGGTTAAACCGAAACACGAACTCCATTTCCCAGCACACACAATGGCCTACAAACATGGCCACCCTGGACTCCACAACACACCTACACCTCCACACTCACAGTCACCAGACATCTAAAGACACTCACATGTTGTCACTCAGAAACTAATCACTGTGCACCTTTTTAAGCCTCTTTTTTTGTTACAGTCTCACTGCAGATTAATTACTCGTTTCTTTTGTTCTGTCATTACCAAGAGCTTTGTTTTGCTCATTGTTTTCTGGTTTTGATCTTTGCTCACATTGTGGATTACTGTTTTGCCTTGGATTCTCTGTTTGGTGATCACTTGACATTGAGCTATTTATCATGCTGATTTTGCCTTATGTTTTGGAATTGTCTGACTGCTTAATAAAATACACCCTTACCTGTACTTGCATCCTATAAGTTTGAATTTGAATTCTGAAAGAAACTAGCAACACTTGCATGTCAGTATTTCTTACGACACATGCATCAAAGTTGCCTGTGAAATTGTTTATTTATTGAACTACACCTTTAAAACATAAGTGACATGGGCAAAAACCTAATTATGTAAGCAAAATGTTTGTTCTAATGCATCATGAAGCATAATTCTGCCTAATAATTCCTAATTCCACATACAGTAGGTTACTAACTTTATCCTGACTGCAGGTCACATATACTGTTCAGTTCAAAAGTCCTGATACTTTAATCTCTGTCACTGTGTCCCTAACGGTCAAGACAATAGTGTGGAATTTCTTGGTGAGAACACCGGAAAAGTTTATTGAAAAGGCCACTGAGAGTGATGTGGAGAGAGAGAGAGAGAGAGAGAGAGAGAGAGAGAGAGAGAGAGAAATCAGGTAGAACTGTAATGATGACCCCAAGCAAAACAAAATATGTTGAAATATTGCTTGCAAGATGAAAACTGAAAACACTGCTCAATTTCCAAATGTCCATGTCATCATTACCTAGTGGGATTAAAGCCAGTAGAAGAAGAAGTTGGTTTCTTCATGTGTGTCTTTTGCTCCTTTTGAGAGTAACCATTCACAGCACAAAAAGCCAACTGGTACATGTATTCCTGATAAGTTTTTAATTATTTTTTTCAAGTTGAATATTTGTAACTGCAAAAAAGGAAAATATGTATTTTGTCTGAGTGCAGTCAGTTGCAGTGAATAAGTTCAACCCTGCAGTCATGTCAAAGAAAGTATTTGTCAGGCTGGATGTATTTAGTGTTACCTATTCTATTATTAAACACATTCCAAAACAGTTATGTTCCCTGAGCACTAATTCTAATAGTAATCCTAAACATTATAGATGAACCGATGTAAATGCAATTTTTCATGCTATGGGCCATCGGCCGATAGTTTAAAAACATCCGATTGTATCCTGTCAATCAAAAGACGGCGGAAAATAATAAAAAATAACATAAATTTTGTGCTGTGTGTAAAGATGATGTCTCTTGTGCGAAATGATGACAAAACTTCAGTTTGTAAGCTCTGTAAGCTCTGCACTGCTATAATTTTACACCAGACGCTGCAGCAGTGAAGCGGGAGTTTCAGCGTGAAGTCAAAAAAATTTTTTGCGGCGCTGTTCATCATGAATTACAGCGCCAGTACATGGTTGAATGATATAAATGAAGATGAGTTGGCAAAAATGTATATACTGCACAGAAAAATATATTTGTAGAGTAGTACATTTCATATCCAGTTAATGT
>JAOUWY010000011.1:8216236-8232133 GCA_025728095.1 Prietella phreatophila
AAGTCATGTTTTGCAGAGGGGTCAAATACTTATTTCCCTCATTAAAATGCAAATCAATTTATAACATTTTTGAAATGCGTTTTTTCTGTATTTTATTGTTGTTTTTTTATCAGCGCTCAGTTCAAAAGCCTGCATGTCTGATGGTATGAAGGTGTATTAGTGCCTATGGATTGGGCAGCTTGCACATCTGGAAAGGCACCAACAATGCAGAAAGGTATATACAGGTTTTAGAGCAACATATGCTTCCACCCAGTTTCCATCCCATCTTTACTTCTGACAGTCTCTGCTTCTCTAAGATACTCTTTTTATATCCAATCATGTTACTGACCTGTTGACAATTAACCTTATTAGTTGCAAAATGTTCCTCCAGCTATTTCATTTTAGTAACACTTATTTTTCCAATCTTTTGTTACCCCGTCCCAACTTTTTGAGACATTTTGTAGCCATCAAATTCAAAATGACTTTATTCTTCCCTTAAAATGTTACATTTACTCAGTTTAAACATTTGAGATGCTTTCTATGTTCCCTTGTGAATAACATATGGGTTTATGAGATTTGCAAATCATTGCATTCTGTTTTTATTTACATTTATTTACATTTTACACAGTATCCCAACTTTTTTGGAATTGAAGTTATAAAACTGTATTTGGAAAGTGAATTTAAATATATGGTGAAATATATCCCTTTTAGATTCTATGTATTCTATGTCCTTGTTTATAATGCATTTATATCTTGAAGAGAAATAATTCTGCAAAGATAATCAAATTAAATAAATTAAATAGCTATTTTACAATGAAATTTTTAGGTTTTGCCTACTCATAAAGTTTAGTTTAACTCAAGAAAAACAAGTTAAGGAGTTACCTAAATTGATACATTTTAATTAGAGATGCACTGATGTATCGGTCAATAAAGGCAATTTTTGGTGTCTGGATCGTCCAGGAAAACATCTGATGATCAGGGCTGATTATATCCTGTCACTCAATAGAGGGTGTTAAAACAGATAGAATTCATGCTGTGTGGACAGACGATGTCTCTTATGTCGAATGACGATAAAACTGCAGCTTGTAAGCTCAGCACTGCTAAAATTTTACACCGGACGCTGCAACAGTGAAGCGGGATTTTCCGCGTCAAATCCAAAAAAAATTTGCACTGCTCGTGCTGAATTTAAAGGCTAGAAAGATTTAAATGAAGATGAGTTGACAAAAAAGGTCATACAGAATTGCACAGAAAAATATATTTGTGAAGTAGTATACTTCATATCCAGTTAATGTTAATATATAAAAAAAATTTATATTATATTGGACCAGTTTGATGTTCAATGATGAAGTAGAAATGGTTGTGCTTGCGGTGAGTGAGTGTGAGCCTAACAGGAGTTTTATTATTATTTTTTTTAAGAATTCAGTCAATTAATTCTGTTAACATGAATTACTAACATTTAATAACTTAAGAAATCTTACTTTAACCTTCAGAATTTAGTTAATTGTTCATGTTAATTTGAGTAATGTGCTTTCTGTTTATGAGACCAGTTACTGTAAAACAACTTGTTGAAATGGAGAGAATAAAGTTTTTATTTGCATTTCTTTCAGAATTGTTGAATTAATTATAATTTTTATAAGAAGGCATAAAAGGCAGAACTATTGGTATCAGTCAATATAACTGAATAATCTGAGAATTTTAGTTACAGATAATGTTAGTGTTACGTAACGTATTTGAAGGTGCAGATCAAACTCTTTATAAAACGTAAACACAAAACTCAAATTAAACGCGGTCTTCACAGGCAAACTGGCAACAAGAAACGTGGCATGACAATATCCTTCTTAGCATGAAGACAAATGATACAACTGCTACAAATGTTACAACTAATAATACTGAGCAATGTGCTCATTAACTCAGGCATTTAAATAACGAACATGACAAACACAAAGCAGACAAACACTCAACCCGGAAGCGAGCGAACCAAAACAAAGTCATGTGGCTTGTCCGAAGATAAGCCACAGTGCCATCTGCTGGCCATAACGTATGCAATCCTATTTTAATATTAAGTATATTAAACATGAAATGCCTTGTTGGTTCACCAAGTCAAAATTAACCTTTTTAGGCCAACGAGTTTCCAATTTCTTTTTTAAGTTCAATCGACTTGTGTGAGCTTACAGTGTGAATGCCATGCTTTAAGATGAATAAGTAAAGAATAAAACACAACCAGGCATTTGGGGTGGTGTTGCACAGCGCAGTATGAACTTTAGCTACTGTTTGCACACTGAATTTGAATATTTCCTTATAACACCAGATCGCCAATTGTTTTATTCCTCTTGCCACATAAATGTTCGAACAATTACTTTTTTCATTTATTAATGAATGCATCATACTTTTTAATGACTTTTTTCATCTTTTTTTAGTTACATTAAATGTTCTGGTATGCCTATGAAAAAAATGGTTCCTGTTATCATGTGTGTTATAGCAGCTATAAATAGTCATTTGCTACTCATCTATTTTTCTCTCTCTCTAAAAGCTAATAAAACAGAAAACGTACCTCATCATTTTAACAAGAAACTGGAATTCATAAAATCCTCTCTCCTGTATATTCTCTTGTGGTGGAAAACATACTTAATATTACAAAGCACTGATTACCCAAGAGTCCTTCCAGGAAAGAGTCCTTCCATTAAATAAAATTTTCCTTTCAGAAATCTGTACTATTTCAACAATTATATGTTTCTCTGTCTCTGTGAATGAGTTGCTGAAGAAAGGATAACTTACTAACATGTGATTTGAATTACAGCCATCAGTATTGACCAATCTGTGTGATTATAGAAAATAAAAGAAGACCTTCTAACCAATCAAATTTAAGAATTTAACAGCATTGTAGTATAATGGGACATAGGTAGTTTAAAGACAAATATTCCAGAATCATTCGAGCCCTCTTAGAACCATATGCACAGTTTTTCACAATATGAAGTGGTTCATTTTGTAGTTGGGCAAAGTTCATACTCTCGAAGTAAAGAAAGAGCTCTTGCTGAGCCCTGGGTATATAACTCAAACTTAGCTCATTATAAAGCTCACACCCATTGCAGCTTTGTACTCAGTAACATATGAGCTCTTCTGTTAAAAGCTCATGAGGCATCCCCTCAGAGATGCATTCACGTTTTGGTGCAATTAAAGTTCAATAAGTTTAAAAATACTCTACAGTCAATTAGCTGTTCAGAGTAAGTGTTGCGGCATGTATAGCAGGATGTTTCCATACACACCTCTACCCACCTACACATTGAAAAATAATACAACTCCTTCAGGCAGGCAAGCATACAGGCCCACACAGGCAAGCACTGCATCCATCCATTCTCCCAAAGAATAACAACAACAACAAAATTTTAAAAAAGGATAATGAAACACTCACTCTCTATGGCACACTGCAGTGGATAAGCACACTATTGATGACTGAAATAATTATGTTCATGGTTGCAGAGGGTATGCAATGCAACTACCTTCAGCACTCCTGGCTTTCAGTTCACCTGAGCTTCAATGGATTCTGAACAGCTAATAATGCACTGATTTAACAAACACACTGCAGGGCGCAGTAATGTGTAATTGTATGTGTCGGTTTGCATTGTGATGGTACTCTCATTTTCTGTTGGGGTTGCAGAGGTTAGATAAAGGTCCTCTTCAGAATACTGTGCAAACTTTGATGAGATCTTCTTAAAGACTGCCAGGGAAACTTCTGGGTTACACATGTAACCCTGTTCTCTGAGAAGGGAACAAGACTTGTGTGAGCTCCACAAACTTTTCTTGAGGTTGAACCTGAGCACCAAGCTCAACATCTCAGTGTTGAGTTGCCAGCTCCCTCTATCATGCTAGAATTAACCAGTCATCCAGATACAGTTTAGTACATGGATGCGCTGGAGTCGCAAGGGAGCCAGGATGGCATACATGCACTTTCTGAAGGTGCAAGGGGATAAAGCTAGCCTGATAATAAGAACCTAATATTGGTATGCCTTGCCTCCAGATGTGAACCTTGGGAACTTCTGGTGACAGGGTGTTATTTCTATGTGGAAATATGCATCTTTTAGATCTATCTAACCAGTCCTTGAACTGAACTGTGGAATGATAAGTTTGTGGATAAATTTTACCATTAGCATCTTGAACCATTTCCAAAGTGTATGGTTCAGATGATGCAAAATTGACTGCATACTCCCATCTTTTTTGGGGACCAGGAAATAACGGCTATATTAACCTCCCTCCCTCAGTGAACATGGTAAATGTTCTTTGACCACTTTGTCCAAGAGGGATCCTACGTCCTGTGCTAACATCGGGTTCTGCTCTGTGCTGACTACTTTGGTGAGCACACCTCTGAACCAGGGGGTCGAGCTCTGAACTGAACATGGTAACCCTTTTCTATGGTACACAGAACCCATGGAGACACATTTGCCAGAGGTTTCCATGCTGCCAGATGGTCTTTTAGTGATGTTAACTTTTCCACATTCTATTGGAGTGAAAGCATCAGATTTCCGTTGCCCTGTGACAGCTCGCTGAACAGAGAACACTGGAAACCTGGGAACTAGCCTTGGCTAGGGGAGGTCCTGCTCTAGTACTATAACAAAATAAGGAGGCCCTACATTAGCACTGGGGGTTATATGCCATTACAACCTCACGTCCCCTGATACATCCCTCCGTGGCCCCTCAGGACTGCTCCTTCTTTGTCTGCTTGGCCTTTATGACCATTCTCAGATCAGGGCTGTTAGTAGGCTGTGACTGTGGTCTCCTGGTTCCCCTGGTTCTACACTGGGTGAGGCGGGCTTCCACACTCGCCTTTTGTGCCTCCCTTGCACTAGCGCTGGGCAAACTCAACACGACGGGGCTGAATGCCACCATATGTTGGGCTCACTCTGCAGGTCTGCTTGGTAGGCCTGCAATACTGCCATTGTATGCAGTGTCCCACAAGCAAAACCCACTGCCACATAGGCCTTAGTCACCAGCGCCGGTTGTGGCCTTACATGGCTTGGATTGCAAAGTTGTTCCCTAAATAACCTGCCGTCGATGGAGAGAGGTAGTTCACAAGCACCTCCTTTACCTTCACCATAGCTAAATAGCCATGCCATTCATTTCACACGATGGCTGAATAATCCAACATTGCGGATTTATAAGTACAGCTTATGTATGGTTTTCACCCTGAAGAGTGATATTTTGTCATGCACTTATGGAATGAAAGGGGAGTTTTCTGCAGTGTGAAGGAGATTTATTTGCACTGGGGAGAAAAACGCACATTCAGCCTTAGTATTCACAACTTCAAGCAGCTTTTTATATGCTTGAGAGCTGCTCTCTGTTTTTGGCACACCCTTCTGGCTCCTCGGTGTCAAAGAGGAATTTATTTATTTTTTCTTGGCTTGCCATTGTGGAAGGAGGAGTTGCGACTTGAGCTCCAAAATCCAACGTGGAAGCAGACCCGGAAGACAGAGCAAGAGGTAGAGCAGTGCCCGTCTCCGACTCCTCTTCAAGATCCATATGAGATCCCCTGTACCTGAGCCGACTGGCTGCATCGGCAGTGGCCAGCCCATATCCGCAAGGCTTTGAAACCCAACTACCTAAGGCCAAGAATAGAGCTACCTAATGGTAAGGTGTTCACAGTGCGCACAGTCAGACCTCTAGAGGGCTGCCCCAGAGTGTTCCATCCCTAGACACTTCAAACAGAAAGCGTGTCCGTCTGTCTCCGTGATGAAACAGGAGCAAGGCAGACCACACTTCCTGAATTCTCTCAACAACCGACATGCAGTACTGCTGAAGATAATAAGGCTGATGATTCGGTTCACAGGTGCCCTTATTACATCACACGACACGCGTGATTGCCATGTCACCTGATCACGGCACGCCTATAAATAGGTATGATGTTACACAAGCTTCAGATACCTGTCACGCATGAGGCTGCTTTTCACTGCATGAAGCTCATGAAAATTGTTCCCACTGAAATGGAACAACAGTTGTTATAGCAAGCGCATCAAATGATTGTGTAAAATTGTGATGGCAAAATATAAACATATATTCAGTCCAGCTGTACAGCGGTAGGGCTGAATGTGTCAAGTCTGGGATCATGCTTTAGTGATACAGGACAGAATGACGTCCTCTATAAAATGAACCATTTACCAAGCAATTAGCCCGTATATCAGATGACAGATGAAAGACAGGCACAACAGCACTCCTCCATCCAGCTTTTATGCATGTAGTCTCACCATATAACATCGGCAAAGATTTTTCTAGGGTTGCATCAGGCATCAGAATATCTGCTTACCCTTGAAGATTTTAACATTTCTGTAGACTCCCTGCTGAATAATTAATTTTCGCATCTTGATTAATAGATTCAGTCAACACATTGAATTTTCACCCAAAAAATTAACTGGGTTTACTGTAATTTATCTCCAACATGATAAAATGCTCTGACTATGAGTAATAATGTTGTTTCCTGTACAGATTTTTTTTCTACATATATGTATGTTAATGTTCACATCAAACATCAGCATGGGAAAAATATCACCTGGTCTATTTCCAATGTTTAATTGTCTTGCCTAAGTTCTCAATGTGAACTTCTGCTGTTGTAGTCTATCTGGCTCAAGGTTCAACGAGCTGTAAAGAGTGGATATTTAAGCTACTGCAGCCTTACTTTCAGTCTAGAATAAGTCACCTTCTCATCATCATGCATTTCCACATGCAGGACTGACATTCATTAGATGTTTTTTTGTTTGTTTGTTTTTCGCACTGTTATGTGTAAACTCTAGAGACTTTTGTGTGAAACTCTGAGATAATCAGCAGTTTCTTGAATACACAAACAACCCCTATGTCACAAAAACCATGCCACAGTCGAAGTCAATGAGATCACATTTTATTTCATTTTCTGATCTTTGACGTGAGCATTAAATGAAGCTCTAGACATGTACCTGTATGTTGCATAAAGCCTTGTGCTGCTGCCATATGACTGGCTGATTAGATAACTGCGTAAATGTGCAGGTGTGCATGTGTTCCTATTAAAGTGACTAGTTGAGCGTACGTTTGACTTGACAGCACAAAATAGTTATACATTACATTATACATAATTTGACTAATTTCCGTCTCCTTAAAATAAACTATATCTCTGCCTTGTTGACTTCAAAAGGAGTACCTTTCATACCATCACTGCACTAAAAATAAATCCTCGCATAATGTTTTCCATTGTTAATATTTTTTAGAATATTATATAGTCCATGATTAGCTCTGATTCTCTGGGAGCTCTTAAAGTATGACCTAAGACTTTAATCAATATAGAAAAGGCCTTAGAGTGAATCCCAATTTTAAAAAATTAACAAAGCAGACCTAACAATTAGTTGGTTCTTGGAGGATACAGACAACAGAAATACTGCAAAATGACCTTGTCATTTCATCTATAAATTAAAATTCTTACACACTCTTTGTTAGATATAAGGTTATTAGGGACATGGTATTGTCCTGTAAAGTGAAGCACAAACAACAAACAGATAACAGTGAGTAACCTGGCATAGTGAGGAGGAGAGAAGTCACTAGATCGGACATTTATCTACCTATTTATCTATTATCTATCTGTCTTTCATCATAGAATGGCCAACTCATCCTCCTCCAGCAGTGTTGTGTTTCTTGAAGGCTATCATTAATGCAGCACCAAACAAGGATGGGGAAAAAAGATGAAATCATTCATCTGAAAAATTATGTGCTTGAAGCTGATAACCATCCGCAGTCATGGAAAAGCAGTATTAATTATTATACCTGATTGTCATTCTGTTTGAGAATGGAGGGCAAGAGGGATGATGAGTGTGCCTCCTCCCCAACACATCATTAGGTATCTAAGAAGCTGATCAGAGCTATATGCATGACTGACATGCGGCTCACACACTCTCATTAACACAGGTATAGTATGCACATCTCTGTGAGGTCGTTACAGCCATAACATAACCTTTCAGAATAACCTTTAACTTTAACCAAAAACTGTCCAAAGTCTCCAGAACAAGGTTGAAAGGCTTAAAACAACACTTACAGTTGTTTAAATTGTACAAAATATTAACCAGTTTTCCACTTGAACATACCATGAAATAGAAGTGTATAAGTTTAATGTCAAATTTTGTCAGGGAACTGTGTGGGTTTTTTTTTTGTTTTGTTTTTTGCTAATTAAAAATGTGTGGACGCATGAGGCCATAAGACGCATGTGATTATAGTTGCCTGTAAAGCATGAGGAAAAAACAGATGGGCTAGGTGGGAAAGTAGGGCATGCTAAGATGTTTTAGTGTTATATTGTCCAACGTCAATATAACTTCAGCACTGGAGACAAAATTCAGTCTGTAAACAAAGGACCGACAGCCAGCGCGTATGATTAGAAAGACACTCCTTCCCCGACTGCCGCGCAGTTACGAAGTGGACAGCCTCGCGCCAGACACAACACCAACTGGAAGGACCGTCACGGTGGGGCGGAACCGCCGACACAACACCGGCCAGTGATTGGGGAATCAGTCGGGAGAATTCCACCACTCCGGCGACGGGGGAAGGATATAAAAGGACGCTCTTCCGCCCATGCGGGGTTGAGTACTGACTCACAGACCATATGCGCATCCGTTTGCTGCATAAAGGTATTTTGACCTCAGACACAGCAATATAATTTCTCTAATCTCTCTCTCTCCCTCATTCTCTTCCTGAAGGTTCGGGTGCAGACGAAGACGCCAGCTGGTGAGAGCACAAACGACGCTGGATGATGGCACGGGAAACCCCCACACACTGTGGCTGTGGCGCAGATGGTAGAGCAGGTTGTCCACTAATCGTGGGGTTGGCGGTTTGATTCCCGGCCCGGATGACTCCACATGGCAAGACACTGAGCCCCAGGTTGCTCCTGATGGCAAGTTAGTGCCTTTTATGGCAGCTCTGCTACCACTGGTGTGTGAGTGTGTATGAATGGGTGAATGAGACACAGTGTAAAGCGCTTTGGATAAAAGCGCTATATAAGTGTGTCATTTACCATTTACACTGAATCCCGACATGGCCTCGAGAGCATCGCAATGCCAGCCACAAAACCTCTCACACGCACCTCCTCCCCACAGACAGCACCGAGTAAGAAAAATAAAACTGTAATCTCTGTGTCACTACAACCAGCCTCCTGCGTATCTGTGCTCTATTTCCCTGTAACCCTGTTCCCTGAGAAGGGAACAAGACTATAGGAAGTGCGACCTGCATCTGAAGCTTGTGTAAAATCATGCATATTTATAGGTCTGCCATGATCAGGTGCCATGGCATTTATTCTCGTCACGTGATATAAAAACAGCACCTGTGAACTGTGCCATCAGCCTCTATTATCTGAAGCGAAGATGCAATTCACAGGACTGCCCCAGTATGACAAAGCTAAGCAATGTCAAGCAATCTCAGATAACAGGGTTACAATGCATAACCCAGATGTTCCCTTTCAAAGGGAACTCCACATTGTGTTAGCACAATGCTATGGAAACGAGAATACCCACGCCGTCATACCAAGGGTATGGCCTGTTCAAAAAGACCCAAGGCCAAGGGTCACTGCAAGACACTCAAGCCTGGGTTGGAATGAATATCCAGGCTGTAATATTGAATATGTGTGTGGCATAGACCACCCTGTAGCAGCAGAAACATCCTGTAAGGATACCCCTTTGGACAAAGCCTTCGAGGAGGTGATGAGCCGTAGTGGAATGAGCCCTAATGCCCAGAGGTGTAGCGAGACTGCACACCTCATAAGCCATAGAGATTGCTTCCACTATCCAATTAGAGCTGCGCTGCTTAGACACAACATCAGCTATACTGTCGCTGTCAAAGCAGACCAGCAGCTGCTCCGACTTACACAACTGGCCGGAGTGGTGGACGTAAGTACAGAGAGCCCTTACTGGACACAGTAGGTACATTCTCTCTTGTTCTGGTGTGAGGAACGGAGGAGGAGAGAAAGCCTGCAACACTACAGGCTGGGCAGCAAATGTAGGCACTTTAGGAATATAATCCGGCCTAGGATACAGGAAGGCCTTGGATAATCCACAGGTAATGTCAAGGCAGGAAAGGGCAACAGAGAGAGTTTGTAGATCTCCTACTCTCTTGATAGATGTTGGGGCCAGCAGAAGAGCTACCACAGGAAGGTCCCAGGAAGGTATGTGCAGCCTGCAGATGGGTATGTCAGCCATGTTCATCCAATGAAATCCCCTCTCCAGGACATCCAGGCTCTTTAGTTGCCCTGGCTGTGTGAACTCTTGCAGAAAAAGTTCAGCAAACTCAGTGACGTTATTGAGGGCACTGGACCCTGTATGGACCAGCTGCTCTGCCCAGTCACGTGCCGGGCCATAAAACTGGGACACTAAGAATCCCAGCCACCTTTTCTTGACAGGCTTGGGATGTGCCAGGCTAGTGAAATACACCTGGCTGTGAACCAGGAACAACAATGGGTAGCTCTCCAAGCTATAAGTTTCTATCGTGAGTTCAGCAGCAGTCCTTTGGTGAAACTGGACTGGTTTGTATCGTGGCCAGTAATCCATGTATTTTCTGCTGTGATGCTCTCTTCATTCTCCTGCTGCATCCATGGTGAGGCGGAATATTCTGTCATGTCTCATGACGTATCGAGGATTGGGACAGCTGCAAGTGCAGTAGGAACAGTTTTATTTAAGAGAGGCACAGATAGGTAAATACAAAACCTGATCCAAAAACGTAATCCAAAACATGCAAGAGGTCAGGCGATCGGCAAACAGGCATGCACGGGGCAAAACAGGAATCAAGGTCGAGGTCACTGGATAGAGGGTCAATATACCAAACATGAAACATAAACAGTCGCGAGAGACTGGGAGCAGAGAAACCACCGTGAACTAAACAAACGAATCTGGACTATGACTATGGTGAGGAACCTAAACTAAGTATCTTATCTATCAGGAGACATAACAAAACATAACAAATGCATGTGTCCAAATGTCACAAATGTCAACCAAGTAAAAGCAGGTGCTCGCACGTCTTGCTCGTCCACGCGCACTCACATGTTCTAACGCGCGCTGCTTAAAGGGGAAACCATGACAAGTTATAGTAGTGAGCACTTATTTTTAACTGCTGAGCTATCTAATATATCTGATTTGTTTAGTTTTCCAAATTCTTAAAGGAAAAAAAGGTCAAAGCAGTGGAGATCCTTTTGGTTCTTTGGTTTTTGTGAACGTGTGTTTCATGACATAACCAAATTCACCATTAACTATTTTTTGTTAGTTAAGTCAAGCTACAATCTAGACCTTATTAGTTAGGTCATTTGCTAACACATAGTTGCCAGTTTGAGATTGCTAGTGTTAGATAGCTGCATTAAAACACAGAGACTAAAACTGGTATTGTGTTGGGTTTGGAGATTTTAGGGGGTAGAATCAGTCATGTGCATTTGCAAAACATGTAACCTGTCACGTAATGGAGTTAAGGACACATGCAAATGCAGATAAGAGCTGTATTATGTAAGAGACAGACAGACTAATCTAAATCGTGAAACATAGACGTGGTCATAAGCAGGCAATCAGGCGATCAGCAAACTGGCATAATACATAACAAGAATCGAAAACGAGGGCTAGAACAAGCTCAAAACTAGACAGAAAACATGATCAGTGACTTGGTATATGGATGGCACACGTAATACTTCGAAAAGACTAAGTGTTTGAATAGTCTCTTATATAGCGTGGAGTGAGTGAGTATAAGATTGGCAACAGGTGTGTGTGATTACAATTCTGGAGAAGGTGAACGTGTGTGTGGGAAGTGTAGTCCTCATCGGCCATGTTTGTAGTTGGTGGTGCATCCTGTGAAATGGAGTTGCTGGTTTGCTGTGATATGATGTAACCTTAAAATTAAACCAAGTTATACAGAAATGCACTGAACCAATGGTTCACTTGTGCTATCCCAGATTGTTCACATTCATTTAGAAATGAAATTTAGTGGTTATAAGTCTCATTTGTATAGGGATCACAGCAGTTACACTATGTAAGTTTGTTGTTGTTGTTGTTGTTGTTTTGTTCACATGTAGTATGTGTTATTTCCTAAGTTCTTATAACACAAAGGTATAGAAAATAACACTTAATACCCAGGAACAAAAAGTATGTTACATAGTATTATCAAAGATCTACCAGAACATAGCAGTTTAAATAAACAGATTCAAAATAAAGTTGCCACATAGGTGGTTGTGAGTTTCAGTATGGGCATTTAAAAGAATTTATTTGTCACTTGAAAGGTTATTTACAACAGGGCAGAAAAATAGGTTGTCCACTGAGAGAGTGTGATAAAATATTTAGTGTAAAGTCCACATTTGCCCCTCATAAATCAAGAGCACACAGGAAAAGCTCATTTGAGCAGATGCATGAAGCAGTGATGATAATGTGAAAATGATAGGGCTGCTACTCAGTCTTGACACACCTTTAACTGAGAGTGAGCCTGAAGTTAGTTGAGGTCTCACATGTACTTAATGTGGATATGATCTCTTCTTTAAAAATTTGGCTTTGTTAAATTTGAAACTTCAGACGATTATTAAGAATTCCAAGTAATTCATGACCTTGGCCGGTCCCAAGTATTTGACTGAGCAGTTGACACCACTTGGGACTGATGACGGTACAATCAAAAAAGATAGCAAGGGACTTGAAAAAGATAGATCTTCTTAAGGATTGTAATAGGCTTTTACAAACAGATCAGCTTCGGAAGGTCATGTTCAAAAAATGCTTTAACTATGTTGCATCCATGCCTTTATATTTAGACATAAATGACTCTTGAAAAGAATGCTTTGCCCAATATGCACCCTTAAAAGAAACACTTATTCGAGTCTGCTGGGAAACAATATAAAGTTCACTCTCGTATAACAAACCCTGATATTTTGGAACATATTTGGGATGGACATCTTTGGACTTAATACTATATAAAGATTGATTTGAGGTGGTAAAGCCATTGGGATCAGGAAAAAAAACTCAGGTGCTTGCTGTTTATCTAACTACCTTATTACAGATATGTTACTATATTACAGATCAAATATTGATATCTTGCAACTAGTGCGTTTGTGCAGAGAACAGGATTTGAAACATTTTGGACAGGAAGCAGTTCTTAGTTGGTTGATAGGTTATAGTAAGGCGCTGGAGCACAGTAGTACTGTCTCCACAGCTGGAGATAATTTAGGATTTTGTAATAATGGTGGCTTTGTGGAAAAAATGTTTTGTCATTTTTGTTATATTGACAGAGGAATGTTTGTTAAATCCACTGTCAATTAGTACTAAAAGAACAACCCAGTCCTATCAAGGCAATCTACAAGACAGACAAAAAAAGACAAGGACGGTGCAGTGGGAATCAAATTTGATTCAATATTCATGTGTGTCTGCTGGGTTTACCCCCTTGTCTAGGTCATGATATCTGAGGGCTTTGTGTCATTTGACTTTGCAATGTTACTTAATCATTTGGTAACTCAGGAAAAGTGTTTTACTTGTGCAGAGTTAAAGTCAGCACAGGCATTTTTTTCAATGTTATGAAGGACTCAATTTCAATTTTTATTTTTATTTTTTGTTCTTGCATAATGCAATTGAAAAATTATTCAATTTATTTATAAAGTTTTGTATTTATTACAATGGACTTTGGAAAATGTATATGTGCAATAAAAGTAACAGCACCATGTATAGCAAATGTGCAAACAATGGATCTTTTAAATAAAGCATATTAAAATATTCATCTAACAATAGAACCCGATCCCATTTGAAGTTGTAATAGTGTCTAGCAAACTGAAGATGCTTGAGTTTGTTTTTGGATGAGAGTAGAGGCTTTTTTTTCTTGAAACCCTTTCAAACAACGTGTGGTAATATAGGTGACTTCAGATTGTAGCTTTGGACCCCAATACATAACTAACTTCTGTAATTCTCCAGCTGTGATCCTTGGAGATTTTTTGGCCACTCGAACCATCATCTTCACAGTGTGGGGAGACAATATAGACACACGTCCTCTTCCAGACTGATTCATAACATTTCCAGTTCACTGGAACTTCTTAATTATTGCCATGATGGTGTAAATGGGCATTTTCAATGCTTGTACTATTTTTATATAGCCACTTCCCATTCTGTGAAGCTCAACAACACACACGGCACAGTTATATTAATTGGTCTTCCCCATTATTATGAATGACTAAGGGAATTTGGCCTATGTGTGACCTCATATTTATACCCCTGTGAAACAGGAAGTCATGGTTCCACAATTTCCTGTTCCTAGTCACCCAGGTGTACTAAAAAAATAAAAATATCAATGGGAAAATACTTTAAATATATTTTACTCATATGAATACATGGGGTGCTAATAATTGTTGCACACCTATATTTTTTGGATGTCAGAGAGGGGCACACGGTGGCTTAGTGGTTAGCACGTTTGCATCACACCTCCAGGGTCCAGGCTTCGATTCCTCTGGGTACTCCGGTTTCCTCCCCCAGTCCAAAGACATGCATGGTAGGCTGATTGGCGTGTCTAGAGTGTGCGTAGTGTATGAATGGATGTGTGTGTGAGTGTGTATGTAATTGTGCCCTGCGATTGACTGGCACCCTGTCCAGGGTGTACCCTGCCTTGTGCCCAATGCTTCCTGGGATAGGCTCCAGATTCACCATGACCCTGAAGAAGGAATAAGCAGTAGAAGATGGATGGATATGTCAGAGATTTTCCCTCTCTCTGCAGCAGCTCAAAGTGCAACAGCAGGCACTTCTGGGTTGTTGACATTGACTTTGTTTACTGTTACACATGTGTTTTGTTTTGGTTTCTGTCCTGTCTCCGCCCCATATACAACTGAGACACTTTAGGAGACAACCAATAAATTATATCTTTTAGATTATATAGATTATACCTTTTCATGTGACAACACTGAAGAAATGACACTTCGCTACAATGTAAAGTAGTGAATGTACAGCTTGTATATCAGTGTAAATTTGCTGTCCCCTCAAAATAACTCAACACAAAGCCATTAATGTCTAAACCGCTGGCAACAAAAGTGAGTACACTGCTTTTTACACCACGTTGCTCTAGATAAAGATGGCCTATGCTATAAGAAGATTGCCAAAACCCTGACACTGATCTGCAGCATGGTGGCCAAAACTATACAGCGGTATAACAGGACAGGCTCCACTCAGGCCTCGCCATGGCCGAACAAAGAAGTTGAATGCACGTGCTCAGCATCATATCCAGAGGTTGTCTTTATATAGACGTATGAGTGCTGCCAGCATTGCCGCAGAGGTTGAAGGGGTGGGGGGGTCAGCCTGTCAGTGCTCAGACCATACGCCGCACACTGCATTAAATTGGTCTACATGGCTGTTGTCCCAGAAGGAAGCCTCTTCTAAAGATGATGCCCAAGAAAGCCCACAAACATTTTGCTGACAACAAGCAAACTAAGCACACGGATTACTGGAACCATGTTCTGTGGTCTGATGAGACCAAGATAAACTTATTTGATTCAGATAGTGTCAAGCATGTGTGGCAGCAACCAGGTGAGGAGTACAAAAACAAGTGCGTCTTGCCTACAGTCAAGCATGGTATTGGGAGTGTCATGGTCAGGGACTGCATAAGTGCTGCTGGCACTGGGGAGCTACAGTTCACTGATGGAACCATGAATGCCAACATGTACTGTAACATACTGAAGCAGAGCATGATCCCCTTCCTTCGGAGACTGGACCGCATGGCAGTTTTCCAGCATGATAACGACCCCAAATACACCTCCAAGATGACCACTGCCTTGCTAAAGAAGCTGAGGGTGAAGGTGATGGAGTAAACCTTATTGAGCATCTGTGGGGCATCCTCAAATGGAAGGTGGAGGAGCACCAGGTCTCTAACATCCACCAGCTCTGTGATGCCGTCATGAAGGAGTAGAAGAGGACTCCTGTGGCAACCTATGAAGCTCTGGTGAAC
>JAOUWY010000011.1:8286305-8298332 GCA_025728095.1 Prietella phreatophila
TATAGGTGTATCCATCATGCCCACACCCAGCTCCAAACAGTAAAGCTTTTCCACGATCATGCCCACACCCTCTCCATTCCCAGCTACAAAGAAATGAATATGCAAATATTAAGGGATTTTTAAGTGCATAATTTTGGTTCTGTACGTCTTCTCACTAGATCTGAAGCAGTTCATATCTGTCTAAGCATGAGCGAATTCAAATTTTTATAAAAAAAATTCTCCCCCAAGTACATCTCTCTCTTTCTGTCTGTCTATCCGTCTCTGTCTCTCCCCCTCTCAATCTATGTCTATCCCCTGCTGTTTTTGTCTCTTGTCTCTCCCTCTGTCTGTCTATCGAGTCAGTACAAAAGACTTTTTGAATTCCCAAACATTAGCTTTCTAACACAAAATTAAATGTTACAGAAAAATGTTTGTCAATAATGTAAGAGACGCTTTTCAGACAAAAAAACACAATGAAGGGTGCTGGGATTTGCTGGAAAAATAAGAAGAAATTCAAAGTCTCCAGAGGAACCATGCCTGGTTCTGCAAGATGCTCAATAAAACGTACAGCTCATTTCCTTATAACACTGCAAAAATTGTACCGGTGACTACTATTTTAATTTATATATATATTTTTGTCACACCAAATATTGACTGTTTCATTTACTACTGTTTACTGCTCTTTACTGTATTATTTTAATGTAGAAACATTTAATATCATTATTCTGAAGGTGACTGTGCTCCACAGCATGTCTACAACAAACACACCAGAGACAACCTTATTGTCAGATTGCAGGCTGATAGATGACTGTGTTTGCTACCGAACGGGTAACGATTCTCTTTGGCAGTCAGCAGATGCACCACTGTCTGTATATTGCTTTGTCTTTATATGTTTATTCTTGTGGGCTGGGCAATGATGCGAGGCTGAATTTCTAGAATTACTGATGAAGAGGAAACTCCCACCTTCACATACAGGTTGGTCAGAAATTCGCCTTTTTTGCCGTGACTCTCTCTTATAATCGATTACAGACACTTATACAATAAATAAATAAATAAAACTGAAGTCTGAGATAATTACAAATGTCACCAAAGTTCCTTCCGGGCCGACCTGTTTGCTGGATGTCAGGACACACTTAAAAAAAAAAAACCAAACAAAAAAAAAATCAATAGCCGTCAGGAAATCTTCAGTTACCAAGACTTCCACACCTCAGCTAGTTAGAGGTTTTTAAAAACCCTCGAGCTTGTGAAAACATAGTGATTTGTGCCAGTCAACAGCAATGATCTTTTTGCACCTTTGTAATATGTGAGGAATTAATTGAATACATTTAAGCCTGTGTGATAGAATTAATTCTAAGAGTGTTATAAAATCTGTTCAGAGGTGCTATGTGCCTGTAATTCCTTGCAGGCAGCAAAATTTTACACTTTTGTTCTTTAATGAAATGTCATTTCACCTTGTGCCTTATGGAGCAGTGTTTAAAATGCTATAATTAGGCTCTTTTGGGCTGCTTTTGCTCGCTTACTGGTTGTTAATATACACATATTGATGTAGACATCGATGGTCAGGTCAGGGGATAAGCATTGATTGTCCAATTAAGCTCACGAACATGTTTCTGCAGCATGCACTCCTTGGCTATAACTCATGGCTGTAGTTCTTCTATGTGGAGCAGTTTGGTTTTAGATCACTTTTAGCAGCTATTACGTGGTTGGTAGAGTTTAATTTATATGCTTGTTAACTGGGATTGGGTTAAAAATCACACCACGTATAGTGCGGCTTCATTGATTGTCTGGAAGATAATACTGCTAATTGTACACCGCATTTTCAGTGTTGTATCACACAGAGCCTTAGATTTCCGTCGACGCTGAACACAGGTTTACTTGTTAACAGCTCCTTCACTGTTCTATTCATTCTGTGGATATTTCTTTATTAATGTTTGTTTGGTATTCATATCTTTATATCCAGAAAAGGTCACCTATCACAGTAGATCTGTTTTCCGTCCTGCCTTTTAAATCAAATTCTGTCAAATGTCCATCTGAAGCTTTAAGTATATCAATTCAGTTTGACATTCAGTGTGGCCCAACCTTTTTAGGCAGCCGTGGAGATGTATGATAACTGGATAACTGGCTTTTGCTGGCTGTTGCTTTGATGGTGTCTGTTATGTGCATATTGCATTTCTCCATGCTTTACCTGCCACTCTCTTTCCTTAAGTGGCACTTTGAACTCAAAATGGAATGATTAAGGTTTTTACCCTCTTTTCCTTTCCTTTTCTCACCCTGCAGCCACCTCAAGCCACCTCTCTTCTTCCCTGCTCTTAGATTTGTGCTCGATGTGGCCAAGTAGGGAATATGTAAATAAAGGGTATATGTGAGCAGGTACAGTGATGTCTTGAGGTTATTCCCATCACTGCTCTGGTTTTCCCTGCCATATAACGTCTTATGTTACAGTAATTTCCTCTTTACCATGTACTTTTTCAAAATCTTCCATTGAACTAATGAATGTTAAATAGGGACATCCCATTTAAATGAGCTCATCACTATACTTAGACTGTTTAAAATATACAACACTGATTGAAAGTTCATGGTGTGTGTGTGTGTGTGTGTGGTTGAGACGTTGTGATCTTTATGGAAGGGTTTCTTATCACAAGTTCTGACCAATAATGTGGGCAGTTGAGAATAGCAGAGTCACATGATGATATTGTTTATTTTACTTGTGCCTCCACTCTGTCTTCCTTCCACATTCAGTTCAGCTAAGGTCAGTGCATTTGCCTTTCAGCCTCGATTGAGGAACAGATCCACTAGTTCCTCTTTAAAAAACAAAACAAAAAAAAAACACAAGATGCTGAAGAATTCCTTGCATAAATTTCCTGTAATGGTACAGACCTCACATATTCACTGCGTAGATGTAGCTGTGTGGGCTGAGTTAAAAATCCTTAGTTCTGAAGCATGAAATGTAGAATAGTCATTGCTCAATCTATTTCTAAAGGTTTTTTGAGGAATAACCATTAAAACAAGGGATGTTCACCTGAGTATTACTGCTGACAGAAGAAGTGTAGTCTTGGACCAAATTGCATTGTGTCAGGGAGCCCAGTCTATTATGTCTGTCCTGTGTGGAAGGCTGGGTCGATGCCATTTATCTCTCCCGTGTGGCTTATCGCACTACATAACACTAATGAAACTGGGTCAAATGGCAACCCCTCAGCCGCTCGGAGCCGTCCGCCCCTGACTTTGTACTTGTGTTTTATTACCACTCTCTAAATTAGGCTTTTGAAAGTTGAAATGTTGTCTTTGCTGCACTGTGTAATGAACAAGACAAATGCCATGAGTTACTTATGATAATCGAAATAAATAAATAATCCAGATTCACGAAGATTTGACAGCTTTATCTCTGAGTGGAAGAGGGAGGGCAAGTTCAAATACGGGTTTTGTAGAATGTTACCTTGTAACCAGACTTAATTAAGACTCGAATTGCAAGGGCAGTCCCAATAAGAAAAAACTGCAGGAAGGAGTTATTATGCTTACTGTAGTTAACATTCTCCCTCAATTAAATGAAATGGGCTTTAATTAAATATTGCACATAAATTCTGTTGTAGGTTACAGCTATATGCTGGCTTTTTTATTTGTCTGAAAAGAGCATTGCATGATCTCTCGGATGCGGTAATGTGCCATTGCCGGATTTACCGGTAATGCATTCTGTAGTCACAGAGAGAATGATTATGGCAGCCAGCCGCCGAGCTCTATTCCCACAAGGCCAAGAGAGAGAGGCATCCTTTCATGCGATAAATTAGTTGCAGTCCCTGAATACCATTCAAGCAGTGTTGTGCTGAAGAAAGTTTAAGAGTAGAGAAAGTTAAGAGTAAAGCAGGTGTGGTTCATTGACCCAAGCTTACACAAACGTTTACAAGAATTCTAATAAGCAAGAGCATTTTAGTTGGATTTTTCTTATATGAATGAAATTCATTCACGCTGTCTTATGGGAATCTGTACAAATGACAGTATAGGGATTGTTGGGAATTTGGACGCTCTCTACGGCATGGCGTGTTCCAGCAGATGCAGGCTTGTAGCCTCGGGCTGCCTTTCATCAGCACCTGTAATTCTTTGCTGGAATTTCTTCCCTCCGAACCGACTGGTTTTACTTCACAGAGTTGGTTTTGTTTTTTTTAGTACCATATGTGGCAAAATTTTTATGGCTACTGTATGAATTTTAAACTCTGAAGAGAACATTTGAGAATACCTAAGGGTAAGAATGAAGTGGCAGGCTCTCCTGGCTGTTCTTTATGCTTTACTTCAGAAGGGGAGCTTAGGTCTAATCTGTTTTTAGATTAGACCCATCAATCCTGCCACTGGGTGGTTCTCTCTCTCTCTCTCTCTCTCTCTCTCTCTCTCTCTCTCTCTCTCTCTCTCTCTCTCTCTCTCTGTCTAAGTATTCTTTTGGTGTGACCGCATTCTCTACAATGATGAATGGAGCGCAAACCAAAAATGGATTAATTAGTTATTATAAGTTGAAGACCCGTTATTACAGGCAAGGTCTAGTCCAGTGCAATGTACTCTAAATGTCAGATCATTTAATAATGGTAATAATGTTCTTTTTATTCAATCTGGCCAGTAAAGCTTTTTAGAACTTCTCTCTGACCTCAAAAAGCCACAGGTTCTCCTTCTTCCAGGCTCATGTTAAAGTTTCTGGCCTTAAACTCCAGCATAATTGAAACTATGTATAGTTTTGACAGTATTCGTTTGTTTATTCATTCGTTTGTTTCACAGATGTTCCCAAGCCAGCTGTAAGACATATTCTCTTCAGTGCATTCTTGGTCTTCTGGGTCTTCAGCCCACTCCTGGTTCCAGCAGGAGCTGAGCAGGTGCCCAAACCACCTCAGCTGGCCCCTGTCAGTTCAGAGGAGCAGCATCTCTAGTCCAAGGCTCTCGCTGATTGTTTTCTACTTGCTGTAGTTGCAGACTTATTCTTTTGGTTACTGCACACATATTGTGACCATAGCTGAGGATAGCAATGTACACTGACCAGTAAACAGAGCTTCATCTGCTTCATCACGAGAGAATATTACTGAGACTATAACACTACTACCTGATCTGTTTGTATTAGACAGTTTTTGATTACATATCATTACGGCTTATCCAAAGCAAAAGACTCTTTAGGGAGTCAGTAAATGGTAATAACACCTATTGTTGCTTACACCAACAGCTTCCAGCTTGTGGACAAGATTTATGGGTTGTCTCACTCTTCACACCTCATTTGGCAAATGATAATGAGCTCGCGTGCCAAATGTTTTGTGATGACACTCTCTATGCTGACTAAAATTAAGCTCCAAAGGGTGGGGCACTTTTTCCAGGCACTAGCTTTTAACCTTAAAAGGAAGCACCTGCAGTCTAACGTGATAAGACCAGCTCGTGAGAACTCTCAGAGCTCTTCTCTGCATCCCACATTTTAGGAGTTTAACTCTAAGCTTGTTCCTGTGGAGCAGCAGCGTCTTATGTACTTAGAGGCTGTATTTGCTCGATCTCTGGCTCTCTTTTCTCTGAATTCACTTTTGCAGATGTCCAGAAGATTTTGCAGTGTGTTTTGGAAAGATAAGAAGCGGCGTATTTTTCTCTGAGTGCCGCATTAGTCATCCCCACGTACTGGCCAGGAGACAAAAGCAGCAATATGCATGTGATTTGGGCCACACACTGGTCTCTTGACTACTGTTTGTTAGCAAGGTAATGTAATTGACCTTATGAATAAAAGCTCCGGTATACGGAGATCATAAATTTCTAAAGATACCAACATCTAAAGTGTTTATTTATAACCTAGCACAGGAGTGCCAAGATCTAGGGATTTTATTTTAACGTGACTAAAATCCGGCAGAAGCAAATTCAGTGAAGGGTGAAGAATGTAGGAAGTAGTGTTTACTTTTGCTTTGCACCAGCTTTATCTAAGTGAACTTTGACCTGTGTTTGGTCTTCTGAGCCAATAGAAAAAAAAGGATGTGGGACTGTCGGGCCGTTCGAATCATGTCGGAAAGATCATATTTACGAATTGTGCGCACATGAACAGCACCACAAAGTCGTAATTACGAATGGCAATCTCTATGTTTTTTTAGCTCTGAGTTTCTGAGGGGCGTGTCAGTAAGAAAACAATGATTGAATCAATGGATGCAATGTCTGTAGTTGATGCTAAATTTATTGAAATGTGACTGAGCCAAGAACTATGCTAGCTCTGACTTGTTGTTGTATAACTAGCATCAGTCTTTCCAACATTTTGTTTCTGAGCTATAGCAGCTTACTTAAGATTCAGTACCATTCTGCGTCATTCTAGAGCGAGTTGGCATTGAGTCCACATGTCATCGTGGAACTTTTGATGGATACAATCAAAACATTGTGCTTTAACCCTCATCTCTTACTTCCTTTCCGCTCTTCTTCACCATTTCGGCTCATGGGACACAAGTCTCTATTTGATGTAGTCTGTTCTGTCAGGCTGCTATTTTTTATTTTCCTCTTTCTGGATTGGCTGTATACCTCAGACGCCCTTTTGATATTCATCTTCTTCAGGCTGACCTGAGCGACCCAGGTGTTTTTTTTTTTTTTTCTTTTCTTTTTCACGCCATCAAATTGTGCCGCTTCAGGGGGAACAGCTGTCATTCGGGGCAGTGGCAGTATTGTTCCTTTCCCTGCATGTTTCCCCCAACAGCTGAAACAAGCACTGTGACCCCCGGAGGCTGTGTGCCTGATGTTCCATCTGGGTGACACTGTCCCATAGAGACCTGCTGAATGTCGTGTGTGTGTGTTAGCCAGTCAACTGTGAGTAATGTCTATGAGTCTAACTGCTGCTGTAAGTGAAAGTGTGGAGTCTTACATGGCTGAGAGCAGTGTTCCTTCCACTTTTTTTCTGAGCTTAAACAGAAATCCCTGAATCAGAGTGCTCCTCCTGAATCTTATTGAATGTGATGTTGCTTTTATACTAAATGCCCTTAAGGTGTTTGGCGTTATTGAGAAATGTGCTCCTGCTTTGTGTTCCTGGACATGAAACAGAAGTGTGTTTTGAAATCATATTTTAAGTGTATGCTTTTATTAGTAACCCAATCCAGGGTCCCTTTCTGTTTGGGTGGTAAGGGGTATTGTTTTTCTTTCGCTCTCCTTTTCTGTTTCTCTTTCTTGTGCTTTCTCATGCCAGCGTCTGCACCGCTTCGCCTCACATGATTAAAACAACAAAGCAAAGCCAGATTTATCTCCTCTTACGGTTCAGAAGATTCTTCGGCTTGGTTTCTCTCCTTTCAAATGAAATTTCAAATGCTCATGAAACAGCAGGTATTGCGGCCTGTAAGCAGTGTGCACCGGCTGGTATTTTTTCACACTGTGTTTCTCAACTTGTTGCCTGAAATGGTGTCTTTGGCATGAAAGCACAAGAGTTAAAATGTTGGAGGGTGTTTGAACATTGTCCACAGTCTTTTGTTGTTGTTGGTAGTGGTGGCTTTACCGAATTTTTGGAAAGTGCAGATGGTCTAGCATGAGATTTCAGGCTTTGGTGCAGATCTTGGTGCTTATTCTAGGATTAGATCCTTTGTGTGCTTTGAGCCAGTTTTGAAATTCCTATGACACTTGTCCAAATACCTTCTTGCCATGTATAATCAGTGCTGACAACTGAAATTCATGTGATAACAAGACAAAACTAAAATCTTATGAGAAGAAAGAATATCAGAGGCATGCCAACAGATTGACTTTTCATTTGTATTCATGTCTACAGTATTTCATATCATAGATTGGGGGTCAACATCTGTTGGACCAGGGTCTGGATGCTCACCTAGAAAAGATTTGCCTAAAATACTTGGAAAAAAGTATTAAGAGTCTATAAATTTACATTAAAAAAAGGCCGTAGTTCAGCGATTCTCGTTTTCTAAATAGGAACCAGCTTCTGTATCTTCTGTTATCCAATCACATGTATTTATGTAAATCATTTAGCTAAGGGAAGCTCGGTGAACTAGAGACTAGCTCAGGGCTAGACACTTTAGCTCAGAAACTGAAGATTTTTCACAGACATTACTAGATTTATTTGTTTTTTATTCACCTTTTCTACACTGAGTTGCGAACTTCCGACATGGCTTTTATTTGTAATCAACAACAGAAGCACAATATTTTTGCAGTATGTATTCATCACATTCAAAATGACTGGTAACATGAAGCACCACTATGTAACAAAACCTCACCACTTGAAATAGTCTTATTTATAAACTAAAAATTAATGGTTCAGCAAGGAATGTTATGTAGTTGGAACTTAGTTGAATACCAGTGCTGTAGAAAAAGTCAGACTGCATTTTTAACTGCGGTACAAAATGACTCACTGTTGGACGTAGACATACTGGACAAAATTCCACACATGCACACACTCTTCATTATCACTTACACATGCAGTGTCTGATGTCTGAGTCATATCAGCTCGGAGCACTGTGGAGTTTCGCTCAGGTGAATGGTTTTCATAAATAACAGTTAAAACATATGGCACTTATAAAGGTTGCTTATTTTCCCTCCAGCAGCTCTTAACTACACCAGATGTACGATGGCACTTCAGCTCTCAGTGTGACATAATGGAGAAAAATAAAGTAGTAGGGAAACGCTGAGAATGTACGTGACGCAACACAATATTTGTAGCAGGATATTATGTGAAGGTCGTATTTTCATTCCAGAGATTTCTCCACGATGAACGCTATCTTCTTGCTGGAGGTGCAGACGAACACGGCCACCTGTCATGGCACTCATAACTCTCTATGTGGAGAAAATGAAAGAAGGAGACTTGCAGTACTACGTAGAGAGACTTTTCTATTGTTCTTTGTTGGCCTTTCTGAGCAACATATACAGTGAGTGTGTTAAATCCACCATTTCGGGTATTGCTTCAACTGCCAGGTCAATTGCTGGAACTGCTACAGAGGCTTTTAGATAACAGCAGTGCAATAAAAAATGCACCTACTGAAACAGAGCAATACAAACCGGTTTACTTGCCAAACCTGTGCTCAAGTCTTGCCTCACAAGTAATTCTAAATTTAAACTACAATAAGAATGAGACACTTCCTGAATTTTTTACTCACACACCTGTATGTAAGATGACCTCAGAATGTAATTATTTCATTCACGTTTATGTTGATTTAATGCCTTCTTCAAACACAGTGGTGTTAAACAATCTGATCCGCCACAGTGAACCCATTTACTTTCTGTCATGGCTGAGATAAAACAACACCGTGCTATGTCAGAAGGAAGCATGAACAAATTTTGAAAACCGGCTGCGGGATTCTTGGAGGCAGAGCTGCGTGTTAATGTATTCCACACTTCTCTAAAGTTATTAAAATGAAAGTACTCAAGGATCTGTGATTCTAACACCTTCAGACAGGCGTTAGTGACATGAATTATGCAGCGACTCTACCGCCAAACTGCTGCATTTGAAACGGCAGCACGAATGGTCAAAAAGTTCTGAAGACAACGTCCTGCACTAAGGACCCGCACTCTAATTTGACCCATGGAGACTCGTTGTTTGACAGTTGACACTAGGTGTACACAAATGATTTCCATCCTGGACTGATTCAAATAATAATTTATGGTTTTGGAAAAAAAATAAGTTGTGAATGCATTGAAAGGTCGTCATGTAATCACTGTAGTCATAAATTACAGTCTGAAGCTCGTCTGCCTTTCAGACACAGACTAGCTGAATCTGTATTTACCTGCTGCTCTGATTGTGCTCTCGCCTCTGGCAAACGCCACACTGGAGGATGTCGAACAGGTTTCACAGGGTCATCTGTGGTGCCAGCACTAGATTGGTGCCATCGCCTCTTGTCACCTTTGCGACATTCTTACCAAGCCCACATTTTCCCTGCGCAATCTTAATTCGAAAGACTACACTTCTCAATCATCCGTCTCATGTTGCTGACTCATTTTTCCCTCACATGCTGCAGACTCTGACTGATCTGAATGTTCACATTCTAGCATAAGTTAGTCATCAGTTCCCCATATCCGCACAAACCTTTTAGTCATTTGGTACCATGTCTTTGTCCTCAAGCATTTGTATGAGTAACTCTGAGATTGCTTCATGTTTGTTGTGCGATCTTTATCTGCTGCCATTTTGAGTATCCCCATCTCTGTTAGTAATCTGGTCAAAACACAAGACTGTGTATTGATTGGCAGAGAACCAAGAACGACTGAAATATAAAAGCGCTTCACACGTCTTACACTCATTGTGGTCATTAGCAGGTGTACAGTATTGTCTGTTAATCTTTAGCTAGCTCATAAGAGAAATCATTTACACCAAGCCATATTTAGATGCACACGAATATGTCTATGTATGCCTGGATGTGTGAACGGGTTTTCTCCCCATATCCCCCCGCCATTACTCAATCCTACAGCTGGCCACATGATAAATTGATAGGAACATTTCTCTCTCACAGAACAGTATTGAATAAATTTGGCCGCATCTGAAATGGCAGCGCAATATGAGTAGGAGCGGAGAGTAAAATAAACTTGCAGGGTATTTCATATTGAATAATGGATGTGTCAGAAGCCATTAAGAAATCATGTGGATTTTGGTTCCCCAGTTGCCACAGGCAGTGACGAACATATCAATAATAAACTATGTGTCTGATTCACTGAATCCTTGTCATTTACTCTCTTTGGCTGCTTTTACGGTAGCATAATCCAGACTTTATTCAAATCCTGCTGCTAATTAGAAAATGCTAATTCAATCATGCATTTGCAATTGCATTTTCCATGTGAGCGCACATAAGTTGAAGAATAATAAGAATTCAGTTGCAAACCGTGCATTTTTTTGTGTGTGTGTGTGTGTGTGTACATCAGTGTACAATTGCCATTCGATTTAGACCGGAACAGCAAAATCCTTGTGAAAATTCATTTTCAGTGTCTTTACAGGTACAATTTTGCCATATTGAAAAATGTAATTGCAACGCTTCAATTTGCGATCGCACTTTCTCACTGTCACGCTTCAGCATTGCTCGAATTGAAATGCTTAAGCAATCCTCTCTGTGATTGCATATTGAATGCCAACAAGAATGCCTGTCAGTCAGAGACAGTGGGTGGCACTTTTGGTGAATGCAACATCTCATAGATGCTACTCCTGAACTAAAAAAAAGCAAAGGGAGTTCCTCTTATTCAGTTGGTGCAACAGATATCAAGTTAGAAAGTAGTTAGCTACTGTAAATTACTTGGTGTTGCATTAATCACACTGATACGGGACTAGTCTTGGAAAATGTTGCAAGAGAGTCTGGTACTTTAAATGAAGAAACATAGCCAGGGACCAGCTACTTTACCAAGAAGAAGAAAAACATTTAGTGTTTAAATAGAATCTGAAATTGATGTCATCAGCATTTACAAAATTTTAACATCAGATCCTCAAATCATGCCTCCAATCAGTTTATCATGAGATCGATATAATACTGACACATTGCTCAGCCCTATAATGATGGGTGAATGTTTTACGGGTAACTAACGAACAGTGCCCTTTCCTGTGGCTCTGTCGTAATCAGGTTAGCTGTGTGCGTGTTTATTTTCCATCAGATCTCACTTCCTCTTTCCACAGACACTGCACCAAGAAGTTCCATCCAGCTGGTTCGATTGAATGCTGCACCTTCACAGCATACACCTTAATTACGGGTGAATCTTATTGATTAAAGCTGTTCGTGGAAGCCATTTGACTTTTTTCTTTCATTCATTATAGAATATGTTTGGGTTCTATGAACCACGAGACTGTTTAGCTAGCAATGCGGAATGATGCAATCCTGTTTAGTGATGTGCGATGTGTAGAATTTACCAATAATACCAATCGAGAATATTGCAGTATGCCTCTCTCTTATGCTCATCTCTCAGAGGTGAGCATAAATATGTTGGAAATACACCTTGGTGTGTCTGAGTTATGAAGAGTAAAGTAGTAGCAGGCACTGTCTCTGGGCACTGTCATTAGATATGGTACTGGTGATACATCAGAGTGTTTTGGTCTTATTGTGTGTGTGTGTGTGTGTGTGTGTGTGTGTGTGTGTGTGTGTGTGTGTGTGTGTGTGTGTGTGTGTGTGT
>JAOUWY010000011.1:8321119-8332373 GCA_025728095.1 Prietella phreatophila
TGTGTGTGTGTGTGTGTGTGTGTGTGTGTGTGTGTGTGTGTGTGTGTGTGTGTGTGTGTGTGTGTGTGTGATGTCCCAGTCTATTACCTGCTACTTTTTATTAGTGTAAGACGCAGACATCTGGAGTATTGATCCTGTTTATTTGCATTTTAAGAGCAACGTATTGTTTTAACAGCAGTAGCCAGAACACAATTCTAATTACACACCTCCGCCCATAATTAGACCCCCTACTAGCTAAAACAACCTTTTTTAAATTAAGAGCTGTTTTTCACTTACACCACCAGACTTTCTGCATATGCTTCTACGAATCTGAGGTCTTGGTAAGATGCTAAGGTCCACCAGTTCTCAATCTTTCAGAGCCCTTGCTATTAAGCTATACTTTGCACTCTCTTGAGAAGTGGAGGAAAGTGACTGAGCACATTAGCATTGGAAAGCTATATTTTGATCATACGATTCCATCAGACAGCTCATCTCCTTGCACATTTCAGGTACGCTGCAAATGTAGGCTGCAGCTGAGGTAGGCTGAATTTATTGACAGCTACATCGTCAAAGGATGCTCCATTCTCAGTGATCTTTCGAATACTTCCAGAAATGGAAGAAAACCTTGTTAAGATTGCAACTTTCATGGCCTGTAGTCATTTAAATTTTTCAGCAGTTTTGAAAAGCAAAAGCACAAGTCCATCAGAGTTTGTGCTAAAATGTCATTTATATTAAAATGTCATTCTTTTTTATTATGTAAAAAGAAACACCGATTTAAATGGTTGGCTTGTTAGGGTAAGTATAACATTATCAATGGTAAGATAAGTCTATTCTAAAGTAGTTATGTGTTATTGCAGCTGACTATTTCCTGTTTTCTTTTTTCTTTTTAACGTGGCCATTTTGCATGATTTAATACCATGGATGTGCCGTTGTAAAAAAAACGAGTGCTTCCGAGAAGCCTCCTATCTAGACTGCAGCCCTGACTTTGGGATGCAGCTATTATTATTTATTGCGGCGCTGAAGGCAGGATGGCTATATATTAATGGAAACAGAGGTACAGTTCCCCCAGGTAGGTTTATATAGCTTGGACTGTGTTGATTGTGAGGTTGTATTTTATGGTTTGTGTCTGTGCTTGACGAGGCTCCCAGAAATGGGGCATCATGTGTACAGAAAAAAGAAAAAAACAGCACATGTTGAAATGCCAGTCAGTTCAGCCCTCACAGACTCGTGCATTTATTGGAGCTAAATCAAACAATGTGTGCTGTCATACCAAGTCCAGTTCTATTGCACAAATATTTGCCCGTTTTCTTTTCAGGCAGAAAGGGAGAAGAGTAAATGTCATAAATTCTCTTGCCGCTTGGATAGTTAAACAGCATCAGGAACACAGTGCGCCATCTCCATCCATTGATCAGCTCATTGGTATCCTGGCAGCAATGTAGTAATGTCTATTTCTTTTCTTTTAATGTCCCATTCCTTTGGGAATGTTGGAGTAATTTTGGTCGTTCTCAGTTGAAACTTATCAATGCTGTCCTGTCCTTTGGCTTGCATATGGGGTAGGGCAAGCCATCAATATAGGAGAACGAGAGATTAATGAAGCAAGAGAAAGACTGAGGTGAGGTTGAACAATGCCTCCTTTTACAGCGTGTTCGCTTTGCCCGGAGATTGCACTTGCCCGTCATCACAGAGATGATTATGAGGTTCAGTGTAAATGCTACACAGACAGCTCCAACAGCCGCTCCTACTGAATGATGGAATAACTGGTGGTTTTTCCTTCATACAAAGAGGTTTTTTGTACATCTTTTTTTTTTTTTAAGTCACACAGAGAAGGTCAGACTGATTGATTTTGTGTTGTTGATTCCAGCTGAGGCAAGATCCAGCTTCTGGTTACAATCCTTAATTAAGCTTTACAAACTACCACTTATTGTCCGGACAGATGGAGGCATAAACATGCTGATGGTTGATACTGATACATATGCAGTCACTGTTTTGGCATTTTAACCAGAGACAGAATCCATTAACTTGCCCGAGCTCAATTTAGATGACCTGAGTACCTCTGTTGGGAGTTTGTGAAGTATCCTATTTAGGAGGACGTGCTGAATGCCACAGATGGTACGACTGCTCCTCTGAAAGAGTCAATACTGGATACATCTCCCTCTGGAGAGAGAGCAAAGTGATTTTGTTCAGAGCGCCCGGAACTCTTAACCTTGCCTCTCGGAGGAGAGGTCCTGCCTGCCAAGATTCTGTTTAAAAATTCAAGAACGAAAATAAAGGATTAGGTTGAGTTGAGAGGATCAAATCACAAAGCTAAGTTGCTACACTGCTTTTGTTTTTTGTTTTTTTTACCCGAACACCATGCCCATATATAAACCACCACAAAATTCATATGCTAGTCATGATGGCTTTTTACACCCAAGGATCCTTGTTCCTTTCCTGTGGTGTGCTGTTCTGCAGGGCTCACTGATATGTGTAAATGAACATGGTTGTGTGCTGTTATGAAGCAGAACTTGCAGTGTGAGGCTTATAGTGCTGAACCCCGATGCTTCACTATGTTAGACTCAATATGCTAGAAGATGAGGAGGGCATTTTGGCATTAGAGTTGATGAGGGATTAACAATAGCTGTGTGTTAACTGCTGCTGACACACACTAGCAGTCTATTCTTCACACACACTCTATTCTTCTACCACCTTTTTTCTTCCTCTTCTTCTTCTTCTTCTTCTCCTTCTCTCTCAGTACTGTAATGTGGCTTTCCTCACACATGGTTTTGAAGATCATGCTGATGCTGATTATTTGAAAACTTGTGGTTTTTGCAACCTTTAAAGTCGATTTTAATAGCGGAATGCTTCAACATTTTAAATTGGAATGTTCAAACCACAGCAAACAGAAATTATGATGATCATGGCTCTATGAGCCATCTAAAAGACTAATTTAACCAATTATATTCCTTTGTACACTCCAGGCTTCAAGCTATTACCAATTTAACCATTATCCTTTATTATAAAGATTCCCCAAAGCCTTTAAACTGCTAGGATGTCCTCAGATTTGAAGCTTAATACCACAGACATCCTGCCTGCTTTCAGCCTATTAACCCTCTAGCAACAGTTTTGCTTTTGATACCTGGCAAATCACCAAGCCGCAAATCCTCTACTACATTTAACCACTCCAACCTAAATACCCTTATCAAATACACTGAAAGCTTACAGCCGTAACATTCTCAGCCACTGTACTCCACCAACCTCCATATTCCTTACCTCTTGCTCTGGCTTGTTAAAATTGCGCTCATGTTTGTGTTTATGATGATATTTTGTTGAAAAAGAAAGGTCAACATTTTATGAAAGCATTAGGACACAATGTCTCTCACTATGGTGGAACTTAATGGGAATTCAGCTTGTTGTCAATGCTGTGTAGATTGTGTGTTTGTGGTAAATGCTAATAATGTAGTTACAATGTAATTGTATTTTTCCTAATTTACTAATGCACCTGTGAGAAATGATGCTATTCCCGACAGTTCTGTCTTGTTTATCTGTCACTAACTTTACTGATCAGTAGAAAAGACTTGTCTATATATTCTTACTTCTAACAATTAAAACAGTGAATATATCATAGTTTACTTCCTGTGTCAAAGCCCTCTCTTATATTCCTCCAATTATTCAGTCATCAGGCCTGTTAACATCTGTAGCTTCATACCGTTCTTAACCTTCTTCTTTATTTAGACTGAATTCCGACTATAATGCTACAGTGTTGTAGTGCTTGATAGATCTAATATTCAGTTTGTTTGACATGTTAATTATCTGCTAACACATCTAAGGGAAATGTTGATATTTCTGACAGTTTTGCCTTCTTCATTGCCTCTACCTTATCTTTGTTTGCATACAAGGACATTGTTAGCCTTATTCATTAGCTAGCTTCCATACAAGCTCACAAGTTTATCCATTTCAGCTGTGTTGGTGTTGTGTTTGCTTTCACAAACTTATACATGCCATTCGAATCAAGTATTCAGTTTCATGCATTGCAAAATTCATGTAATGCATTTCTCCAAATGTTCAGCTTTCAGACTTGTTAACTGCTAGAGCTTCTTAACTTGAATGCTAAATTACCAGTTATTTCGTGTATTTTTTTTGACAATAGTGCTTCTGCTTGTTAGATGAAATATGCCTGACATAAATAATATAAATAATCCAATTTCCTCTGCAAGCAGTGTAAATAAGGGTGTTTACACAACAAAGATATACTACAAGCTTAAAATGTTTTTCCTTTGCGTTTTTGAACAGTTTCGTGTACAGACGGCAAAGTTGTCAAATGTATCTCCGTTAACGCGGATCCGCAAAAATGACAAAAAATGCTGTATTGTGCATGCCAGGCCAGTAGCTGGCGATGTCACTTTGTAAAGAAGCACTACACGCCTGCAGACGTGAGCATTCACGTCAACGTGTCCACCATATTGATCCGGACAAGACTTCCCTATAAACAAATACAATTAAATAGGGGAGCTGTATAAAAGCAGAATAACGTTTACATTTCTCAAACAATTTTTTTTCTCAAAAAAAGTTCTGTCACCGGTTACTTAGAATCTCGATAGTTAGATTTTCTAGTTAAACTAGATGAAAATTATTCATTGTCATAAGGAATTGTGAAAACTCAGGCTTGTCAAGCTTTTCTTGTGCTCCAGGTTAGAATGCCTATAGGCTGAACACGCATGTGAGTGACGCCATCGTTTTCACCGATTTTTGTTTTTGCACATTTACACAGAAACGATACCTGCATTGTTTTCCAAAACTTGTACTTCGAAACCCATTCTCAAAGGTTTGCGTTTTCAGGCCCCGAAACACCGTCGTCATATGAATGAACAGCCCAAAACCGGCCCCTTATAAACACTGTGTATGATGATGGCGGATGAACTCCTAGATATTGAAAACGTAAATAGTCCTACCTTCATTTTTTATATCTCTGATTCAAATAATTAAAACTCTCAAAAACTCCCATGCTGATATACTTGCATTTTTTAACAACGTTAAATACTCCTATACTCTATGAACCCATGCAGTGTTCATAAACAGCCTACAGCTGTAACTGCTTTTAATAGTTAAGCTTATTTATCTGTCTTTCCAAACCCAGTTCACAGTGGGCATGAAAACATTATTCTTGTTACCATCTGCTCATTCACAGACACATGCTAAAACACACACACATGCACATGCACACGCAAATAGAAGAGACTGCTCTTATTTTTAGTTAAGTGCTAAGGTACTGTCAGAGCGTGAGTGTTAAATGCTTGGCATCTATGATAAAAATTGCCGTTATGTCAGGTGGTGCTGATGTTTGGATCGAGCATCTTTTCTGAGCTCATATTGTAGCGAATGATCAATCCTGAGAACCATACATACGCTTGGTCTGAATCTCAATCTGATTTAACCCGGCGAGTCTTTTTTTTTTATCTTGTATTTTTTATGCTGTGTGTGCGCCTGTATGCATCTTTTCCTATCTCTCTTCCTGCAGTACTTTTTTGTTGTTTGTTCTGCTCCCTGCTTCATTTTTGAAGTGAAGCAAAGAGCAGACACACACACACATACATACAATGTCTGCTGTCACACACAAACAAACACCCTGAAACACTTGCATACATACAGTTCCCCAGGATCTTGGCTGTCTAAAAAATATATGTAGTATACACACATGCCTGTGATGAAACTGAAAAAAGCTGGGGTGTTCTTTGCATCTCTCCATACGGGGAAAACATATTGGAGAACATGCTTGCCTAATTAGATTCCAGCTCACTGCCACCTTGAGTGAGCCCTTCAATGATTCTTTCCAGCCTCCTGTGCAGCTGTGTTTCATTCCCTTTAATTGATTTAGGCTGTATCTTATTAAGAGCACTGCAAAGTTTCAGACTATCATCCAGTGACACACAGATTCCCCCCTACAACTTCACCCGCCCCCAGCACCAGTTTAACACACTTTCTGTAGGTCTTACACAGATTACATCCTGCTGCCACTTCAAAAAAAAAGTGCCTCCACAGATGTGCTGAGGTTTCGTATATACAAAATATAATAAGTACTCAAATGAACACTGGCACTTTTTTCATACAAAGTGAGCTTATCTTCCAAGTGATACCAAGAAACTGCAAGAAAATCATGTTCACAAGAATTAAACTCAGTGCCCTTTTTGAAACGGTGGATGAGCATTGAGCCTGGTAGAAGTTCAGTGTTCTCAAATGAAAGGATGTTAATCAATCCAGTGTGCAGTTTATTTGAATTTCCCAAATTCCTTGGCATGTTCTCCCCATGCCCATGTGGGGTTCCTCTAGCTCAGGGGTGTCCATTCTTATCCGCAAAGTGCCGGTGTGGGTGAAGGTTTTCATTCCAACCAAGCAGAAGCCACACCTGAGTCTATTGAAAGCTAAGATTGGACAGCCCTGCTCTAGCGTTTATGGTTTCTTCCCTCCTGTCAAAAACATCCTGATATGTGGATTGGCTGTGCTATGTTGCCACTAAGGGGGAATGAGTGTGTGAATGTATTCCTGCGATCACCTGGACATCCCAATCAGTGTGTGTATTCTCACATCATGCTCAGTGTTCCTAGGATAGACACAAAGACAGAAATTCCCTTGTGGTCTGAATTACCGATCGTAGCTGTGGAGATTGTATTGTGCTTGTGCAACGGTGTTCAGGTTCTTTGTTTGGTGAACCTCACAGGTTCATCAGGCTATGACTCCATCATGCCCCTATTTTATCGTCAGCCATTAATTCAGGATTTGATAGCAGCATTGGCAGCCTCTGCTTGATGAGTCACAGGCTTGGGAGCAGGGTTGATTTCCCAAGTGCTCACACCATCTTGCTTTCTCCTTCATATATTCATTCCTTTGGGTTTTGGGAATCTAGTATGCCTATAGCATTGCTGTTTTCTTTCCATATCAGTGGTCTCATTAGAGTATGTTCTGTGCTGATGCTCCCAGAACTTAATTCTACGAGTGGCATCGTTCCTCATTCATGACATCAGCCATCCCCTTTAGAAAGAAAGACATGCACTGAAATCCTATTCAAGTCTGCCAGTGTTTCTTAACGAATCCTGTAACCGTAAGGCAGCACACGGTGCATCAGCACTAATGCGATCATAATTTAACACTCCCTGAAATGCGGTGTCTTTCCTTTTTTGTGGATTTTGGACTGCAGACCGTAGGCTGTGCATATTTCAGAGTTTAGTAAGTGCAGCGTGACCCGGGGACAGCGCTAATGGGAGGACATTAGTGTTATTGGAGGCGTATTGTCAGAGCGAATAACGCTGCCTAAAGCCCTCCCACTGCTCCATACAAAACGCTGCAGGACTGCCAAGTCTGAGCTCTTTCTGCTTTTCTTTATTGAAGAAATAAGAAACACTACCTTGAGCATCACAGTCTGCAATATTCCTTAGTCTACCCACAATCTAGTATGTGAAAATAAAGATTACTTTTAATCTGTGGAGTTGAACCTTATTCGTTTTTTGTGTTTTTTTTCTTCTTTTTTTGGTTATCAGTGTTTGGTGAAGAGAACTCGGTGATGGCCGACAGTGTTGAGGTTTAAGCTCTGAGCTGTGAAGGAATGAGGCTGAGGAAGGAAAAGCATTCTCCATCAGGTCATTGTGCCCTGTGTGCTCAGGTGTGTCACAAGAGTGATAAGCCAGTCTTTCTCTGACACTGTGAGCAAACACACGCCCAGCCGCCCCCACACACACACACACACACACACACACACACACACACATGCACACGCCTACCTCACGACAGAGTCGAATGTCTTGTGAGAAGCGCTTTAAAAAGGTCAGCACCAGGCTCCAAAATTGAAAGGAGATTGCAATCAGTAACGTGGTGGGTGTGTGAACGGTCCTCACACACACTCTTTCACTCTCCACTGTTAAGGGGTCTTTCATCTCAGTAGTGTTCTAATACACACTTCCATTAAGCCTCACCGTATCCAATCTATCCCCTGTTAATAATGCCATTTTTGTTTGCCTTTTGTGTGAATTGTATTGCCATGTTTAAAGAAAAAGGTCTTGGTCCTAGTACCTGATATGCAGTAAGGATGACTGAGTAGATTCATTTGAGGTGAGATGATGATGATGATGATTTTTCTTAGACATTGTGGGTATCATCTGCCTCAAAGTCATATTCTCAGTATGTCAAGGACATTTGTATATCAAAAATGCTTGTGGTGAGGTTCAGGTAAATTGTTAGCCTACACTAAAATGTAATAAGATAACAGATAACAGAATATACACAACTAGGGCTACAACTAACGATTATTTTCGTAATCCTTTAGTTTGCCGATTATTATTATTATTATTTTCTTCGATTAATTGGATGGGGCAGGGCAAACTTTCAGTACCATTTTTTCGTAAAACCTTACCCAACTGTTTGTCCAGTTATATAAGACTGAAAAGAACCCAACACACACAGACACACAAGAGCATATATATTATTCATTTAGGACTGTAGTGTAATTCAGTGCTTTTTGTGCATCCATAAACATAATGCATAAAAACTTATATATAACCAAGTATATAAAGAGTAAACTGATTTCAAAGAGTTTCACGATTCCAGCTCAGTGAGCTTTGCTTTTAATGGAGATTTGTGGATGTCACCGAATGCAAAGCAGCTGTGCCCTGAGCACACCTGGAAATTTACTGCCGATTGGAGTTCAACCTACTGCAAACGTGTGCAGTAAAAAAAAAAGCATTTCCAAAACATTTGTAAAATGTTTTGTAGCTGAAATTTGTTGCTGGGTTTGGATAATGCAAACATTTATGTACACACAAATTTACTAAAAGATTAATAAATGAGGCCCTTGGTTATTACAGCTCACATGATTTTTTAGGTTTGACAGTTTGAAACCCTGCCCCCTTTGCTCGTCAGAGCAATATTCACCCCTTGCAAATATTACATTAGTGAGACACTGCAGCCAAAACCACCAGGCTTGCTCTGTGTGCTTTGGCAGAATAACCGGTGCTTCCTATAATATAGCATGGAGGGTGAAAGTACTGTCATTTCATTAATTAATTATTTCTTCCTTTGGAACTGCAACATGAGCAGATGCAAATTAGGGTTAGTAGTTGTAATACGAGGTTCAGATTAGAATCGTTACTGATTAGGATTTCATCCTGAAATTTATGTATGATTATGACTGATAGGAATATAACTTCACTCCGGGAGAAGCTCTGTGATAATCATGAAGTCACTATTAGGCATACGCAGGCAGCGCTATCTTTGTAAATATTTCATATCTACTTATTCATGTATATTCGCTTATATACAGTCCCCTTTGAAACTACACTTTGAACCCCTTTTTTTTGTTCTTGCTATAGAATGAAGACTCAAATTTGGGTTTGAGATCAAAATACGGATATGAGATGAGAGTTTAAGATTTCAGCTTTCATTTCCAGGTATTTCCATCTAGATGTGTTAATCAACATAAAACATAGAACCTTTCTGTATCAGACCGCCCAATTTTTAGGCGAGCAAAAGTATAAGTGATGGCAGTGATTTGCAACCAAATATTAAATGTCATTTACAACAAGACTGTTTGAAAAAATTTGAATGATACATAATGTGCTATGTTCTATGTTGTATAACACATCTACACATAAATACCAGGAAATAAATGATGAAAATTGAACCTCAAACCTTCAGTCTACAGCAAAAACAAATAAATCGGCCTTACCGTCCCAATCATTTCAGAGGGGAGTGTATATTCTAATTGGTCAGAAGGCATTGATTAATTTTCTATATCAGCTGACAGTAATTGTCAGACTATTGAGTCATGGGTTTATATTAATCTGCTAATTCTGATTGACTTTTTCCTTTCTATGGTAACAACTTACTTGCATGGCAAGAATTGTAATTGTTGTTATAGTGAAGTTTTCTGTTAGAGTGCTGTAGTGAAGTTTGCCTACTGACAACGGTAGATCAATCACAACAGACTGGAACATCTGACCAATCAGAGCAGAATACGCTCTCTGAAACGAGGTGTATAGAATGAATCCTTTAGAACGAATCATTTAACGAGTCGTTTATGACACTGGGAGGTAAAAAGGTAATGCTGGAGTTTAAATTATGAGCACATTAACATGAATGCATGTAAATCTATTGTAGGAGACCGTTAAAACAAAATTAGGCGCGTATGGTTTCAAAACCATAATAGGTGCACTTGAAGAAAGAAATCTTGGAAGGAATCCACAAATGGAAGGAACATTTCCCCTTAGTCATGAATTAACTTTGTCTCCATATAAACAGTGTAGGGTGTAAATTCAACACTCTGGGTGTTAAATCAACACTGGTGATTTTATTGTATAACATGACAAGCTTTATTGTTCGTGTAATTATATTCATGCGGCTTGTGAAGAAACTAGTGCTTGTAGCCATGCTAATGTTAGGGATAACAGGAATTAACTAGTTATACAAATGTTCCACGACATTAAACGTCTGAGGAGTCTGAGGAGTGGCATAGATCATACTGGGAGCAATACTGGGAGTTGTACTGGAAACGGAGTAAAAAGATAAACGAATAACTTGCTCAGATCGACCGCATTCTAACGCAACGAGAGCTGCTGCAGCAAGCTGGCCCGTGCGCCACGTCGCCACCTCCCATGTTCATGAAGGACTATGCCATGCCATGCCAACAGGAGGGGGAGTCTGTGGTCAGGGCTAATACCATCTCCCACCATCCCTCCCCCGTTACGGCTCTAATTCAGCAAGCAGAGTAGGCGGAGAACGAAGGTCAGCCTCCCTGCTCGTCTGAGGACGCCGCTCAGCTTTTCGGTTCAGCTGAGGACGCCGCTCAGTCTCCTGGGTTGGCTGAAGACATTACTCTGTCTCCTGACATACCCAAGTACTCTTCTCTGTTCAACAACCCCGCACTCAAGGCCGCTCTGCCTCCCTGTTCAGCTGAGGACGTCGCTCTGCCTCCCTGTTCAGCTGAGGACGTCGCTCTGCCTTCCTGCTCCGCTGAGTACAGCGCTCTGTTTTCCTGCTTCATGGAGGACGTTGCTCTGCCTTCCTGCTCGGCTGTGGACGTCGCTCTGCCTTCCTGCTCAGCTGAAGTCGTCACTCTGCCGTCCTGCACGTCATTCCTCTTCTTTGCTGTGCGCTGTACGTCACTCCCCCTTCCTGCTCCACGGAGGACATCATTCCCCCCTCTACATGCTCTGGATAGCATCGTTCCTCCCTTTTGCCCAGCGGAGAACCTCGCTCCTCTCCCTGGCCTCGCAGAGAACCTCACTCTCCTCTATGACCTTGTGGAAATCTTTGA
>JAOUWY010000011.1:8343820-8355092 GCA_025728095.1 Prietella phreatophila
ATAAAAAATATACCAACCTCTGTGTCAGGAAACTTCATGACTTTTACAGTATATGTCATCTTACAGAAAACTTCATCAAGCAACTGGTTTTAAATTTTATACATATATCATTGTAGTCAAGACACATTCTCTATTGAAAGGAAAATGATTTGCCTACCATTTGAGTGTGACATCTTAGTGCATACCAATGAATGCTACTTCAAGTTTCAGCACCTTCAATATAAAACACCTTCCTGCTTCCCTGCACTAAAGTTACAGTTCTGCCGTCTGTCCGTTTTGTAATATTCAATTGGAAGATGTGTGCTTAGCTTATTTACTTTTAATTTCCTCTCCGAATTTGGGGAAAAAGGAATGTATGAATAAATAATTAACCTTGTTCACATTCACTCTGTGAAATTCTCCCCGTGCTTTGGGGGTTTCACTTTGAATACTCCAGTTTCATCCCCTGTCCAATGACATGAGTTGTAGTCTGATTGGCATGTCTAAATTGACCGTTGTGATTGTCCAGGGTGTCCCCCTGCATTGTGCCCTCAGAATCTTATGTTCCATAACATTTAAATGAACATAAATTTTAATAAGTTAAATAGCACAATGTGTCGTTCATTAATACATAAAAAATTTAATTGTCTGCAAATATATATACTACAGTATAATAGGAATATTATATCTGACATAGAAACTCAAAATACTCATTTTTATAGTTTGTTTATTTCTCTATCCTACTTCCTGTGTCCTTGCATTAGTGTTTTAGGGTTACAGAGTTTATGTTGACCATGTTTTGTATTCCGAGGGAAAACAGCATGAAGAGACACATGACATACGTAAAAACATAGAAATGCAGAGAAAATGATGAGGAGCTTGACACTTTCTATCTGGGGCTAAATTTTCAGCTGCTTTAGGCAGGACAGATAGAAAGATGAGACCACAGGGACACAAGACGAGCACCGGAGAAAGATCCCAGTTGCTGAATGTGCCAAGCTGATGATGCACCTTTTCTTCTTATGCTCGTTCATCTCGCCTTCATGCTCTGTCTGTCTCTATCGTTATCCTTCTTTCAGACCCCACTGAGAAGGTGAACCTGCAGGTTCTGTCTACAGGCTCCATTAAGGAAGGTGATAATGTGACGCTGAAATGCCAAGCAGACGGAAACCCTCCTCCCACCAGCTTCAACTTCCACATTAAGGTGAGAATGCATTTCCCACAGAGACCTGCTCCTCTGGGTCCTACTGTTCACTGTGTATATCAGAGCATGGATAGTCCAGTGCATGGATAATACTGTATGAATAGTAGCGCCTTCAAATGTATACCTGGAACTGTTTACCTGGAAAAAAAGAAAAAAGAAAAGTGTATCTGGAAGATTTGGCTGTCACATGTGATCTGTATTTACTGATATGCTTGAGTGAGTAGTAGGTCTAGATATATTAGTTTTACTAATATAAATGAGTAGGCAGGCTTTTGGTCAAAGTATTTTCTTTGCATTTAAAACTTCCATTTACTAAATTGTATGTAAGCTCATTTTATTTTCTCGTATTATTTTATTTATTTATTTTTGCTGTAATTGCTCTGTTTTTAAAAGTGTTATATAAATATAATTTCCCCTGTGCACAGGGAAGGAAGGTCCTGGTAACCAACTCGGACGTCTACACTCTGTCCGGCATGAAGCGGGCTGACTCTGGAGAATATAAGTGCTCTCTGATCGATAATGAAAACATGCAGGCTTCAGCGAACATCACGGTCATCTGTAAGCATGCAGTCTTCTGTTCTTCGAGTCCTGCCTCTCTGCACCTCATCTACATCTCTGTTCATCTTGCTCACAGTGTCTCAGTGATATCTGCAAGCTGGCCTTTGAGGGAAAGAGTCAAGGAGTGAAGAGTTCTCTGAAGTTTTTACCTGTTTTTTTTTTTTAAAACTCTTTAACAGATATAAATTAACATGTGAGACAGATATAAATTAACAGATATAAATTAACAAATTTATCTTGAGTGTGGTTGGACATTTGGGACACACTGGACAGTTGGATTAATTAGAATTTGTGACTCTGGTTGAGCCGAGGTCACACTAAGGCCCTGCTTAGACTAGATCCTCGTCCACACTGGCGTTTCTGCTGTATTTCAGAAACGATCTCCATCCACACTACACAACCAAAAATGCACGTCACATGACCATTCATGAACACTGGGCATGCGCATACCAGTGTAAACAGGAAGTTGGTTGCTAGTTCAAACCGGTGTTCCATGTAGGGTTTACACCGCTTGAAATGAGATTTGTTGCCAATTGCTCTAGTCATAGCTCACCTCTTACGCATGGAGGCAGCTGTAGTGTTATAAAATACAGAATTTAACTGCATAATGGCTGCTAAGTATGACAACAAAAGCCAGTAAAGCTTGTGGTTCAGTCTCCTTGATGTGGTGTATACACATCAAGGTAGTGTAATGGTCATGTGGTAGGGGCTTGACCAATCAGGGAAGGATACCCAATGATCCAGAAGAGCCAGTCAGGGACAAATGTGGCTGAAGCCACGCCTTCATTTTCAAAAGTCTTCATTTTGGCCTGTTTACACTGAAACGCGAGCCCGGAGTTTTCAAACTAAAACGGGGTTTCAAAAAGTCGCCGGAGTAGTGTAGACAACAGGCGTAACCGTAGCAAAAGTTATGCATTTTAAAACCACAAAGCACTTGTGTAAACAATGCCTTAGAGTCTACATTTTTACAATGCAGTGCACTCTTACTTATTCTCCAGGAAGTGCGTGTGCGGTTGCTTTCGAATATGCTGTGTGACGTTTCACGTGTGACGTGAATGAGCAGTTCATGTCTAAATGTAGCCAAAAGGAGTATGTGTAAATCAGTCCCTTCAGGATTTAGCTGGACTTCAGAAACGGACGCAAAATCGAGCAAACAACGCAATATTCGGTGGTGCTTGCAATTTTCTGTAATACATGGAACATCATCACAATGGGCATTCAGCCAAACCCTCTTCTGTCCACGTGTCAACATAAATACAGCTAAAAGGTCTTATTTACCAACAAACATCACTGTGAAAGCCCGTGCAAAACAATTTTGTGCAATTGCAATGTCGCCAATTTAATTTTATACACAAAAAAGTCACAACAAAAGCAAGCATTTTTTTCCACAACAATCACATAAATTTTTTTTTTTTAAAAACAGGAAAGTGTTCGTACTATGCCACAGCCAACCCTGACTGGGAGTCCAAGAGAGTAAAATTGGCCGTGCTATCTGAGCGTCTGCGATTGAATGCTCTCTGTCTACTATCTATCACAGCAACACTAGCCAGACGTGAGTGTCTGTGAGCTCATGTATGCAGAAGAGGCGGGGATAGCGGCTTGTTTCAGCTGTGATATGATGCCCAGTGATACTAGCTATCTATCTATATGCCTGTCTGTCTGTCTCTCTGTCTATTTATCGATCTATATTTTATTTCCTTTATCTTTTCCTCCTTACTCTAATTAATGTTGATTTTTTTTTTCTCCCGAACAACTACCATCTTCTCACACATCTGATTATCATCCTATACAAATCCCAATCTCTCATACCTGATTTAAATTTCTATCTATCTATCTATCTATCTATCTATCTATCTAAGCAGTAGTTAAAAAAGATGTGTTTTGGCTGGCTTCACCTTTCTTGGAGGAAGCGTGTATTAGACTATTCTCCTCTGTTAATAGCTGTTGTGTGACAGGGGAGTTGGGGTGGTTTGGTGGATTGGCCAAGACTAAATTATGGAGAAAGAGAAATGTTCCCATAAAGAGGAAAAAAATACCCCCTCTGTGTGACAGTTATGACCTTGTGCTTTATTTTTTTAATTTATCTTTTATTTTTTTTTACTGAGATCAAGGTTAGGTCTGATGTACAGTAGGTTTGGGAATAGCATTATTTAGCTACAGTTCCATGGAAAAACCACAAAAATGATAGAATTAAAATGTGTGTGTGTTGTGTGCTTGAAGAAGATGAGAATTACTCAAATGATACGTTTGATCACACCTGCAGTGAGAAGATACAGTATGAGGCATCTGTTCTGTCTCTCAGTTTCACCCTCAAGCAGAAAATGTTTCATGTTTTACGCGCACGCTAGGAACAGCGCACAGTACACGTGACGCAAATTTAGTCATCAGCAGAGTATGCGTGTACAGTATGTGCATCGCCCGAATATTTCTAACGCGCACGGGTCACACATGCGCATTTAATTCTTTTGCAATATTTTGTTTTTCCACAAGGTGGCACCAGGGCCGTTGATTCTCAAAGTAGTCGAAGAAAGAAACGGAAGAGATGGAAATGAGTTCAAGTTAGAAAGTAACTGCATTTGTATAGTTCTAGCCTTAAAGTGTATAAGGATTTGTATACGAGGGCTAATCGTGGCAAGAGATTGCCCGAGCATTGTTCTTTGTGTTGTTATTCTTCTTGGTTGTCATCATTCACACCAGATCTCATGGTTTACTGCTCTGTAGTGACTCTTGTAGGCTAAGAGGGGTAGTGCAAGTTGTCGTAATGCGCATGCTTTGACCGCCTGTGTACTCGTACATGTCAAATGAGTATACTTTGAAAGGTTCTGTGCACAACTGTGCACACATACTAGCATACGCGGTAAAAAAAGAAGTATACCAGAGGTTTCAGTGTGCTTTATTGCTATGGAAAGTAATGGTGCGTTCACATTGCCAAAGCCTGGCTTGGTGTGTGTGTGTGTGTGTGTGTGTGTGTGTGTGTGTGTGTGTGTGGGCGTGCTTGAAGAAGGTGAGATTTACTGGAATGATAAGGATGAGAGTCACACCTGCAGTGAGATGATACGGTGTGAGGCATCTGTTCTCTGTCTCTCTGTCTCACCCTCCGTGTGCTTTATTGCTATAACAAGTAATGGTGCGTTCACATTGCACAAGCCTGGCATATAATGTGTGTGTACGTGAGTGTTAAAATAATTAAATAGACAATTGAACATAGTGTGTCAAATTGAAACTACAAATGTTAAAGTTGCACTTTTTAATATTTAACCCTAGACCTATAATAATCATAGAATTTCAATGATACATTAAAGTGCACCTATTATGGTTTTGAAACGTGCCTAATTTAGTTTTAAAGGTCTACTACAAGAGATTAACATGCATCCAAGGTCAACAAACACTTTAATGTGCTCGGGCGTTTCATACCTTTTTTTCCTCAATATCACAAACGACTCGTTAAATGATTCGTTCTAAAGGATTCATTCAAAACTCCTCCTTTCAGAGAGCATACTCTGCTCTGATTGCTCAGATATCCCAGTCTGTTGTGATTGGTCTACTGCTGTCAACGTGTGTCAAAATGGAAACGCCCACTACCATAACGAGTTTCAGCTCCATCTGTCAGTGAGCAGTCGATGAAGACCAGAGGCGAGGCTTTTTGTTATAAACCTATGTAGATTAGTACAGGAAGTAAGTTTGTAATCACTAACGACCTGTTTCAGCTGTTCAGAATCGCTTCCTTCTTTTTTAAATGTTCTTTTTTTAGACCAATATTAAAGGTAATATCTGAAAAACCATAATAGGTGCACTTTAAAAATGATGTATTGCAAAACTACAAATCAGCAAATCTGCCTTGCTCTGAAATTAACTCCACCTCCTGTATATAATCGCTTCAACCACAATGACAATTCTCCATTAAAAACCTCTTCCTCTTTCAGATCTGGACCTGAACGTCATTCCCTCAGGAAACATCTTGAAAAAGTTCGGGGAGTCCTTGGAGGTGATCATAGACAAGAATTCCTCAAGCAAAGCCACAGTGATGTGGACTAAGGTTAGAGCACCATGCTCCAGTTCACCAGTTCACATATTGCCCCTCTGCCACTGTCACTCAGGTTAAAGCCTGCAGTTTCTAAGCTTATAGTGCTTTGAATTGCCCCTACGGGGCTCAGTAAAGATACATCTCATCTTATCACTTAATGAGAAACATTAGGCAGAGCTGATAATATTTTGCCCTGTATCTTATATCAGCTGATTAGAATTAGTGTGTGTGTGTATGTGTGCTGCAGTCATGTGATCTCTTACGCTATGGTTTGTGTGTGTAAGTGCCTGAAATATACTGCACATTGCAGCCTTGCCTAAATACTGCTAAAGAGCTCAATGGACTTCCTTCCCACAGGACAACGGCAAGCTGGACAAACTCCCCGACTTCAGCAGTCTAACATATAATCATGCAGGCTATTACGTGTGCGAGGCAGCTATAGCAGGAATCAAACGCAGCGCCGCCTTCAAACTGGACGTGGAAGGTAAGAAGCAATCACACTTCATCGTCTCACGGTCACACCACAGGCATCATGTCATGCCTACGAAAACACCTCTAAATTACAAAACAGACACATTTTAAATACATGCAGCTCACAAAAAAGTACCTATAAATACCAGCCATGTTTTTTTGCTCAGAATGAATGATTACGCAGTTGTGATAATTGCATCATTATCACTTTGTCCCTCCCGTTTCTGTATTCATCTCCCTGTATCTCTCTCTCTCTCTGTCTCTCTCTGTCTCTCTCTCTTTGTCTCTCTCTCTGTTTCTGTACTGCAGGCATCCCTGTGATTAAGACTCTCAAAAAAGAGAGGAGCACAGATGGCAAAGCCAAGGTGCTGACCTGTGTGGCTGAGGGATCACCTGAACCTGAAGTGTCCTGGAGTGTCAATGGAACCCATGTGAGTCTCTCTCTCTCTCTCTCTCTCTCTCTCTCTCTCTAATACACTCATTAGTCAGTATAACTAATGTAAGTATACACAGAAATATTAAGGACTTTATGCAAGATCTGCGAATGGAACTGCGATGGCATTCTGACGTTGTATTGCACATGCTACTTCATGACATTCTACTGTAACCGTCTGCTACGGGAGAATTGCTGGTTTGTCGTAGTCATTTCAGACAGATTAGGCGAGAAATTGTTTTATGGTATATGACATTGTAATAGCATCAGTATATGACTGTACCATTAGTCTTTTATTTAGTCTGTGTTGATATGTTTTAAACTTAAGCTAATTTTCTGTCACAAAATTCATTTAGGCATTCATCTTCCTCCATGTAATCAAGATTAAACGGCGGGTGGTGTATCGCTTACACAGAAAATCTAGGTTTTTAGACTTATTGGCATCATACTAAAGTAAAAACTCTTATGAGAATAGTGTCACGAATCAAGGATGGGTTCGGAAGCAATCGCAGATTCTAATGTTTATTTAAACAATCAAACAACAAAACAAAGACAACTAGGCAAAACACTGACATGAAAAAACACGATGGCATGAAAGATGGAAGTCTAAGACAACGAAAGACAGAGAAACAGTGCAGACAATGGCTATATATAACAATTGTGCTCATTAACAGAAATGTGAATAAGGTGTAGGTGGTTATGTGACATGTAGTGCAGTGGCTGGGTGGAACTGGAGTCCAGAGTTTCCTGATACATAACAGGAATACCCCCCCCAAACATGCGCCCCCTCCATCTAGCGGACCTGGAGCTCAGAGTGAAGTCTGCATGGCAGGACAGCGGGACAACTTCCTCCGCAGGACAGGAGAGGGGAGCAAAGTTCTCCGCGAGGCCTGAGGGAAGCTCAAAGATTTCCACAAGGTCATAGAGGGGAGTGAGGTTCTCTGCGAGGCCAGGGAGAGTAGCAAGGGTCTCTGCAAGGCCAAATGGAGGAACAATGCTCTCCATGGAGCATGAGGGGGTAACGATGTACTCCGTGGAGCAGGAAGGGAGAGTGACATATGGCGCGCAGCAAAGAGGAATGAAATCTTCAGCAGAACATGAGGCAGACCGATGTCCTCCGTGAAGCAGGATGGCTGAGAGATGACCTCAGCTGAGCAGGATGGCAGAGTGACGACCTCAGCCAAGCAGGAAGGCAGAGCGACAACCTCAGCCGAGCAGGAAGGCAGAGCGATGACCTCAGCTGAACAGGAAAGCGGAGCGAGGTCCTTAGCCGAGCAGGTAGGCAGAGCAACCTCCTCAGCTGAGCAGGCAAACAGAGCGGCGTACTCAGCGGTGCAGGCAAATAGAGTGATGACCCCAGTTGAACATGAAGGCAGAGTGACGTCCCCAGGTGAGCATGAAGGCAGAGTGACGTCCCCAGGTGAACATGAAGGCAGAGCGAGGTCCTCAGCTGAACATAAAGGCAGAGCAACGTCCTCAGCTGAACATGAAGGCAGAGCGACGTCCTCAGCTGAACATGAAGGCAGAGTGATGTCCTCAGCTGAACATGAAGGCAGAGTGACGTCCCCAGCTGAACATGAAGGCAGAGCGATGTCCTCAGCTGAACATGAAGGCAGAGCGACGTCCTCAGCTGAACATGAAGGCAGAGCGATGACCCGAGGTGAACATGAAGGTAGAGCGACATCCTCAGCTGAACATGAAGGCAGAGTGACGACCCGAGCTGAACATGAAGGCAGAACGATGTCCTCAGCTGAACATGAAGGCAGAGCAACGTCCTCAGCTGAACATGAAGGCAGAGCGACGGCCAGAGCTGAACATGAAGGCAGAACGATGTCCTCAGCTGAACATGAAGGCAGAGTGACGACCCGAGCTGAACATGAAGGCAGAACGATGTCCTCAGCTGAACATGAAGGCAGAGCAACGTCCTCAGCTGAACATGAAGGCAGAGTGACGGCCCGAGCTGAACATGAAGGCAGAACGATGTCCTCAGCTGAACATGAAGGCAGAGCGACGTCCTCAGCTGAACATGAAGGCAGAGCGATGACCTCAGCTGAGCAGTGCAGGGTTATTGAACAGAGGGGAGTACTTGGCAATGTCAGGACACGGAGCAACATCTGAGCGGTATCCTCAACTGAACTGAAAAACTGAGTGGTGTCCTCAGACAAGCAGGGAGGTTGACTTTTGTTCTCCGCTGACTCTGTTTGCCAAACTAGATCCATTATAGAGGAAGGAGGGTGGGAGTTGGTACTAGCCCCAACCACAGATTCCCCTTCGTACCCAGACTCCTCCTGTTGGCATGACGTGGCATAGTCCTCTGTGAACATACGGAGGTAAGTTGAAGCCCAGATAATTCCTGGCGACCTGCTACTTTCGTAACCCAGCTTGGTAATCCTCTGCCTGTTGGCGTAGCATAGCAAAGTATTCCACGATCATCGGTGGCATCCTGACGCCCCAGTTCTCCATCCTGGCGATCTGCTGCTTCCGATTGTAGGTCTTTTGTTCTGTCACGTATCAAGGTATGGCTCAGAAGCAATTGCAGATTACAACAATTATTTAAATAAACAAAAAACAAAACAAAGACACTAAGACAACTTGGCAGAAATATTGTGGCAAGAAACAAAACACGGTGACATGGAACATGGTAGTCTAGGACAAACTAAAGACAGGGAAACAGTGCAGACAATGGCTATATATACACAAGTGTGCTCATTAACAAATGTGAATCAGATGCAGGTGGTCATGTGACATGTAGTGCAGTGCAGTGGCTGATGAAAACTGAAGTCCAGTGTTTCCTTGATATATGACAAGTAGTATGAAGGTTCAAATAGTTTTAAAGGAAAAATTCTTTAACTAGGTTACCACCCCAAAAAAACTAGGTTAAAAATGAAATATTAGTGGTGTGATTAGCAATTCTGCTCCTAATTTGTTGGTTGGTGATGTATTTTCATTATTCCAGTTAGAGGTTGTGTCACTGGGGTCATTGCTATTGCTAACCCATTTAGAGTGCTAAATGATATAAATAAAAATGATATATTTTAAAATTGTTAATATATATATATATATATATATTAGTATTTAACTTCTTGTAACTATTATGCACTTTACCTGGCTGCTACAGCAATAACTGCTATAACATATTTGCTATAAACTAATATGCTGACTACTAAGTCACAGCATGTTATGTTTATATTTATACCATTTTTAAATTATATTGTTCCTCTTTGGCACTACCTGTTCACTGCCTGTTATACCGTGACACTTCCACACTAAAACTGTGTACTGTTTGGTGCTACACTGTCACTTACTGTGCCTACTGTCCTGCTTTAGTAGTACTGTACTGTCCTGTGTTATTAACACACGTCTTCATGTGCACTTTATGTAAAAATGTGATCTTATTTAGTTCTGTGTCATCTCATGGTTAGTGTGTTGTTTTATGTAGTACCGTGGTCCTGGAAGAACGTTGTTTCGTTTCACTGGGTACTGTACCAGCTGTATATGGTTGAAATGACAATAACGTGAACTTGAACTTGGTATTTGATTGGAGAAATAAAAAACAATCCTAAACATAAGGAATACTATTCCGTTTTCACTGTTTGCTCCTAAAAACAAAAGAGCAGGAGTTTGTTTTCTAACTCACCGTTTTCCATCACCTTTCCGTGTCATATTAAGGAGAAATCCAACATGGAATTAATGGGGACAGCAAACACTGGACTCCAAAATGCAAATCAGGACATCTAGATATGATACCGTCATGTCACTGTCATTTATTTTTCATACCACAGTATGTTTCAGGCTCAATTCCTTCCTATTATGCATGCAATATCTGAGTAAAAATGATCTTAAAATAAATCATGTTACTGTGAAGTCTTTTACCCAACTGACTAGAAAATCCACCATTTGTTTTTGAAATATTCAAGAATTTGTGAAACATACAGAATATCAGCAGGAGCCTTTTACTTATACCAAATTATTTACATAATATAATCATGTTTGTTGTTAAGACTGGCTGGATAGCTTTAGAATTTTTTTCAGTAATGTGTAAAGTATCTATTTGCTTATGAAAAAATGTTTTGCTTTATAAAATATATATTCTTTTTTTATATATATAATTTATAATTTATTACTAATTCCAATTTAATACAATTAAAAGACAACCAAATGTGGGAACTTGAAAGGAGCGTAATTTCTTTCATGTGCATGTTCTCCCCATCCAGCGGGGGTTTCCTCCCCCAGTCCAAAAACATGCATGGTAGGTTGATTGGCGTGTCTAAAGTGTCCGTAGTGTATGCATGGGTATGTATGTGTGTGTGTGTGTGTGTGTGTGTGTGTGTGTGATTGTGTGCCCTGCGATGGATTGGCACCCTGTCCAGGGTGTACCCCACCTTCGGTCCATTTCTTTATGTTTCTGCATAGTGTTGTTTTGTTTGTTGTAAAAGGTTAATTTCATCTTACAACCAGACAATGACTTCCTTCGAGTATTTTAATACTCCTCTCCCTCTTCTTCTCCTTCACCCTCAATGGAGTCTACACCAACTTCTTCATAATCCTTCTCCAGGGCAGCCATGTCCTCTCTGGCCTCAGAGAACTCACCCTCTTCCATACC
>JAOUWY010000011.1:8442823-8453714 GCA_025728095.1 Prietella phreatophila
TCGTTAGCCCGTAAAAATCCATAAATTAGCTGCGTCATTGTTTAAGCCGCAGTGTTCAAAGTCTGTGAAAAAAGTAGTGGCTTATAGTCCAGAAATTACGGTATATAAAATATTTTTATTTGCAATGTAAGGAGAACACCGCAGCTCATAGCAGGCTGTACTGTTCTTGTTGTTGTTGCAGTCAAAAAGGCTTAATACTTCCTTTTTTTTTGCAGCAAAGTGCCATGCCATAACCACATCACACAAAATTCTAATAAAAAGTAAAAAGATACTTGCTTTTTTTTCCCAAAACTTTGCGATGTAACTTGGAGTTTTGGTGTACTGGCAAAATTACAATTGCACAAAATCTTTCGCAGTGATGTTTGTCGGTAAATGAGACCTCCTAGCTGTATTCATGTTTGACACGCGTATCGAAGAGGGATTTGGCTGAACGCGTTGTAATGAGGTCACATGGCCCGTCTTTGTCCAAATCTGCAGAAAATCTGCGATAACGTTCAAAAATTGCAAGCTCCTCCGCAAAATCACAAAATCCTGGAGGTGAAACATTTATCGCGGACGTGGTCACATATTGGTGAGGTCACAAAAACAATGTGTAACTGTACATCAAACACTTCTCCAGGATAGGATAAGGAATATGGCTGCCCTGCAGTAATGGCATAACTAGCCACCTAACTCTCTCTCACACACACAAACACACACCCACCATTACATTACTTTAGCAGTTTAAAGTGTACTGAGCACACGTTAGTTTCTATTTGCCTGGTGGGCTAGCTAACAAATTTATCACTCGGCCATCCCTGCATTATTTTGGTTCACAACAAATTAACCATTACTATAACAAATCGATAGTATCTCCAAGTACATTTACAGTGAACTAGAACACATTTCCAGAAGGGTGAACGTAGGAAAGAAAAGATTCAGTTGTATTTGCGTCCTTTCCCAATTCTCCAATAGAACAGCCTGGAGGACACGCTGGCACCCACACAGTGCAGACGCGCTCTCTGGCACTGCTTGGAACATACAAAAGTTACATTATCACTAGAACTGCTGCTTCAACAACAATGCTCGCTTCCGCTCCGTCACGGCCTAGCACATGGACTCCAGACTCCCAAAGAAATGAGAAGTGGCTGCAGCCTCAGAGGAGGGGACGTACAGGAAACGGTGCTGATCTGCTGAGATGAATTTCCTGTACGGCACTGTTGGCGCACCTGCAGCCAAAAGCTTTTGGAGTTTGGCACACGTCCAGGTCGTGCTTAACACGTAAGAGAACTGTAAATTCTTGACGAGTGTATGAGCTGAAAAAAGAGGAGAAGGGAAAACCACAGAGCTTCCCAGCATGAGTACTTAAGAACGACGGTGGGGAGAGGGTGGGGGTGGATGTGGGGTCAGAAATGCCTCAGTTGGTCATAGATGCCATATAGCTGTGTGTTTGTGTAATCGGGGTTTCCTGGGTGATCCCAACTGTGTCATGGGTAAAAACTGGTTATTCTCTGAGTAACAATTTACTGCTAGGAGTCACTCATCTCTTCGTTCCATGAGCCTCTCTCACTCTTTCATTCCCATCACGCAGCTCACGCCATTCATACAACTTGACTCACCGTGCATGAAAAAAAGAGCCCTCGACGCTCTCACTCACTTCCTTAACAGATGGCTTGGGTTACTGACGCTCTCTGTGTGTGAACCTGATCACTGTCAGAAGAGTCACAGCTCATGGGAAATGCTGATGTAGAGGCATACAGGCCTTCGCATACGACACCATGTTATCAGCTTAATCGTGATGTCTGATTATAAAGACGGGTCCAAACAAACATGGCCACTAACAACCTCTCCATACATCATAACACTTGCTGTGTTCTAATCAGAAGGTAAATGTATTTTAAAAAGTTTTATTTTATTTTTTACATTGACCTCAGAACATCTCTGATGTCAACTGTTTCAGCCAAATTTAGGAAACGAGTCTCTTGTATGCAAAATGAAGGTGACCCTATTGTTCTTTTCATCAGAATAGGTCAAGAGATTGATACCCAGGATTGCCAGGTCTCAGCATACATTCTCCAAAATGCTCTATAAGACCAGAAACTATCCCATAAAGATTCAGTTTCTTTTTTTTTTCTTTTTTTTTTTTCAGGGGGGGGTGTTAAGCATGTTTCTTTCATTTCCACAGTTTCTATATAAAAAACAAGGTCACTGTAGTGCGCACACATTTCTGATTTGCAGTACTGGCAATATACCTCCATAAAATCAACTTTTCCCGATTCCAATCTTTGCAATATATCTTACAACTGAATTAGTTTTTTACATCATGATCTATCTGCATTTACATTGTATAAGAACATAATGTTTGTAAAATACAGAGCTTTTTTTTTTTTTAACTAGCGCGCGTGTCCCCTTCCCCCCCAAAAATAGTCACCCACAGACTTCCTTTTCTCACCCACAACCTGGTGTGAACATGCATAAAGGACCAAACTGACAAACTAGCTATTTCTTTTAGTCTCGTAGCTAGCTACACCTTTTTTATTCATGCTCACGTGTGGTCAGAAGTCGTTCTGTGGTTTGAATGAAGTTGCTAAGCTGAAAAACTAAAACGGGACAGTGAATAAACGAATGTCATGGAAAGGTTACAGTGCATGATGGCGCTGGAAAGCGGGTTAAAAACGTTTTCATTTCAAAATGCTGCCTAATGAGACTTATGTCTTTTAAGGAAGTGGTTACTCGGGTATCTGTCTCTAGTAACCTAATTTGTAGCTCAATTAATACTATTTGTTCCCCCACACCTAGGTTTATTATTACATGGCTCTACAAAACAGTTCGACACATCATAAAAAAATATAAACGTAAAATATCTGCTTGTAATGAAATATTCCTTCACTCATTCATCTTCAAACATAAGCACTTGATCCAGGTCAGGGTTGCGGTGGATCCTATCTCAGGAATCATCTCTGGGGAAAATGCAGGGAAGCGTTTTCAGGAGGTAGGATGAAACCAGAGGAAACCCACACAGGAGAACATGTGAAGCTGCACACGGTGAGTAACCCGAGCTCAGGATCGAACACGGGATCCTGGACCTGTGAGGAAACAATGCGGGAATATTCATTTTGCCCAATATTAGACTTTACATGCACTGGAGGGGAAAACTGTCTCTAGACACTTTATACCATGATGAAATTCTGCACAGGATTGATGAAGACTGATTGGGTCTCATTTCTGTGGTCGAGATGAGCACTCTGGGAAATCTTCCACTTAAAGTCTTATTTGCTGTCATTTCGCTGCAATACGCAACATCACTTTTTCCCCGCTAAACATCATCTCCTGCCCCCAATAGCAGCAATGTTTGACCAAAAACACATGCCTTCCTGTGTGTGCTGGTAAAAAAATCCAGGACAAGGGTTTTCCCTGACCCTGATTAACCCATACTCACTCACTAGGATCAAATCCAAAATTTCAGAACGTAGCCTGTGTTGGTCATATTAGAACCTCCCAAAGCCAACAGTGACCAACGTCATCACTCTGAGAAGAACCTTATCTAATCCAATATTCGTTTTCTTAACACAAATAAATAAATAAATAAGGCTGGGTCTGAGACCACAACTCACAGACAGAGCTCAGACTCGCACATACTTCTGGCAGGAAGTCGAGGAAGCAGAGTGACATCACGGTCATGTGAAGGACACTGCGACATGGTTCCTTCCTGTACAAGTGTCAGTGTCCACGGAGATAAAATCTGCACATGCTCAGAACGGAGTGCGAGCAAGATTTCACTGGGAGGAAACTACTTTCTGCATGCCACGCAGAATAATTGTGTGTGCACGTTTTTCCTCTCACTGGGGACCAAACAAAGGTTACAAATATCTGACGGTTTTGATCTGGTGTTAATACTGAACTGTATCATTATCTCCAGATTCATGATGTTGATACGGGTCATTTTACAAAAAGACGTGACTGCTCTGCAACAAACGAGCTGACGTGAGAAACGCGATACGCAAAAACGAGCACAGCGTGCCAAACTGGACGTCACAATCACGTGACAGGATGCGTCAATACGCTCGACTTAATATGTCAACATACAACATTTTAAAATATGCATGCATTAGAGATCATACAGGCCTACTGCAAACACTGTTCATAAACAAAAGGACGGATAAACTTTGTTAGTGCTGCATCCTGTTTCCTGGCACAGTGCTGTTAAAGCAGGCTGATTGGGCACTTTAGGAAGCAGAAATAAAGGACTCCGTTACAGCGTGAGCAGCTGCACTGTTTTCTCATGACTGTGTACGAACACTGCCACAATGAGATGCAGGAGGCCTCACATACGGATGTTATGGTAAAGAAATGGAGCTCGGAATGTATAGTTACAGCACGCTTCTCTCTCACTCACACACAGGATGTCCCAGAAGTCTCAGTGCGCAAGAGAAATAAACACTTTAGCAAAATGTCTTCCAAGATTTTACATACTTGGTTATTTTATCAGTATTAATATTTTTAATACATCAATGACGCATTGATATAAACCTTGCGGCCAGAGCTACCGTCCGAGTTAGAAACTAAACAAAACACCTTCTGACAAATCAGCAACTATTGAGTTGTTTTTTTCCCTTTAGATTCTTCTAAAATATTCAACTACACTATGGAGTATCAGCTTTCCTCTTCAGGTGCTCCCTTATGTAAGCGCTGTTGTGCCAAGCTAATTCATATTTACATACAACACACTGAATGTCACCGCTTCCCCCAAACACACGGTTTTATAACCTTCTTGATTTGCTCCACATTTTCAGCTGGATGCAGAACCTCTTTATAGTGAAATATAAAAACCTGAGCGCTGGGAATTTAAAAAAAGATATAAATAAACTAAGATTTTACTGCCATCAAACGGAAGACGTTATACATGTACATTTATGGCATTTTGGCAGACGCCCTTATCCAGAGCGACTTATATTTCTCTCATTTAAACAACTGAGCAGTTGAGCGTTAAGGGCATTGCCCAAGGACCCAACAGTGGCAGCGTCGCAGTGCTGGGGCTTGAACTCACGACCTTCTGATCAGTAACCCAGAGCCTTTAATCACCAAGCCACGATTGCCAGCACGTTTTATGGTATTAATAAATGTGTTACAAGTTCAAATTACAGCATTTTCAAATTTATTTCATTTGAATGTGTCAGATTGATTATCATGACATGCCGCTACTATCAGGTGTTGCCAATATACTGAATTTTTAGACCCCTTTAGCAGCTTTAGTTTTGTTTAGTTTTTTTAAAGAGCCTAGCGACAAACCAAGAGACGGTAGTTTGGAGCAGACGTTAGTGACTGTCCTGAAGTCCATACGGCTCTCCAGCTCACGTCACGGCTGCTGATGTACACACCGAGTGGGCGGATTTGCCTCTGTGTGTTATATACATTTTCTCCTCATGTACGCTTATTAGTAATTTGATATTCCATCGATCGTGATGAATAGATTCATACGCAATGTCCGTCTATACATCATCTAGCGACTTCTACTGACTTCCTCTGAAAAGCGCTGGCAATACTGGTTATTGTTTTTGCCGGCATGTCATCACTAAATCTGAATATCGTGTAAAACTGCAGTCTTATGTAATCTCCCAATATGCAAAAGATTCTTTTTCCATGACACAGCCCTACAGCCAGACAGTGACTGGAGCAAACATGTCTGGTAAAGGTTACTTGCGAACACTAGCTGATGGCTGAGGGCTAAAGCAACGAGTCTTTCACTCTTGGGCCCCATACTGCTGTGACGAGACGGAGAGACAGAGAGGAAGGGTGAGAGAAAGTGAGAGGAGCGGATCTCTCCTCCTGACTCTCTTCTTCCATTCTGTCTGTTCCGGTAATGAAACTGTTTATGGTGTGCCGCTCCCAGATCAATATGTGCTCCAGTAGAGCAGAGCTGCTTAAGGATCTACTTCAGGATCTCTCTCGCTTTTGCTCTCTTTCTCTCTCTCTATCTCAGAAGAAGAAGAAGAAGAGAGGGGCGAGTCAGAGCACTTCCGCACTGTAGCTTAAGTAAATGCATCTGCAGTGTAATCAGGCTAATTAGGGACAAAGTTATCAAGGATTATCAGGATTATGATTAATCTAAACACGCACAGGAGCGTTTTCTTCGATCAATAACCTCAAGGTTGAAGCAGGAAATGGGTCTGTTTGGGGTACGAGGTCATTTAAATAGTTACATTCAGAGCACTCTTTTTTTTTTTTTTGCAGAACGGACCATGTGCACGTGCGTACATGTGTTCTGTTTTTATACCTTAATGTCCCCACAAGCATAGAAATAACTTATGGTTTTGACTTTGTGGGTGTTTTTGGACGGGTCCGTTTTGTTATTTTAGAAACTAAAAGAGCCATTTGGTTAATAAGGTTGGGTTTAGAGTTAGAATTAGGTGTATAGCAAATGTGTGTGGTGAGTTTGTGTGTGTGGTTTAGAGATATGCAAGCTAAACATCATGCCTCACAGTGGTATCTTACACTTCGAGTGACAAGCAACGGTACGACTAATGTGACTGGAAGTCATGAGTTTAGTGGGATTTCACTCTACTCAGAGGCGGTGGAGAATTCGGTGTTACTTCCAGGTGTATGCAAAGATTACCACCGAGTTGGTTACACCAGGATCTCAAAGGGCCAAATGGTACTTGCGTCATCACCAGACTGCATGCTAACATCTCAGAGCTGTTGCGTTTGTGCATGTGGTGGAGCCTACGCGCATGGAAATGACATGCGTGTCCTTCATGTGGTTATTGAGGGGGCCATATGAGCCTAAAGGCAAAAATGTAGGCGCGTGCAGTCAGACACACACACACACATCAATGAATCAACCACGTCAGCCAGACTCCCAATGGACCAGGGCCACAAAGGCACATCACTTACAGACAAAACATCTCCAGACGATCTTCGCGCCCCCCGCTTCTTAAAAACACTCCCACACTGACATGCACATCTGCCAGCAGGAACTGGGCCAACCTACAACACAAGCACCGACATCAAATGGTGGACTCATTAAAGAAAAAAAGAAGAAAAAAAAAAAACCCCACACACAAGGCCCATTTTCTTACTCCGCCATCCTTTTTTCTGGACACTAAATGTAATTTTATACTTCACGCTCCAGCTGTCAAGATTATTATTGATTTTCGCCCTTGGCATTCCAAATCAGTCTTGACGCCTCACCTGCTCTGCTGGAGTAAAGCCGGCACTAGTGAGATGTACAGAGGCTCTCCAAGACGCTCGGAGACATACGGGCGTCCGGGCGGAGCTCCGATATCGGAGACGCTGCTGCATATTCGCACTGCAAATAGAAACTTATAAACATTAGAAGACGTGACCGACCCTGAAACTACACGAAGAGAAAGGAAACAAGGAAACCAGATGTCGTGCTGTTTAACAGAGACAAATAAAAGCCGCTCTGTGATTATCAAATGCTGCGCTGTGTATTCATAGAAGTCAGCACCGTTCGCAAGACTCTGTGCGCTCAGCGTTTGATGCCACGGCTTTTCCACATGACATCAGCCGAAGAGAAACAGCCCCCACCCCAGCTGTTTGGGGAAAAGGCAGGAGTGGCTGAGTTTACTCATGGGGATATTTGTCGGAAGAGCAGAGTAGCAAGTATATATATCACACACACACACACACACACACACACACACACACACACACGTATATGTCATTTAAAGTGGATGGACGCATGTTTGTGCATCTGTGTGCATGTTTCAGGTGATGGGTGGCCCTAAGGAGAACTGACATGCGTGCTTATGTTTGTATGTGTTTGTGCCTGTGCGAGCATGTGTGTGGGGTGATTATAAGAGGGTATAAGTAGAAAGGAAACACATGAACAGGATGTAACTGGGTTTTTCCCCCTCCCTGCGTTTACTCGCTCTGTTCCCAGAATGCTTAACCTCCGGCCGAGAGCAAGGAGCAACTTGCTCGGCTGTTCTAAAAACAGACTTACAGCGGCTTTCACCTGCTGATCTCGGACCTGCACACTCTAATCTACGCCTGATCTGCGGTTTAAAGGGATAATGATATTCGTACAGCATGAACACACCCAGTTCCTCAAGTCTAATATCATCACCACTCGCAGGCTTTTCGTTCAACAGCAGATGTTTCATGAGGCCTAAAACCTCGAAATGTAAATGTGAGGGTGAACACATGTTCCTAAAGAATATGTAAAGCAGAAAGTCCTTTTTGATGTCACAGGATGCAATTTTAGGATTCTGCTATCTGACTAAGGATGCTTTCACACCTTATTTTGTCAAGTCAAAATCAGAGAAAAATTTACTCCGTTGGTTTGCTTGATGTTTGGTTTAGTGTCGTTCGACACTGCACATAATTTACAGGAGCAGATCGGCATACTGCAGGTGGCTCATTTAGCAGCTCTACAGAAAAATGAAAACATAAAAAGAAAAAAAAAGGAGGAAAAAAAAAAAAAACCTCATGTTTACTTCACTTCCTGTAGGTTGGGTCTGATTCTGAATCAAATCCCTTTTGTTTTTCCTCCACTGAATCACTCCAGTTCACCTGGGGCTGGACTGACACCGGCCCGCTCAGACGGTCTCCGATTGGTTTGGGTCCACACCGGGGTGTTATTGCTGGGCTTTCACCTGCACACCACAGCAGAAAACAGCAGGGTTCAATTCAAACCCCCAAAATGTAAAGTTCAGTTAAAAAATGCGCTCGTCTTTTGCTTAAACACCTCTTTCTGTCCGTATCACGTCATGAATTGGACATGATTCACAGCCACCCTGAAACCATCCTGCGCCCGTAGTACTGTGAAGAGCTCCAGAAAAAGGGAAAGCTTTTAAATAACAATTTTTGACATGTTTTTCTGGATTTTTCTTTGCTGTCTCTCACTGTTCAAATAAATCTAGAATTAAAATTATAGCCTGATCATTTCTTTGTCAGTGGGCAAACGTACAAAATCAGCAGGGGATCAAATACTTTTTCCCCCCTCACTGTACAGCAGGTTCTTCTGAAGTATCAAGACTTTAATAAATGTGGAAACCTATTGTATGTCTTTCTAAAGACTGTTAACCTTTAAGATGCTTCGGCAGATGGACGAACCAAAAGAAGTCTTTAGTGTGCTAGATGGAAACTTTGACTTATGACTTAAGTATACAGCTGCCGTTAGTCTTCGTTTATGTCCTACAGAGGCCCACGTTTCTCTAGAACCACTCTGGACTAACAGCAAGAAACAAGAAGAATCCAAGCCAGTCTACCCACCCAGCAAGAACGCAGCCAATTCTGCGCTCTTAGACTCCAAGCAACACAGCACAACTTCCATGAACTTTATCTTAATGCGTTTTGTTGTTGTTTTTACACTGTAAAACCAAGAGCAGCAATAATATGTAGAAAGAGTAGACAGCAAAGATAATTCATCATGGGTGCCAGCTGATCATAAGTACTCAATGTTAATTATAGAACCAGTTCTACAGGGGGATAGTTTTTAAGAACATGTAAGCAGCGTGCATATGAGGAGGTGAGAGAAAAAAAACTGAAAAGAGGTCTTATTTTAGAAAGTCTTGTTTCAGTCAGAAAGACAACTCAGCACAAAGGGCCCCCTTTTAAGGACATGTTGTACACATGCACAGCGAAAACAACTCATCTCTGAGAAACCACTTATGACACACTGGTAACGCCGTCCTGACATGTCTACCCCAGAAGGTTTGTCAATCCACAGCTCCGAACCCTGCTGTCACATCAGTCTCATGATATCCTAAGTGTTAATCATAGAGAGTGTTTAAACAGATCTTCTACCCTACCATTCAGCACAACTGAAGAAGAAGTGCCTTGAATGGTGAAACAGCTTTGATCTCTGAAACACAAACCTAGTCACTAAGACACTATGCTCGACATGAGCTGGATGACTGAAAACCTTCAAAGACAAAAAGAAAAAAAAAAAAAAAGGACAGGGCAGAACCCCCTTATAGACGAGAACATCTGGTCAACGGGCCCCTGCTCCGGTGTCGTTTGAACTTCACTGAGTTGGTGGGTGTGTGTGTGTGTGTGTGTGTGTGTGTGTGTGTGTGTGTGTGCACGCAGATGTGTGTTAGATGCAGCTGTAAGGGGGCTGGGGTAATGTGTAGGGGGGTGCAGGAAGGCACAAATAGTAGTGAGGGGGCCCGTTTGGGACGCAGGCCCTTAGATGAGGGAGGACATACTTTCCTTTCATCCCTTCTGGGGTCATTAACTTTGAAGGCCTTGGGACTTTGGTCTGTAAATAACTAAAATGAGCTGCAATCTAGTATAGTTTGGCTCCCTGGAAATATCAAATCTAGGGTGGGTCAAGACATTTTTTTCCAAATGGAGTACGAGTATATAAATACATAAATAAATGACACCGAAACGAGTAACCTACTTAGTATTAAGCAATCAGGGGTGTCATGGAACATTTTACTCTGCACTGTTTGTGTCCCACAGACAATATAGTGGCCCTGAAATGCACACACAGTCATGTGAAAAAATAAGTGCACCCCATGGAAGCTTTTTTGAGGACATATTCAGAGAAGCAAACAAGCACTCTGAAATGACACAAAATTGACAGTTTGTAGTCATTTTCTAAATTTAAATGAACAAAATACAGATCAGTCACATGGAAAAAGTAAGTACCCTCCTACATATCACACTTTCAAATCAATCATACAATTAGAATCCAGTGTTGAAGACTGAGTGCCAATGATAAGAACCTGCTTAGGGAGTGCAGGTGGAAAATGTCTTATTTATACCCCACTCATATCTAGTGTCTGGTGTTCCCTTTGTTATTGAGGTGTGTGATGTCATCATGCCAAGATCTAAAGACACCTATAAGGCCTTCAGAAAAAAGGGTGTGGATGCCTAGGAGTCTAGTAAGGATTTAAAAAGATCTCCAACTTATTTTAAATCATTCCACGGGGTGGGG
>JAOUWY010000011.1:8466506-8476537 GCA_025728095.1 Prietella phreatophila
TATTCTGTCTCTCACTGTTCAAATAAATCTACCATTAAAATTATACACTGATCATTTCTTTGTCAGTGGGCAAACGTCCAAAATCAGCAGGGGATCAAATACTTTTTTCCCCTCACTATATAATGGCTCAGATAGAGCGAGAGAGAGAGAGAGCGAGAGAGAGAGAGAGAGAGAGAGAGAGAGAGAGAGAGAGAGAGAGAGAGAGAGAGAAAGAGAGAGAGAAACAGAGAGAGAGAATCACACAGATAAAGAGCATAAAGATCTCTCAGTGTGGTTTTCCATTCTGCAGGATTTCTAAGCTGAACCCTGCTATGTTACGGTAAATGACTGAGGGAAAAGAGTTGCAGTAAATGTGTTGATCGCCACAAACCACAAAGTTTCACAGCTTTTATACAAGCAGGCATTAATGTTGCATTTTCAAGCTTTACTATTTAGAAACATCCGACGTTAATCTGCTTGTTAAATGTAACAATTTACAAACCGCCTTTCCTGTCCCTGCGTCACGTATGGAGAACCGAGTCCTGGGCTGTGTGCTGAAATGTGATGATCGGTATCGCTGACATTGGTATGAGTCATGTGTAGCTGCACTGACTAAGCCAGTGTTTGACAGGGGCAAATGGAGCTTTTAAAGAATTTGACAGGACGTTTGAGGCTATTTGCCTGCTTGGGAACTACTCTGAGTATGCACTGAGTATGCAAACAAAGGCGATAAAGGTTTTTTTTTTTTTTAGAGTAAGTGAAGTTCTGCTGAAAGGGCTGAAACATTGCACAGTTTAGAGGGCATGGTATGATAACCACTGGAACTACAGTATGTTTTGGTGAAGTGAATTCCTGTTGTTGCAAAAAAAAAAAAAAAAATTAAATTTAAATTAAAGCGTTTGTGATGATTGAAGATCTAACCAGCTGCGCATGTTTTCTGGTAATACACGGAAACGTTCAGACAATATGTCAGCACTTTTTGTCTAAACTTTGTCCCACAGAAATTTATTTTTCTGCTACTAAGTTGTATACAGAACCTGTCATCTGGTCTACGCCAACATTCCTCACTCTTTATCTATTCATTTCACTGGAGTAACTGAATAGTTTCTATTTACCGAATAATGTGTGTAGCAGAGTGGTGCAGTTGGTAGTACTGCCAAGTCAAAGCTCCAGGGTTTTATCTTGAGTTGGAGTTTCTCTGCATGTTCTCCTCATGTCAGCATGCATGGGTTTCCAACCAGTTCTCCGGTGTCCTCCCACTGTCCAAAAACATGCTGGAAGCTAGACCAGCGATGCTAATATTGCCCATAGGTGTGAAGGAATGTGTGAATATGTATGCATGATGTCTCACAATGGACTGGCATCCCATCCAGAGTGTATTCCTGCCTCACACCCAGGACAGGATTTGACCATGACTAGGATTGAGCAGTGAGTGAGATGAAGATTGAGGCAATGAGTGCAAGTTAACAAATGACTCCAAAAAGCAAATGATGACATGTAATTAAACCTGCCAGAGAGAAAATGTGATTGGTTTGAATCTATCATGTGCTTAATTTGGAAAATACGAGCTACTGGAACACAACAGGGTTGATCCAGCAAGAGTACATTGAGGGAAAAGGTCCCAGAACAGTGCTTGAAGTGCTTCACGTAGTACAATAGTGTTGAATGAGATCATAGACCTAAGGCTTATAGTGTAGGTACAGGATGTTGACAATGATACAATGAGTGATTGCAACTATAACAGTGATGCAGAAAGAGTACATGAATAATCATGCACTAATACCTGAATTAATACTTACTTAACTGATGACGAGTTAAGGCATGTACTAATCATGAACTAATGAATCACTAACCTTAACTATGATGCAAATCTTATGAATTCATGCATGAATAATGACCATCTTAAGTACGTTCAGGGTGTGATTTGCTGTGTTGGGGCATATATCCCTGCCTCTGCTGAATTATCTTTATCCCCGGTAGGGACTAAATCTTTCCCACTCATCTGACAATAGAGATGACACCGCTTCTGGGCTACGTGATGATCCTGGTTTCAGTGGCCTTCATCCATAAATGACACCAAGCACCAATAGTCTATGTCAGCGTGAAAACTACATCTAGCCAAATGTCAGACAAATGAAAAGGATTCAGAGCAGCATATCATCGAATTTTACACAACCGTCACAAAAAGCATGCTGTTCATTTCAGTAAATAGACCAGGGGTTTAAAGGGGATTTACTTCTGGCATGTTAAATTAGTATTTAACCTTTTGTTTTGCTGTGTATGATCGCATCCCCTATGGGTCCACATGAGGAAAGGGCAAGGCATGAGAGTGAAAATATCACGCTGCTTGATGAAATCAATTTGAATAAATTGATTAAAATATTCCAAAATTATTATTCTTTAGATGTGACTTTAACAGCTGCAAGAAATAGCCTCACAGGCTTCATAGTCTATATAGGCCAACTGTGGGTTGTGATTTATTTTCATGAATAAAAATGTTTCACAAACACCCCTCCCCTCCCTCAGATTTTTTCACAAAATGCACCATGAGTCCATAAGTACCGTACATGTTTGTTAGTTAATGTATTTTATTAACATGAAGGGGTCAACTAAATAAAATATGCTGGCCAAAGGAGCAGTGCCTCACATTAATGGGTGAAGAATGATGCAAAACAGGTTGACATGAAATTATTGGTTTTTATTATTATTTATTATTATGTCCAGGGTGTACCCCGCCTTGTGCCCAATGATTCCTGGGATAGGCTCCAGGTTCCCCGCGACCTTGAAGAAGGAATAAGCGGTTGAAGATGGATGGGTGGATTATTAGTGCATCTTTTTACATTCAATAAGGCGGCTCAATGTAAATTATGAATGTAATCCAACGCCATCCAATGATGTTTGTGTACGTAGCTACATATGGAAGATAATATAAGCAATTTGAAATGATAGACATTTAATTCATATTCTTTCTTATAGAGCAGGTTTGGTTTTATTCACCCCTTCGTGATAATTAATACATGAACTAACACTTATAGTAAGGTGGTCATTATTCAAGCATGAATTCATAATACTCACGTCGTAGGTAAGGTTAGCGCTTCATTAGTTTGTGATTAGTACATGCCTTAACTCATCATTAGTTCATATTTAAGTAAGTATTAATTCAGGTATAAGTGCATGATTATTCACGTACTGTTAATGCAAAGTGTTACCTAAATAAATTTTAAAAAACTGTCTTATTAGCCTGCCTGTGATTTGGGTCTGCTCATCTGTAGCAGCTTGGAGTCCCTTAGAAATCCAAAAAAATTTTTGTGACTGGTGGGCCAACAAGTTTCAGAAACACAAACAACACCTACCTTGCTTTTTTAGCATCTTGTTCTGTCACATTACTTGTGCCTATTAATTTAAGACAGCAAAGTCAGCTGCCTTTTCTTCTTTCTTTTTCCATATCCATCATGTGTGAGCACATAACTGATAACACGAGTGCACTTACTTATGTTTACTACTTACCAATTTGTCATCATGGAAATGAGCCGATTGTATTTTTGGAAGCATGGTGACGTAAATAATCGTCATTTATATGTTAAATATGTGGTGTCTGATCCATGATGACAGCTAATTACGTCAGTTAACATTTACCAAAGATTAACCAAACATCAGAAGTGCAGCTTTGCCTTATAATTGGTGAGAATTTAATAGTTAAAGTTTTTAAAAGTAAGATTTATGAGCATGTATTGGCAAGCTAGTATGTTTAATATGTTATCTATTAAATATAAGGAACACATAACATAACACATAACAACAATAATATTATATATAATAGTATATAATAGTAATAATAAGAATGGTAATACTACTACTACTTCTACTACTACTAATAATAATAATATTAATAATAATAATCTGTCAAGTTTTTAAAAAAAAGCATAACATATGATGGGGAAGATAGCGATCAGTGGAGTTGGGGCACAAACCACAAGTTCTGGGGAAATGTAGATAAAGATGTTTCTCAAAACTTGAGAACATTAAAAAAACATGCTTCACAAAAATCTAGCTGATTTATATTTTTGTCTTTTGTATTTAAAGGCCAATAAAATGTGATCTATTGCCTATTCTGTCTGATTTTAAATGAATAATACTTCTTGAACTGCGATGGACTGGCAATGGACCCTGTCTAGGGTGTACCCCGCCTTGTGCCCGATGCTCCCTGGGATAGGCTTCAGGTTCCCTCGTGACCCCAAAAAGGAGTCAGCGGTAGAAGATGGATGGATGGATGGATGAATACTTCTTGAATTTGTTAGGAATTGTAAATAGCTTCACATGCCGGTTATAAAAAATTTTTGACACCACAAAAAAAAGAAGCACAGAAGCACCTACGCTTTTACCCTCATTTCATAAAGATATCTAGATTTTATTCATATAAAAATGTTCAAAAAGTCACATTAATATGACACATGCTCACCCCCGTGCCCTGCTACAGGGGTAAAAATAGATGAAGTCATTTGCATATTGGAATATGATAGATGGTAATATATTATGACTCAATAAAACTCATCGTGTGTTCAGTAGGAAGATTTTCCAATGAGTCCTTCAGCTGTGTTGCTAAAATAAAAATAAAAATGATGTGCTGCGGCTCATTTTCACACACTCGGAAAAATATGTATTAATTATCAAAAACAACAAAAAAGATCTGAGTAGTATGAATACGATTTGTCTTTTCATCTGTGCCTGTACATTAAATGCAATGAATGATGTGCTTCTCTCTATCCTCTATTTCTACCCAGCTTCCTAGACCTTTTAACACAACTTTCTACTTCAACTTCTTACAAGCAGAAATTCATCTTTCTTCATGACTTGCACACAGTTTGATAAATGCAGGATGTGAGTTAGGTTGGATCTACATTTTCCTCTTTTCTTCTTGGAGTGTTTCGACTGTTTTGTGGTTCCAAAGGCTCCCACGCTATGGCAGGAATGTATGTGCGGGTACTGCAAAGTAAACAAAGGCCTAGCAAACAAGCACAAATATCCGGCCATACAGCCTACAGGCCCGGAGAGGTGATTCTGACCACTACCCAGCTGTATTCACCATGACAATAGAGTTTCCTGAGGCCACAATCAGCAGTCATGGTACAACTTGCTTCCCCTTAAAGCAATCTACGTGTATGTGCTGTAAAGCATGCACAGTAATGGACATGTCCTTTTAATGTTAGATAAAGGCATGAGGTTTTTGGGGTTTTTTTTTCAGATGCTTGCACTCTTACTCCTTCTTACACCGGCCTTGCTCACTCTTACTCCCTCCATTACGTATCCAGAGCGACAGCCATGGCAACGGGGCTATATAAAGAGTTCGGAAAAGTGTGTGGCGCTCTGATAAAGCTTTAGAGTTGTCAGAGAGGAAACTGCTGAAGATGAGAAACAATCCAGCCGAGCAGAAAAGCCAATGCCGAAGTTAATCTGAGCTCCAGCTGGTTTTGAGGAAAGTACAGTATAGATGCACAAACGGATGACATATTTCTCTCTATATATCTCACCCAATTTCTGCACCTTTATCCTCCAGAGCTTGTCAGTGCAGTAATCTAGACCAGTGATGATCGTCAAGTGTTAATGTGTAAGTTACTGAGAAATGCCTATAGTGAATCAGTATTCTGTCACCAGCACAAGGCCTGAGGTTGTGAAAGTGTTCATATAAAGATCATAGCTCACATAAAACTTATATAAATCACCCAAAGAGAGAGAGAGAGAGAGAGAGAGAGAGAGATGACATAAAAAAGACTTTTAAAGACCCTGTGAAAAATGAATAGCAGAAACAGTGACAATACTTGATGGTGCAGAGGTAGTCTTGCCGTCTCATACCTCCAGGATACCAGATATTTTACATTTTTATCCTCATGTCCATATGGGTTTTTTTCAAGTTTCCTCCCAGCTTTCCCCAAAAAATACAGTAGGTGTATTGTAAGGTATAAGTTGCCCCTAGGTATGTAACAGTAGGTGTAAGTTGCCCCTAGGTATGAATCTGTGTGTGCATGGTACCATGCAATGGACTGGTGTTCAATCCAGGCTGTATTCCCACCTGTGTTCCTGGAATAGGTTCCAGATCCACCGCAACCTTGACCAGTATGAAACACTAACTGTAGTCAGGGCTTATAGTAGTCAGGACTTTAACTATGCTTTAACCTCCAGTTCTTCCTGTCCTTAGGGCCAGAGGAAATGGTACTGATATTGGGAGGATGTGCAGACTGCAGACCCTTGCATCACTGGTTTCATATTTAATCCTTTCTGAATCAGAAGCCAGAGGAATGTGAGCTCTCAGGAAAAAGCATCTTGTGAAGAGGAGGAGGGGTGGGGGGCTTGCCATGTGTCCTTGTCAGCCTTAAAAGGAAGCAGTGCTTTATTCCAGCATTCCCAAACATGGCCTCTGGCTTTATTGTGAAACTTGACACTTACTTGGCCCCACCTTCCAAATCTGGGCTTAAATCTGGCAGACATTGAGAACTCTAATCTGATAGCATTAATCTGATGGTCTTGAATCATCATACAAACTCCACTAGGATTTTAAGGTTTTAGAAGTGTGTAAATTTGGTTGATTTGTTTTACATTACAGTTTTGCTGGAGACAGTATGTATGTGACAAGGTGCAATGATAACAAGAGCCCTTTACAAATTCTATGATTAATCTTTGAATAAATATCAATTATATAAGCTATATAACAGCTACTGATGCATCAGAACGAAGTAGATGACCAGCCAGTATAAATCAGACTTTCATTTCAACAGATCAGATTGTCGTTGATGAAAGACCCCCTGAAGGGCTCTAAAGAACATGCACTAGGGTTAATACGGTTGCAAGAAATATTTTGGGAGCACTTGGAATTACCTCCTTTCATCTGTGAAACATGGTGGAGGGAGCATCAAAGTGTGGAGCTGCTTTAGTGCCTCAGGGCCTGCACAGTTTGACATCAGTGAAGGAGAATGTCAGGGTAGTGGTCCATCACCTAAAGATGAGTAAATGTTGGACCATACAATGAAAGAATGACCAGAATTATGAGTAAGTCAATGACAGAATGAGTTTGAAAGGATTCAATTTGTGTTTTGCAATGGCCAAGTAAGAGTCTGTTCATGCAAGGAATTTCAGAAATATTCATGGATTACAATTCTGATCAGCATCTACAGAAAAAAAAAACATTTTCTTGCAACTATTCAAACATGTTTAAAGCAAAGTACCAAAAACCAAAAAGTGCCAAAAAAAATCTGCCTGAAGCAGTGATTGTTTATTTGAAGTCACACGTGAGTCTTACAGTATATGGAGCAGCTGACATGCAAACAAACAACCACACAGTTTGCTACATGAAAGTGTGAAATGATGAGTTCACAGTACTTGGCTTCCCTAATGAACCATATCCTACTCATTAATTGCCCCTGTGTTAATTAGCTTTAACAAGTCCATTTCATTGAGAAACAAAACAAAACAAACAAGATCACTCTGGCATGTAACTGAGTGAAGCTGAAAAGGGGGGGCCTGGCTTTGATTATGTAGAAACAAGTTCCTCAACAAAGAAGGCAGAAGAACAAGCTTTGAAATAATGTCAGCCATGGATTCACGACATGAAAGTCCCACAGCAACCTCACATCAGCATTGCTAAGTTAACTCGTACTTTATGGGGAAGATTTGATTAGGAAAAGCTGTGTATGAGATGAAAGAGGAACTCAAGGCTATTAAGGTTTCTGTCCCTGTCTCTTTGACTTGATTTGAAACAACAGTGATTGAGTGTTCTCAATTAGCTGAGGAAGGTCATCAAAACAGCAGAATATTTTTTCCTTGTCACTTCTGGTAACTGAATGTGTTTGGGAAGGCAACATGTACTTCATATTATGGCCTTAAAAGAAGTTCAGAATACGAATCCATCTGGATCAGTGTATAATGAATGAATAATTATTTATTGTCTGAGAAGCGCAAAAAACTACAAGTACACAGTCAGTGCATGGTCAGTATAACATGATAGTATCAACTATTTCAGTCCTACATTACACCTTTAGTGTTTTCATATTCCTTAGAATGTTGAATTTTTATTAGGGACAAAAATTATTTTGAACACTACTAAATGAACTAAATGAACATTAATGCTGAATGGCTGTGATGCAACAGGATGGAAAATATAAGCAGGTTCATTTCATGCCTAAATGTGGGATGGGGTGAGGCATTTAAAATACATGTATTTCCATCCATCCATCCATTTTCCATACCGCTTATTCTACACAGAATTGCAGGGGAGAGTAGAGCCTATCCCAGGGAACTCGGGGCACAAGGCAGGGGAGACCCTGGACAAGATGCCAACCCATTCACATACCCATTCACACACTACAGACAATTTAGAGATGCCAATCAGCCTACAACGCCTATCTTTGGACTGAGGGAAGAAACCAGAGTACCCAGAGGAAACCCCCAAAGAACATGGAGAATATGCATACTCCACATACACAGGGTGGAGGTAGGATTCCAACCCCAAATTCTTAAATTGTGAGACAAATGTTCTTACCACTGGGAAACATGTTTCCCAAGTCAGAAAATTGTCTGGGTTAACCCTATTCCCTGAGAAGGGAACGAGACGTTGCGTGAGTTTCACACTGTGGGAAGTGTGGAGCTCACACAATGTTGAGTTCCATTTGAAAGGGACCGTCATGGTTATGCTTATTCCCTGAGAAGGGAATTAGACGTTGCATGAGGTCCATGTTTCCCACAGTGTGGAGCTCATGCAATGTTGAGTTCCATTTGAGAGGGAACATATGCATACCTCTACAATGGGCCATACCATTTCTAACCACTTCCTCAAGCTTGACTCCCTCATAACACATGAATTCATTTAAAGAAAATGTAAACATCAACAAAGGTGATGGATGAAAACGCATCTACATACAAAACCTTAGAGCATGTAACAAACTATATGCTCTTAGCATCAAATTTTCACAGAAGTTTGATGACAAAACTAAATGGTCTACATAGTCCAAATATGGTTCACTACTTATCACAAATTCTCTAGTTTCAGAGTAGTGAAACTGCATCTCTCGATCTCAAAATATTTAAAAGGAACAGCACTATAAAGAGGATATGTGAACACATACAGTATTTGGGGTGGATTTCAGAAAATGGACCCCTTCTGAAATATTTTACATCGGTTCCAAATACTTATTCACAGGTGGTTCAAAAACATAACCCACATATACACATCAAATGACATGTTTCCACAAACTAATTGTGCTACAGATGTATTCATAAATTCCTGCATTTAACCAGACCAAACATACAAAGGACACTTCATTTACTTTGTTTCATCACAGTTAATTGGTTACCAGCTGCTATGGTAAGATACAGGATCAACCAATCAGGATCATGCATTTTTCCATTTCTTTTTGAAAGCTACTTTGCCAGCTGGCTACAGTCTGAGCCTAGGGATATTAAAGTGACAGCCAATAAAATACTGAAGCTCTACTACCACAGCAGGAGAAAAAGCAGGCTGGATCTATTTTTATATAGTAAGATGTCGTTTTCCCCCAATTACTAGCATATTACTTTAAGAATTTTCAGTGGAACTGTCATAAAGACATTTTATTTCATAGGCCTGTTAGCATTTTTAATATGGCAGGATTGGTTGATGGTAGATCACACTTCTGCTATTGTCTGGCTTCCAGCCAAAATGCATGAGTACACTGCACTCATTCAATTATTTGTACAGATCATGCAGTGAATTTATTGAACATATTTCTTCATTCCAGTGCAAGGACAAGACGGCAGCTCTGGTATCGTTAATATACTCAATGCCAGGATGTTGTGGGACTTGTCCATTGTTTAAGCTGTTGTAAGAGGTACTTTTAAGTGAACCATTGGAGAACGGAATATAGAAGTATCCAGAACAGTATTAGTAGTACTAGTATTAGTATCTGGGGAAAGTGTATCCAGAAACAGATGCCCCGTTCCTCCTCTGGAATACAGTGCATCCGGAAAGTATTCACAGCGCTTCACTTTCCCCACATTTTGTTATGTTACAGCCTTATTCCAAAATG
>JAOUWY010000011.1:8603913-8615049 GCA_025728095.1 Prietella phreatophila
GAGAGAGAGAGAGAGAGAGAGAGAGAGAGAGAGAGACTACCAGGGTCGCAGTGCTCCAGGGATACTGCAGTATTATCGTTAGTCATGGTGTATAATAGTTAACGCACCACTGAATTTTGTAAAATACCTATTGAAATGGATTTCCCATCTCTTACGGCCTGTTTTAATTTCCCTGTAAGTTCCTTAAACAACATTAATTAGGGGCCTACAATTATGTTACATGAATAAAATGGTGCTACTATTTTTCTCATAAGTAGATTAGCAGTTTTTTTAAGGTGGTATCTTAAAAGACAAAACAAATGTCTCCTGTAACACTGGTAACACATGACATGTTATTTGGTATGCATATCCTCAGCTCATGCATATAAGTCTGAGCACATTGTGCATTGGTCTGAAGTAACCAAAACCTACTTAAGAAACAAAATGCATTGATAGACAAGAGACCTGAACTCTTTTCCATCAAGTATGCATGAATGAAGCAGTTTGAGATTACTAACCATTAGGAGCATAGTCCTTTGCTCCAAGCATTGCAGTATACATGTCATTTTCCTATATTTACTATGTACTTATATTTCTAACTAAATTCTATATTCTAACTAAAGTAAGAGATAACCATTAATTAATAATCACTTAATAAGATCTGAAAAATTATTGTCTTGTGACACCAAATACTGCTGTATAAACCTGGTAGATTTTAAATAAATAACTATGTATTGATATCTGGCAGACATGTATTGTATTTACAGTGCTGTGAAAAATAATATTTTCCCCATTCTGATGTCTTCTGTTTTTGTGTACATCTCATGCTAAATAGTTTTAGATCTTTAAATGAAATACAACATAAAACAAAGGCAACTTGAGTAAACACAATAAACACAGTTTTTATTAAAAAAAAATTATTGAAGCAAAAAAAAAGTTAGCCAACACCTCTCACCCATGTGAAAAGCTAATTGCTTCCCTAAATGTAAAATCTGGTTGTGCCACCTTAAGCAGCAATAACAGCAACCAAACACTTCCAATAACTGGAGATCAGTCTTTCACTAACTTCTAGGACTAGGACTTACTCCCATGCTTTGGATCATTGTCTTTCTGCATAATCCAGTTGTGCTTGAGTTCCACTCAACTTATGGACTGGAGATCGGACATTCTCCTTTAGGATTTTCTGGTAGAGAAGGGGCCTGACGGAGTTTCCACAGTGCTTTGCGCTTTACCCTGCTGATCTGAAGCAGGAATGGTTCAGACATGGAGAATCTATCACTTACCTGAACACTTCACTTAGACCTCTATATAAGGAAAACCTGAACTCCTCTGATGTCAGCTCTAACTACAGCATAAACACAGACGGGACTTACAGAGTCACATCGTACCTTCACCTGTCTTCAAACGTAAGAGTGTACTACTGCTGGTGATTCACTCAACTCTGAGCCAACCCATCATTGTTAGCATTTCCTCCACTGAGTGCACTGAGAGAGAGAGAAGAGAAATTAACAGGTATGAATTTCTAATCTGAGGTTATGGTTAAGGCACACTTTTTATTTATCTATTAGTAACTGTTCATTGGTTTAAATAACTAACTTTTATTGTTACCCCACTTCTGGTATTCAATTAACTGCAGAACACAGGGTGATCCTCTTACTACTGATATCTTTACAGGATTAGATGTGCGTTTTATGGTTGGTGGAATCATCTTTGGCTTATTGATTGGCATTGCTTTGTTCAGCCAACTTTACTATCAACATATCAGTAAGTTTTTGTTTATATATGATCACAGCAAAAACAAGTCAGTGTATCTTTTCATTAATGTTTTGCATGGATCGAGATTTGTACAATTAATCACATTATAAACTAATTTCTGTTGTTGCCTTTTGCCTTTCAGCTTCACACCATCCCTGGTCTACTGCTGATGCTAATGTTATATCTAAACCTGTCTCACTCTCTCGGGTTTGTTCTATCAACAAGATGAGCTGAAGAAAACACATCCACTAAACAAAAGAGGTTTGGATTATTTTGGATGTGTTGCTATCATGTAACAGCTCAGGATATTACTTCTTCCTGCCAGCAGACGTCACACATTCTAGTGCAACCTCTGCAGCCATTTCCAGGTCACAGGAAACTCTTGCCAAGTTAAGATTGTGTAAATTATGAGCCTTGTATTTCTGCTGATTTGTTTGGTCTTTGAATGACCCTTTACCCTGTGTATACTGTGTCTACTTTTCCTGTTTGTGATTTGACTGTTTATCTACTCTGGGTTTGGTTTGATTTCAACTTTATATGACTTGACTTAGCATACAATAAAGTGCATCTGCACATGTTAGAATCTGTAATCCTGTCATTAACTATCTGTCCATTGGTCCTTTCCAGAGCATGAGGCAGCATGAGTTGACTACATGAGGCATCATATCATGATTGTTAAAACATTTTTAAAAGTTAATTTTTTTTTGTTTATTGGGTGTAATAGAATAAGTTAACATGCTTTAGCATGTAAAAAAATGCACTGTTTGTCACATACTCTATTCCAAAACTCCTTCCATAAAGCCCAGAGTGCTCTGATTGGCCAAAAACCTAAAGCATGTGTTAGAAATGTAACGCTCCTTGGGTTAGCTTCAGCCACTAAGGCTTCTAAAGGAATTCTAAGCTCCTGAGCAACATATCGTCGGTTTTACCGTTTTCAGTTCGAGCCTGAGGCAGATTCAGAAAATGCGGATGATCAAGCAGAACCAACTTTATAAACATGACTTGAGTAAATCATTTCACAGTGGTTTTTTTTGTAACTCTCTTACCTTTCACAAGTAAATTCCGACACCCCGCCAGCAGACTGTCTCATTGATAAGTGCAAAACTATGCTATGTACACAGCTTCTGTGTGTACACAGGTACTCATGAGATATATCTTTGGAATGCTAAGATTCTTGTGATCCGATTGATATAAACTGTTCCAAGATACAATCACAACAGCAGCATCAAAGTCTCTGTCAGTCCACCCACATACAAACACTTAAAAAACTTCGCACACTTTAGCTAGCACATTACAGGAGGTACAACTGAGCCCTTGGCCACAACACAAAACTCCACAACTGGACAGTCAATAGCAGATACTTCATAAAATAATCAAACATACTTATAGGTTCTAATTCAGAAGCACAAGACTGTCTTTGGGAATTGCCCCACTTTTCAGGAGTAGCCTTTGTGTATAGTCTGCGTTGTACTCGCCCAGGTTCAGGAAGCTGTCCTTGGTAAAATGTGCTGTGCACAAACAAACGTTTGGGTTGTACTGGTCAGGAACAGTGTTATAAATAAAGTTAACCACTGATTCCTAGTGTCATCCATTTTTGGAAGTCTAAACAATGTGGTTTTGCTTTTAGCATCAAAACACGCATCTCCACAACATTCCACCAACACTATTTACTGAAGCCTCGCCTTCTTTCTTTGCACCTGCCTTTGGGCGAGATTGTGCTGATAGTGCATGCTCTGACATAGACATGTTACAGAAGTAATATCTGGACTTCAAACGATGCGTTTTGGGCAGGTCTGAAGAAGTGTTCTCTGTTAGATAAAATAAATCCCATTATGTGATTATGAGCTTTGTTCCTTTGCATATCGTATACATGCACAAACATATACACTACACACCAAAGAAAAAGGAAAACATAAAAAATCATTATATGAGTCCTTTAATGCTTGTTGCAGTTCCCATTTTTGACCACTAGGTTAAATAATAACTCCATGGAGCTGAACAAGGCAGTCAGCATGCAGCCCAGTGACTGCACAACATCTAGAATTGTGAGCAAATCTATGGAACTCTGGCTCACAGTGAATCTGTAAAATAGCAAAAATAAATAAATAAATAATAATAATAATTAATTAATCGTTGGCCACTCAAAATAGGCAACTATTATTTCAAAAGAATTTTTAAAATATTTATCTGATGGAGGCCTGGTGTACAGTCAGTGTTCCAGTTCATCCCACAGGTGTTCAGTGAGTTTGAATTCAGGGCTCTGTGCAGGCCACTCAAGTTCTTCCACTCCATGCTGGAACATGTTTGAGCTTCTGAATTCCAGTGAAGGGAAACTGTAATGCTACAGCACTGTAGCCACACTCTGCAGCAGCAGGCAGAGCACAGACACATAGAGGCAAATATATATAATAATACATGTAGAATATATGTAGTTTTAATATCACATATATCACATATTATGAGGTTGCGAGTCTTGTGATATGCTGCAGTTGTCTGAATGCACCCAAAGCAACCACTCACTTTTTTAGCAGCTCTGTCCTGGAAGATAATATCCAATGAGAGAAGAAACGAGCATGTCGATGGAGGCAGGACACACACACACACACACACACACACACACACACACACACACACACACACATAAACATGCTAACTCAAAAATGCTAACAAACACACAAACACTCTCCCTCTACACATTTTGTCTTCTGTTCCATAGTCTGTTCTTTTGTTCTCTGTTGTGTCTTTTAAATGCAGATGCTGACAAGTTTGTGTTGGTAACATGTTCTGAAAACAACATGTTGGGGAAAATATTAGCCAAAAATGTTTGTTTTTTGGGGTGTGTGCGAACTTTTGTGTTGAAAATGACAGGTTGTGTGTTATTGTACCCATCACAGGAATGGGATATGCTGCTTCATGTTGAACCCAGGTTTAATATCATATAAATAGAACAGACAGACTTTCAAGGAGATGTGTGACTTACAGTTCTCCATGTAGTCTGAGATTCAGAATTTTTCCTTCATTTTAATCAAATCTGAAGTTACTAGTAACTTGCTACTTGAATAGTCCTTTCACTGAATACTTTATTACTCTTCCTCAAGTAATTATTAACATTATTAAATTACTGTTACTTGAGTAATTATTTTTAGGAGTAGTTTTTGTAGGAGTAGTAAAACTTTGCCTACTTGCCACTTCTGTAAATACTCTTAAATTAACGCTGAAAGTCTGCACTTTTAACTCATATACATTATTTAATATCAACTCCAATATATTGTGGTAGACAGCAAAAATAACCACAACACTGTCAGTGTCCAAATATTTATGGACGCGGCTGGAATTTATGGACTTTTGATGCTTATGAATACATACTTGTATGTTCATATTTGTAAGTACCAAGTCGAAAGATATTATGTGTGCAAATATGAACCGTACTGTCCTGGAAGTACAGTGCAAATAAAAAGTTACACCCGGTTAAAACTGTAGATTTTTGTGACATAAACAATGAAACCATGCATTAGTGTGGATTTAGGTGTACACTACCATGGTGTGGCTTCAGTGTGATTTTCTTTTTTTGTTATTTTGAAAAACGAACAAGAAACTTTTAATTAAAAATAAACAGGAATAAACAGGAATTCCTGCCCCATGACACTCTTTTAGTGCTTGATGCACTAGATGTGTGTTACACCACGGTCAGCAGATGGCACTGTGGCACGGCTCCTGACTGGTCACGTGACTTTCTTTTGGTTCGCTTGCTTCCTGCTTCAGCATTTAGTTTAGTTTGTGTCTTTAATTTGCCCCAGGTGTCCATGGTTTTGTTTTTGATTATGTTTACTATTTAAACCCCTCGGTTACTGAGCACGTTGCTCAGTATTATAGCTTGTATGGTTTATATAGGTGATATAGTTTGTATCATTTGTTTCCATGCCTTGATTCATGCTCTCATTTCATGCCACGATTCTAGTTTCTCGTTGTCCTGTGAAGACCGCGTTTTTCTTTGGTTATTGAGTTACGTGTATAATAAAGACTATGATCTGCAACTGCATCCTTTTCCAGTCCTGTTCCGTTACAATGTGATAACATCTCAGGGAAAGATAAGTGGGGCAGTGAGCTTGCCACTCAGCAATTGCATAATATCTAGGCAGGCAGATCAACTGCAAATTGGTCGAGGTGCGACACTTATTAAAATCAATCAAATTAGGTCTATTTTCCTTCAGTGCGATTTTGAAATGTAATGTATGGAGCCCAATGCTCCCCATGACCCTGAATGAAGGATAAGCAGTATAGAAGATGGATGGATGGATGGATGGATGGATGGATGGAGTTTAGGAGGATTTTATGGACAGTAATATTTGCTGATAACAGGTCATCACCGATGTACAGCTACCTTTTTGTATACAAATATTGGCCATTTTACAATAAAAGCCACATTGCACATAACTCACATTGTGTATACAGTATACAGGGCCCTCCACACATATTGGCACCCTTGGTAAATATGAGCAAAGAAGGCTGAGAAAATTGTCTTTATTTTTTAACCTTTTGATTGTTTGTTCAGAAAGTTCACAAAAATGCTCTGCTCTCATGGATATCAAACAATTGCAAACACAACACAGGTTTATTAAAAAAAAAATCTTTATTAAATATAGATGTGCACCAGATATTGGCACCCCTATGAATTCATATGAGAAAAATATATTTGAAGTATATTCCCATTTATATTTAAAAACAGTTTAGTACACCTGGGTGACTAGGAACAGGAAATTGTTGGACCATGGCTTCCTGTTTCACAGGGGTATAAATATACGGTAACATGCAGGCCAAATTCCCTTAGTCATTCATCACAATGGCTAAGACCAAGAAATATAGCTGTGATGTGAGGAAAAAAGGTTGCTGAGCTTCACAAAATGGGAAGTGACTATAAGAAAATAGCAAAAGCATTGAACATGCCCATTTCCACCATCAGGGTAATAATTTAGAAGTTCCAGTCAACTTTAAATGTTATGAATCAACCTGGAACTGGACATGTGTCTATACTGACTCTACGCACTGTGAAGAGGATGGTTCAACTGCAGAAGTTAGTTGCGTCATGGGGTCAGAAAGTCTCCAAAACTACAATCTGAAGTCACCTACATCACCACAGATTGTTTGGAAGGGTTTCAGGAAAAAAGTCTCTACTTTCGTCTTCAGTTTGCCAGACACTACTGGAACTTAAAATGGGATTGGGTTCTATGGTCAGATGAAACCAAAACAAGAGCTTTTAGGCAATACCAGAGGTGGTTTTGGCGCACACAGAAAGGTAGCCATATTTAAAAGTACCTCATGCCCATGGTTAAATATGGTGGTGGCTCTTGTTTTGGGACTGTTTTTCTACCAGAGGACCTGAACATTTTGTTAGGATACATGGCATCATCAACAGATATTAAATGAAAACCTGACTGTCTCTGCCAGAAAACTTAAAATGGGCCGTGGTTGGATCTTCTAACAGGACAATGATCCAAAACATACATCAAAATCAACACAAAAATAGTTTACTGACCACAAAATCAAAGTCCTGCCATGACCATCCCAGTCCCCTAAGTTGAAAACCATAGAAAACCTGTAGGTATTTTTTTTATAAACCCAGGTTGTGTTTGCAATTGTTTGATATCCATGAGAGCAGAGTTTTTTTTTTAACAAAATATCAAAAGGTTAAACAATGAAGACAATTTTTCACAGCCTTTCACAGCCTTCTTTGCTCATATTTACCAAGGGATCCAATATTAGTGGAGGGAACTGTATGTCTCTATACATTCATTTGGGTTGCAATGGGATTTCTGGCATGAATTAATCAGGTAGAAAATTTAACTTTATAAACTATATTATAAAGATTGTTTTTGCTTCTGTAATTTTTAACAGATGTCACGAAATGATGTAATGAAAATCTGTGGCCTGCGTTTCCTGTACTCTGAAGCACCATTTTTCATGTAGACCTAGACACATCTATCACATCTATCACACTTGAGGGTGAACAATTTAAAACTTTGTGTTAAACATGTTTTCAGTGAAGCTCTTGTGCCTTCTTCTAGCTCTTCATTTTTACTATTCTACAAACATTGGTAAGCTATTTTATGCCCAATTTTAGCTTTTAATTTAGATTATTAAAGTTTTACAATATAGATAATAAATCTATAATAATGTTGTTGCTTTCATTTGCTTTAGCTGTAAACCATCTTGCAATCTGGAGGAGAAAAAAAAAGCTTAAAAGCTTATTGCAGTTACAGTTAGACTTTTTAAAGATGCCATCTGTGATTTTAGAAAAAACATCTTGTTGCTGCGATTTAATGAAATAGTTGAATGAATATCAAACTGATTTAATCTCTCTTCCTTGATCTCAAAGTTTGGTACAAAACATTAAAAATGTGTATCTGTGATTTCCAGGCCATACCGTAAAAAAAACTGTTATATGACTAAAAAGTTAAAGCTATTTCTGTGGACATTATGGAACATTTTACAAATATGTTACTCATTATATGATTATATTATATGATAACAATACCATATGTATGTCATATGATTAAGAAACATTGCCAATGACCTAACAATGACTAAACAATGTTTAACTTTTTCTGTTTTCATACATACTTGCTGGATTAGAAGTCATTTTCACATATGGGAAGAGGAAATTCTCAGACTTACACCCTGACAAATATAGATAGTATCATTGGAATATTTAGGAAAACATTGCTGTCATCTTAAAAATAAGAATTGGATTTTAACATCCAAATAACGTACTATGAGGAGTAATTGAGTCAGTCACTGAGTGTTATAGAAGCACCAATGATATTTACTTTTATTTTTCTAGATAGCATACCAGTAAGGTAAAAGTAATATAATTTTCTCATATTGTCTAGCCCTGGTGTCATGATTTCCCCTCACACAAGCGCTGGAGCATGCAGCATGTCTGAAATCTGAAGCAAAGCTTGCAGCACGAGCGTGTGATTTTTAGTGTCATTTACTGTATCTGAAATCGCTCACTCCTTCACTCATTCACTATTCCCTATACCGTGAATGCCATTTGAGTCCACTACATGGGGAAGAAGTGAAGGAAAATGAGTGCTGTATTAGTTGATGAAGAAAACAAAAACTGCTTGTCATGTTTATTTACTATTAATCTTATTTATTATATTTAAAAACAAAGAATATAATAAAACATAGGGCACACGGTAGCTTAGTGCTTACGTTCGCCTCACACCTCCAGGGTCCGGGGTTTGATTCCTGCCGTGTGTGCGGAGTTTGCATGTTCTCCCTTTGCTGGGTTTCCTCTGGGTACTCCGGTTTCCTCCCACAGTCCAAAGACATGCATGGTAGGCTGATTGGTGTGTCTAAAGTGTCCGTAGTCTATGAATGTCTGCGTGAGTGTGTATGTGATTGTGCCCTGCGATGGACTGACACCCTGTCCAGGGTGTACCCCACCTTGTGCCCAATGCTCCCCGGGATAAGCTCCAGGTTCCCCGTGACCCTGAAAAAGAGTTAAGGGTTGAAGATGGATGGTCAATGTTTATTTGTTTATTTAAAAAAAATATTTTTAACTATTTGAACTATTTTCGCTGGGTTTAATTTTCAAGGGGTTTCCTGTCACTGTCCTCAAGCTGACTCCTGGGGTAAAACTGGCTTAAAATGTATTCTGGCTGGATAGTTTTGGTTTTGTCGAAACTTCTTTATCCTGAGGAGAAGAAAAAGGTGAATTTCAGGAAGAATGATAACTTTAAGGCGTGCTTTGTTAGCGCAAAGATGCCATCTATCGGTAAGAAGACATAAGACACAATACATCCAGCTGTTAACTAAATAACTGATGACTAGATTTCCAACTGTGGCTTAGTGGTTAGCACCTCCAGGGTCCGGGGTTTGATTCTTGCCAGGGCCATGTGTGTGCGGAGTTTGCATTATCTCCCCGTGCTGTGGGGGTTTCCTCCGGGTGCTCCGGTTTCCTCCCCCAGTCAAAAGACATACATGGTAGGCTGATTGGCGTGTCTAAATTGTCCGTAGTGTATGAATGGATGTTGCGGTAGAATGATGGATTTCCAACTTCTGTAAGAAACAAATTCAACTATATATATATATATTTCCCCCATCTGTCCTTAACTTTATTAAAAAGTCATCATTACATTCTTTTCTAATAAGTATGTAAATACTGTACTGTGAATGTGTTAACAAATATATGTGAACAATTCACCAAATTATCATTTGAACTGTACAGTTGATAATTTAAGAGTTAAATCGCAAACTTACTGGCTGAAATAAATACTGTGCCAATCAGTCGATAACCTGTATCATTTTGCTTCAAAATATCTAGATAGAGATTGATTAATTGATAAAAAGTTACAATTAAAAGTGTAAAAGTTGTCGCCTCCGATGTTCCCGTCCGCCACGTTTATTTTACTTTTGTGTTCTATCACCATCTTGTGTTGGAGTATGGGAAATAGTGCGTTGTTGAGTGTACATCAGATGTACAATCGAAATCAAAGTGCATTGTGGGTATAAATGATTGAACAAAGGGAATGAAGCTGTTTTCGAAATTTGGACAACACTACAAAATGGGCAGCACTCGATATAGTGCACTATATAAGAGATTGGGAGCAGTTTCATATACAGCAATTGTCTGTCTTTGTTTACGCTCTACATGTGCATATGTTATTATTTCTTTCCTGTTTCCGCCCCTGTATTGTCATTGGTTGTTTCCCTTACATGCCATTATTGGATTCAGCTGTTCTTGTTATTCCCCAATTATGTCTGGTCTTTAAACCCCTCGTGTATCTATGTACTTCATGAAGTATTAAGTGTTACCACTGTACCAAGCCTTTGTACATTGTTTCATGGTTTTTGATCTTGTTTCTCATTTAGTGCTTTGCCTTGTCTATTTATTACCATACTTTTACCTTTCGATTTGGATTTGTCTGCCTATCTCTCATCTGCACTGGCATCCATCTCAACCCTCATTTACGTTACACCTAGTAGGTGGAGAGTAGGTATTTCTGTAATCAGCTATAATTTCCTTATGCATTTGTTCATGCCATTATATTTTTTCTGCTATTCTAATTGACTCCTTCACTCTATAGGTGCCGTGGATGTTACAGTGTCTAGTGGGGATACTGCCTTTCTACCATGTCCTTTACCGTTCAGCGACAGTGACTCTATGAAGATTGGTGTTAAGTGGGAAAAGGATGGCGGGTCAATTTTATGTGCATATTCTATTCAAAATAATGAAACTCATAACTATAACTGCAGACCTCGGTTCAAAGTAAATACAGAACCTTTAGGGCTGAATATAACGAGTGTTGAAAGCAGTGATGCTGGTCTTTATAAGTGTTTGATGACCAGATTAATACCACCACCTGCAGAAGAGAGATCATTAACCCTGAGGCTTAA
>JAOUWY010000011.1:8635977-8647296 GCA_025728095.1 Prietella phreatophila
TCAAACAACCACACACTCTACAGCAAGAGCATAACACTCCCACGCAACTCAGGTGAGCCTTTTACCTACTCTCTAATATGGACATTTATTTTATCAATCTAGACTATTTTATCAAGCTAGACGTACATAGAAGACGTAAATAGACAAAAGGATGATCGTTTTATTTACAGTAGTTTTAATTTGACTCAGGACTTTGTTTTTATAAGCAGTTATCTTCACAGATAACTTACGTAATAAAATTGTTTAATGAATACTTCTTGAACTCTTCACATGATTATTATTGGTGTGTTCCATCCCTTAACCTGAGTGCCGCGTTTTATACAATGGCTGTGGCAATAACAAAACAGTAAGCAGAGAATCCATGACAAATGTAAATTAGATCATCTGGTGGATACACAGAGCTTTTTTTTCTCTGCTGTAATTATTAAATTATTGCCTGAATTTTTTTGTTGCAAGAACCTTACAAAACGTTTAAATATTCAAGGCTCTATCCCAATCCCGAAGTTAGTTATATGAAACATGCACATAGGTTGTTGTAAAGGACACCTTACCTGTGTTTAAATTGTTTAAAAACCTGTACTTCACATATATATTTGTAAATTTCTGCCCTTCAAATGGTCTCCTTACTAATCAAGTGCACATTCAATTCAAGTCAATTCAATTCAGTTCACTTGAATTGTATTTGTATAGCACTTTTAACAATGGACATTGTCACAAAGCACCTGTACAGAAATGTATAAATTCAGGATTTAAAATTTACTTTAGAAATTTATCCCTTATGAGCAAGCCAGAGGTGATGGTGGCCTAGGAAAAGCTCCCTGGTACATTATGTGGAAGAAACTTTGAGAGGAACCAGACTCAAAAGGGAATCCATCTTCATCTGAGTGATGACGGATAGTGCGATTATAAATAATTTCCTTCTATAACTATGTACTGGTCAAAAAGTGCAGTTGTGTAACCAGGAAATTCATAACCATGAGACTTGAGTGCAGAACTGTTCATGGCAATTGTCCTAAAGCTATCATAGCAATTGTAGTCATAAATCATTGTAGCAATACTGTTCATATCAGTTTGTAAGCCATCTTCATGGTTTTGTAGTAGTTCCATCCTCACTAATTCCACTCATCATTAGGATGTCCATGTGGGGCTATTCTCAGCAACCGCAAGTGATTTCCAAGTGATGAGAACTATATTTTTAATTCCGGTTGTTGCTAAGCTCTCTGTTCTTACCTTTTGACCACAAAGCTGATATTCTAACAACACGGAGTGAAATCTCTATAAAAGCACTGTTAGGTACTTTTGCTTTTAAAAGGGGGTATTTTATACACTTTATGTATTTTTACAGTTGATTATTAAAGATTATGATATGACACATTTGTCCTTAATAAGTAGATGGTCTGTATAAATTACAACCTGTGGGCACTTCTGCTTCATCCTTTAGCAACGTTGCCTTGCAGTTAAGAGCAGGACATCAGGTCATCTTGACAGTTTTCGTCTGTTGGTGGTCGGCGCCCTCTGTTGGTAGGGAATTGTAAAATGGCCGCCAGAGCACTTCCAGTTGGAAGCACTTCCAAACTCAAGAGGTACATGTACACTACTCCTAACCATGAACCAGAGAAGCTCAGGGAGAGCAGCTATGTGGTTGACCACATTGTCCCTACGTCGGTATAAGGTCAATGTAGGGACAGACCACTCCAGCCCTGTTGGCACTAGTAACTTAGTTGCATGAGCTGGAATGAGTCACTAGCAAGATAACAACAGTCTGTCTATCTCAGACACAGCAGTGTGTAAACTAACAAGCTAACCTATCAAGTAGCAGTTCTAGTGAGCAAGTCAAATCCATCACTCAGAAAGAAAATGGATTGGATACACTTACTCTGGTGGGAGAAGAAGGCAGAAGTGGAAAAAAGAGAGAAAAACAGGTTCTATGAAAGCTTTTAATGACAGAAATCTCAGACTGTGGTCATACAGTACAGTACAGGGGTATTTACAAAAGCAAGTAGAGAAAAGGGGAGGGAGTGACTTTATGACAAATTCTATGTCACTGTTTCTATGCGACTCTGTGATAAAGGTCTCAACTTGTGTGCACATGCAATATGAGCATATCCAGGTATACATTCAAAATGCTGGTTTATGTTTACAACTCAGCTTGTTGGGTTTCGAAGGGGTTCAGTCAACTTCAGCCAAAATGGGTTGATAATGGGCAAGCCAGCATTCTGAGTCTGGGATGCAGTCCTCAAATAAATAAGCATGTTGCATTAGTATTCTTTGTTTGTTTTTTGTTTTTGTTTGGTTGGTTGTTGTTTTTTTTTGTTTCCTCTCCACCTGCCAAGACAGAGTGGTAAACAAACTAAACCCAAGTTTGAAGTATAAGAACTCATCTGCAACTACAAGAAATACAAGTTTTTTCACATTTAACTTAATTCATAATTTTTTTAAACCTTTCAAAATTATATTATTTCTGTTTTGCAGTAGACAGCAGTAACTTCTTTAACGTGCAGTTTGGCTTAAAAGCAAACAGTAAGTATCTGATTTGTGACAAGTAACATGTTATTTGGGGAGGCAATCATTTGGCTGGAAATGTATTCTTGTTATAAATAAAACAAATGAGTCTTTTTTTAAAGATTAAATTCTTAAATAATTTATATTTACAGTTCACATTAAGTTATATCATTTTGTGCTACTGCATGACTATTAATGTTCTTATCCTGCTGTTGAAGAATCCTTGTATGCAAGAAGTACACAAATCCATTTAAAAGCAGAGTGCAGGGTGCGTCTGTAGAGAATAAAAATGCTATTTGCCTTTAATTACATTTCTTAAGAAAACCAAATGGGGCAATACACTGAATCACTGAGTTATCAAACATTACAAAAAGTGTGGTTTTTAGTATTGCACAATGATGTTATCACCAATGCTCTTCACTCAGACTGAAATAAACAAAACCTAGGAACTTTACATAGAAAAGATGTGGCTCTCAGTAATTGTTCATCAGTTTAATAACTGAATTTTGCTGTTAGACCTTGCTTGTACTGAATTAAGATCAGAAAACAGTGTTCCTCTTACTGTCTTTACAGGTTTGTAGTTACTGGGACCCTTTTTGGCTTACTGATTGCCACTGCTTTGTTCTTCAAAGTTTATTATCAATGTCTCAGTAAGTTTGTGTTTATACACAGTATATAATCACAGTAAACACAGCAATTTGTCTTTTCAGTAATGTTCTGCATGGATTGCACTATTTGTTATGTAATATTATACACTAATGCAGTTGTTGCCTTTCAGCTGCAAGTCTGTTACTGAAGAGCTTGCTTCCTATTGACGATAGAATGTAGGTTTGGAAATCTAAAGTCAGCTGTTACTTATTAATTGGGTTAAGCTTATATTTACTAAACTCAAGTTATCACAGCAATACATAGTGACACACAAAACAAAATGACTTCCTTGAAAAACTACATCACAGGGTATGCGTAAGCAAGTCTTGGTTGTGCACAATCTAGAGCCTCCAGCCATCCGCTTACAATGCAGTGTGAAACTTTACACTTGCCACAATGTCCCTAATTCCACATAGTCATTAATCTTATCACATAGCTGCCAGTATCCCAAGGTTTCACCACAATACTCATCAATGACTGTTATTCCTGCCTGTCCAGTTGAAGCTCTGGTCGTCAGGAGTGGATGAGGATGAGTCAATGGACCTGTGAAGTGGTGCATGTCTGATTACAACAAACAGCTCTAGGAACAAATTTCCAAAATGACAAACCATGCAGACTGTATCCACAGCTACACTGAGGCGAGATGGTCTGTTTGTTCACCAAGGAACTTCACCCTAGACATTTATTAAAGCAAGTTAAGTCAATGATTCAATATTCCTTAGACAAGTCAATCCAGTTTCAAACCACCTTGAATTACCATCATCCTTTAGAATAGCCTCTACATGTCACATACAGTATCTGTGCTTAAAACTGTTTTCTTCTCCCTGGGGCAAGTTGTGGTTGAGTGTGATAGAATTAAATAAGGACAGAATGAAGGGTCTGTTTTTCTGTCACAGACTTCCTGTGTTCTCATGAACTTTACATTGCAAGTCCACCCCCACGTGTAAAGAGTGAAAAGTTGCCACTAAACCTATTTGTGTTGTTATCTTATGTGTCATCTCATGTAATGTTATAATTGCACTTCTGTTGATGCACTTAAAATAATCTTAGTTTCAGATCTCTGCCAGATGGAAAGTGATCTTGAGCTATAAAAATGTTGATCATCATCAGTACAAACAAGGTCATTAAAAATATGCCCAGTGCTTCACAATATTGAAAAATAATCAGAGAAATGTATACCTAATGTAACTTCTATTTAAAGAATAAATGACCACCTTAGGCCTGTCTATATTATATAGAAGATTAATGTTTGATTCAGCACTTTTCTGGAGATTCAAGTGATTCAAATTACAGACCTTTTCTTGTAGAGTTTCCAGATTTTTCTGTACAGTAAATATGTCCTGCCAGAACCTCATATTAAGATGCAGCATAGTTGACATAGATGTTTGGATTAAAACATTGCTATTGATGCTTGGATTCAGAAAACTCAACACAGTTGTAGCAGTAATGTAGCTGTAAACAAACTGCTACTGCATTTGACAAAAAGGAAACTGTAGCCACAGACTCGCCTTAGAGTTCACAGCTCGGTTTTATTTCAGCATGTATAAGACAGAATGATCACAGCAGTGGATAAGAACAGGGTGCATATTCTGCAGTGTGAGATGGTGAGATATGGCTAGCATTACTGTCTAATGTTGCTTTTGTATGTTAATACCCTTTTTATTATGAGTATCACATCTTTATTCATGTAGTTTGTTATACATCATGTCTACTGTTTGTGTGCAATTTACCTTATCTTCATGCTAAATATTTTATATCATCACTCTGAGTAGAACTTTTCAATCCTCTATACAATTTCTAGGTATCAATAGGGAAGTGCTGTTTTGTCTGGTCTGTGTGGATGTTTCTATTATTTCCCTCAGGTAATATATTTACACCCTCATTCTCCCTCCCTCCCTCCCTCCCTCTCTCTCTCTCTCTCTCTCTCTCTCTCTCTCTCTCTCTCTCTCCCATCTCTCATTATTTAATAGCAAAAAAGTATTAAATAAGAAAAATCAGATCACAGTGCTAAGGCAGACATTCAGAAAAAACAAGAATGTTATAAATTGAATTGGTTTGACTTGTGGAGGAAAATGAATACCTTCTTGTTTTTTACAAACTGTTTTTTTCAGCCATAAACACACAGAATTGCACTGAATTGAACACAACACAGACGGTTCATCGGGGAATGTCAGTCACAGTCAGCTGTCATTACAGCACAAATAGCAGTCTACAGTCTGTTGTATATTTCAGAAGACAACATTTACTGTGTTACTACCGCTTCCTAAATAAATCCTGGATTAAAGCATCGTGTGAAAGCCACATCAAATTTATTTGGTTTCAAGAAAAAGAGGAAATAGCATTTGAGCTGTTAAATCTTCAAATAAGTAATTCTGGCATTTACACTATAACTGTGGAAGAGCTTGTACCACCTCCAACAAGATGTGTGGGACAGAAGAGGATATTCATTCATGTAATTGGTAAGAGTGATTATATTTGTTTACCGAAAATACTTGTAAGCTTTGATTTAATTAATGAATAACCATATAATATCGATATTCTGTGTACTCAGTTTCAATGGCACATTGCAGATGAAAACATGATGAGTCTTGACTTACACTGCTCACTGAATAACTTAATTAACATACTACCTTTGTATTTATTAAATAATGTACTTTAAAATGAATTATTGAATAACATTTCCTTACACTGAGTCTAAAGCATTTTAACTGTATCAAGCTTTAGCCTTAGGCAGAGAATGTACAAATAAAAACAAGTTCAACACTTTAAAGCTGTCTTTGAAAGAAAAGTATCATAATTTCTAAAAAGAAGTTAAGAAATGAAGTAAGAAAGAAAGAATTAAAATATTAAACATGACAAGTGGTTGTTGATAAATCTGGTGTCTGTAATAATGTGGGGTAAATGCATTTATTCTAGCTTAAATTTGAATGTAAATAACATTTAGCACCATTGTCTTTTCATTGTCATCTTGCAGCATATCCATTAGTGTCTATGTCATGTGTAAAGGAGCCTGACAGAGCTCCCACAATGCTTTGTGCTTCTGAAGACTTTTACCCTGCTGATCTGCAGCAGGTCTGGTTGAGAGATAGAGAATATATCAGTTACCTGAACCTTTCACATACATCTCCATATGAAGAAAATCTGAACACCTTTTACATCAACTGGACCTATAGAAACAGCACAGATGGATCCTACAGCCTCACATCGTATCTTCACCTATCATCACACATACTACAGAAAGTGATGTACTACTGCTGGGTGAATCACTCAACCCTGAGTCAACCCATCACTGTTAACATATCCTCCACTGAGTGCACTGAGAAAGAAGAGAAATTAACAGGTATACATTTCTGAGTTTTTCAGATTGTTCCAAACATTGTATCTATATATTATAGTATTCAACTTGATTTTTAGATTTGTTTTCAGCATTTGTTGGTATCAGTTGCGGTGTGATGGTTGGCATAGGACTAATCCTTTCAGGCTGTTATCAGTGTCTCAGTAAGTTTCACTTGTTTTCTTCATGCATGCACAGTATGTTATTCTTGTTCTAGTTTTTGTCATTGTGCCAATAATTTGTTAACACTGTCCATGATGCACATATTCATAAATCATTATATATGTGCTTCTAATTCTTTGTAAGATTCTGTGTCAGTATTTTGTGTTTCAAAATCTAATAATATTTAATAAAGCTCTAATAATACACTATAAATAATTCCTCAATAATTATTTATCATGATTACTCTTTAAAGCAAATCTGATTACTTTGAAAGCAAATGTAATATGATTAATCACTATAAAACATTATAAATATTTAAAATGTCATCACTGAGTGTTTGATCTAAAAATGTATTATATATTATTTGTTATTGTAAGTTAACTTTATTTTTGTAATGTAATATGGAAACACTTATTTTCAGTTTAATTACAAAAAATTATGGCTTTTTTAAGTGAACTTTTGGTGTGGCTTTGTGTGTTTTGGTGTTATGCTGCATGAAAAGGAATTTGAAAAGATTTTGGCTTCATGTGCATTGGAGAAAGCACGTGTTTTCTCCACCCTCCATGAGAGTTATCTAGTGGGTGTGTCAAAGAAATATAAGAAAGACTGTAAGGGTAACGTCAAACTGGAAATAAAATATGGTGGGAATTATTTTAAGACATATTTCTAGATCATCTCTTGCATTTATGTCCTATTTTATTTGACAGCAAAGAAAAAATGCTGTTTCCATTTACAGTCTGCATTTTCTTTCCGTGATTTTTTGGGTGAGCTTATAGGCAAGTGGTTGTATTTAAAGGTAGTGGTCTAGATGCTATTGTAAAAACCCTGTCTTGGACGTTTTTACACAAGAAAAATCTGCCATCCGCAGAGGCATCAACTGCATGCATGTGCATAATCTGACTAAAGAGCTCAGAAATACCTGTGTTACTGTAAATACTTAAATAGCTGAGTCTGAGTACCTGCAAATTTACCAAGGAAATATTAATCTTTTGGTTAAGATTCCGACTTAAGTTGCCAACTCTGACTGTAGTCCTTTGTAAATACTGCAATGTTGTTGTAGGAAGAAGACTTGATTTGCAGTCTCCAGTAGGAGCTTCATCACAGCCCGAGCTTGTGTCCCATTCTGTAGCGCAGACCGAGGTATACTCAACTCTAGGAAACCATCAGCCTGTTCCATGTAAGATCAACGGCAGCCGCGCCACATCTCCCTCTCAATGACACACTAAGAAAAACAGTTTGACATTTGTACTAAATAAAGGCAAATCATATCTATATACTGTAGTTGCATGTATTATTATTTATAAACTAGCTGGTATTCGAGATACTTTATCATAATGTGAATAAACCTCAAATAATGTATGTTCTATTTTTGTTGTCTTTGCATGTCTTTGCAAGCTATTTTCAAATGTTTTCATTCCCTTGAACATTTTCATCAAACAGGCACAGTAACACATTCTTCGGCAGATATCACAGTGTACAAGCATTTTCTTCAGCCAGCTAGAATGTTCCTATGATCATTTTTAAAAAGGATTTGCACCCACTATTGTTTGCATAATGTTTCTAATTCTGAAATACTCTTGGGCCCATTCATGTACTGATTGTTTAAGATGTATCCACAGATTTCCTATGTTTAAGTGAGCGTACACTGAGGAGCATTCCAAGAGCTTTAGTTTGCTTCCCTAAAAGTACTGTAATTTCCGGACTATAAGCCGCTACTTTTTTCACAAGCTTTGAACACTGCAGCTTAAACAATGATGCGGCTAATTTATGGATTTTTACACTAGCTTCATGCCGCCTGTTACACCACAGCCAGCAGAGGGCACTGTGGCACGGCTCCTGACTGGTTCGCTTGCTTCCTGCTTGAGCATTTAGTTTAAGTATTATAGTTTGTAAAGGTTAGATAGGTGATGTCATTTGTATTGTTTGTTTCCATGCCTTGATTCATGATCTCGTTTTATGCCACGATTCCAGTTTCTCGTTGTCCAGTGAAGACCGAGTTTTCTTTGTTTATTGAGTTACGTGTTTTATAAAGACTTCGATCTGCACCTGCATCCGCCTCCAGTCCCGTTTCACAACACCACCAAAACAATTTTCTTCATCACATCGGACCAATGAAATTACCGAACAGGTCACAGTGGACCAATGAAACTGTTCGAATTAAATCAAACGCACTAACACTAAAAAGAAATGCATATGATGCCGCTTTAAAGTTAAATGCGATCGATCTGGCTGTCGAAGAAGGAAATAGAGTTGTTGCACGTAAGCTTGGCATCAGTGAATTGATGGTGAGACTGTGGAGACGGCAGCGTGAAGAACTGACTCAATGTTAAAAGACGACAGAAGAGAGGAGAGACTGAGGAAGTGTGTGACGTAGTACCGGTAATTCCGAGGCTGTTCAATTCTGACACTGAAGAAGACGACTTTAGTGGTTGCAGTGCGCAGGAGGAAGATGAGAGAGCCATCAATGACTTTTCCTAGTAGGTAACTGTATTTTTAATTTTTTTAACAAGCCGTGTTACAGGCACTGTTCGGAAAAAAGCATTTATGGTACGTATTTAATTAAAAGTTTAAAAAATCTTTCTGTGTAAATATCTCGTTACAATGTGGACACCTGCTGTTTATAGACAAGTGCGGCCTATATTTTTTCTTTCTTTTTAAAATTAGTGGGTGCGGCTTATATTCAGGTGCGCTCAATAGTCCGAAAATTACGGTAAATTTTTTTCATTAGTTTTAGCACCTCGTGGCAGTAGGTGTGGTTACACTGGTAGTGACAGTGAATGCGTGAACTTTTTCTTTTTCTTTCTTTCTTTCCTTCTGATGTGTGTGTGTGTGTGTGTGTGTGTGTGTGTGTTTTTTTTTTGAGTGATAACACGTCCTAATACTCCAGAAAATGTTAAAATGCTGTGTTTCTAAGCAAAATGTGTGAAATGTTGGCAGGTTTATTAATATGTTACCCAGCTTTCTAAAACACTCTTGACCTGGAATACAAGGTTTTTTATTAAAACATCACTATCCACTACAATTGCAACAATAATGTTTTTCCTCCATCTTGAATGGGAGCAAATGTCTGATAAGAAAAGACTGATAAACCTTTACAGTGGAGCAAATACAGCGCTCTGGATCACAATGTCCTGAATCAACTCTTATTTGTAGTTGCCACTTCACTAGCTCCAGCTAACTTCCACCAAACCCAGAGATGGAAGAGTCTGTCATAAAGGCACAGGTCTGTCCATTCTCTGTCTCTGTCTGAATGGATGATCGGATTGTCTCATGCATATACAATTTCTGAAGGGCCCAAAACAGACCAAAGCTTCCTATTCTAAATAATCCATAACACAAATACACAAACATGTACATATGCCTAAATATGCATTGAGTTACACAGTATGGCCTGGAAAGACTGTGATTTCTAATTGGTCTATGATAAAAGCCTCAAACTACAGTGTCTCAGGTTATATGCTGAGCATCTGGAAGGCATCTTATGGCTGTACTCCAATCGCTCCTGACAATGCATTTACCTGACAGAACAAAAAAAGAAGGTTTTTAAATGGATGTTGTCTGTCTAGTCAGATATCTAATCATGTCATATGGTCTGCCAACACAGTGTCCCAGTCTGTCCAATCACTGTCTCTTCAAATACAATGGATGTAAAAATACATTTTAAAGATTAGATACAGAGAGACACAAAATACAACTAATCAAACCAATACCAACATGTAATGAGTAGTTAATTGAGAACTACTTTTGGTATATGCCACCTATGCACTGTTAAATCTAATGCACTGGAAGGACAAATAGCCACATCATTAAGGTTTCAGATTTCAGATTCAGAATCAACTCTCTCATGTCCATGGAAAAACAATCACATGCAAACAAAGGGTAAAACCTTGTCCTAAATCAATGCATTTAAGCCATGCATTGTTCCCGGCTCCCGGGTTTTGAAGTAGGAGGTATTCCAACATCATCTCACAATTATAAATTCTTAGCAATTCATTTAAAAAATGCTTATTGTCAGGTGGGAGTGGGTTTAATGCTAATACTTTTGCTTACAACTATGAATTTATATAGCTGGAAACCAAATGCAATTTGACCACATTGCACTCTTTTATGTGAATTCCTAGAATTTCTTTTGGACTTTTTTTTAGGTCAACATGGGTAATTTTTCATGATTAGTTAAACTTTAAACCTAAAAGTATATTGAATGACCCCTTTACTGGTTATGAAAAATTTATTTTGTGAAAGAAGTATGTACCCTGTGGTCTTAAGTTATGTCAATAAATCAAAGTGTTAAGTCAATATTTGCACAGTAAAAGTTACTTGTATTCAGAAGTGGTTTAATCATCTGCTTAATTTGATGCATAATCTGAATTGTGCATCATTCAGATTATGCAAATTAGTTGCATGTAGTCATTGCCAGATTTTTCTTGAGCAGAAGTGTCAGAGACAGTATTTTTAATAACATCTAGACCACCTTCTTTAAGCACGAAACACTCCCTTTAAGCCAGAAAAAGATCAGGGATAGAAAATGCGAACTGAAGAAGGAAATAACATTTTGTTCCCCTTTCCTCTCAACTGTAACACAATATAACATAACAGCAAGAGACAATTAATATAAAAACAAACAAACAAACATACAAAAAAAAGCCTAATATATATATATATATATATATATA